>OZ025244.1:28896994-28936994 GCA_964019155.1 Osedax fenrisi | reverse complement strand
GCTTATCGAGACAATTACCCCTTTATTAACATGATAAGTTTCATTATAGATAAGAATAATAAATAAATAATAATGTTATAATAATATGAATTCCTATTTACATATATATGATAACAAAAATAAAATGAAACTTATCATGTAACTAAATGTAATCATCATGTAATAATATAAATAAATAAATATAGATAGATAGATAGATAGATCAAAAGTTTATTGAATTACTGGTTATATATAAAGAAGGTTATAATTATATATAAACATATAATTATATAACATATATAAATAAAATTTATAAATTTGATAACAGTAAGATAAAACGACACGATACAAAAAAAAAACAAGAAATAAACTGAGAAGTAAAATAAAAATAAAATATTGGATTATACGAGCCGTTGAAGCAATATATAGGTATCCGATAGTTTAAGTTGTCAAATAGGGGGTAACAAAACCGAAGGTCTCGGGTTGGCAAGGCTCATATGGGATGGATCAATTCCCAAGGGTGGATGAGTCCCAAGTATGTAATTTGGTTGACTTCTCCTGGCGTTAAGCTACCGTAAACTGATGACAGCAAGCATAATATCAAATACTATATATTGGTACGGAATAACAATAACATGATTGATATATTTGGTGTGAATTATTTTTTCACGGAAAAGTGTTACGGTTTTACAAGATTTAATTGTAAAAGGTAACGCGTTCCAGGAAGAGCAAACTCTATTTCCAAAATAATTCAGATGGGCGTTTGTTCTACACTTTTTCTTTCGTATCTTCACTTTAGGCCCTCTGCAATTGTTGCTATATAGATCAAATATATCAGTTGCATCCACATCGACAAGTCCGTTCAGTATCTTATAAGTCAGGGTAAGATCAGCTAATACCCTGCGATGAAATAAAGTTTTAATATTGAGACAAATAATTCTATCTTCATAAGACCATTTAGTAAGGTTACATCTATAAAAAGTATTTTAGTGAAATAGATTTGAATATTTTCTCTATTGTTAGAATTGCATATGAAATTGTTTGGATTCCAAACAGATGAATCCGATTCCACAATAGGGCGAACGTATGATAAATAGGCTTAAGCAAGTATATATATAATCATTGGTGATGAAACATCTAAATAATCTATTAATAATTAAGTGTGCTTTAGTACATATAGTATTAATATGAGTATTAAAACTCATATTATCATTAAATGTTATGCCTAAATCCTTGAATGAGATGTGTATAGGCAGTTCAAAATCATTAATAAAATATGAATGAACAGGATTTATATTACCAATTCGCATGACAAAACATTTAGTAGGAGACATTTCTAGTTCCCATCTCTTCATCCAATCACTAAGTTCATTAATAGCACACTGTAAAGGTAAATAACTTTCTGTGGGCTTAAAATAATATAAAAGCTTAGCATCATCTGCAAAGAGAGAAGCATATATGGGTGGTTTAATAATATTTGGTAAATCATAAATATAAATTAAGAATAACAACGGACCTATAACGGACCCTTGAGGAACACCATATATAACTAGTGAGAAGTTAGAGAAACTATCATTAATTTTAACACGTTGTTTTCTATCGAGTAAATAAGATTTTAACCATTTATAAAGATTACCACTAACGCCATAATAAAAGAATGTATGCAAAAGTTTAGAATGTGATCTTTGTCAAAATCCTTAGCTAAATCAATATATACAATATCCGATATTAGGAATGCATCTCTAGCTTCATACATTTTTTATAAAAAGATATTAGTTGCAATTCAGTTGACTTTCCAGCTAAAAATCCGTATTGACATTTAGTAATATAATTATTTGAACGTAAATAAAAAGTTAAATTATTAGAAATAATTTTTTCAAAAAGAATGAGCGTGCTAGGAAAATGCTAATGGGCCGATAATTTGCTGGTTTAGTAGCGTCACCTTTTTTGAATATTAGAATAATATGTGATATTTTCCAAATATCCGGACAAATCCCTGAATCTAGAATATTTGTAAACAATTATCGATAATTGATGACATAATTCAAACGATACTTTCTTTAATAATCTTTTTGGTATACCGTCTGGTGAATTATTGAATTTACTAGGTAGTAAACATAGACATTTACGTAATACCTCAGGAGTAGTAGGATAAGAGGATAGTGATGATGATATGTGAGATGATATGGATAATATGGGTATATTAATATTATAACTTTTATTAAATACATAATGATATTGATGCGATAAACAAGACGCCTTGTAAAAATCAGATGATGATATCGAATTGTCAATTTCATTATAAAAGGTGATATACAATTAGATGAATGTATTTTCTTATTAATGAATTTATAAAAAATGGATTTATTATTGGAAGATAAAACCTTAGATTCCAGATCAATATTATATTTCTTAATTTTGATATCAACATCAAGCTGGGCTAATCGCCAATTCTTACGACTATTTTCATCATAAATAATATTGTGAAGATGTCGACATTTATTTAATACTTTTTTAATATGAATATGATATCTATATTTTGAAATGTTAGTTAAAGTAGGTTAGAGTATGTTAGTATGTTTATTACATATAAATAAAAGCTTATTAATAAATATAGTAAGCATATCAGAACCATTAGGTTGAACCAAATGGATGAATTTAGCAGATTATTAAAATTAATTGATAAAATATCATTTCTAATATTATAATAATCTGATTTAAGGTAATTTGGAATTGGTAATATAGGAGAACTAGATATTGGTTTATTAATACCACGAGGATAAATTAAACAAGATAATATGGAAATATTATCACTACAATGAGAATCATATTCTATCGGATTAGTAGATATGATAGATGTTACGATTTTAATATCATTTGTTAGAATTAAGTCCAGAATATTCGAATTACGCGTATTTTAATTCACTAACTGCAATAATACATTTTTTTAAGTGAACGAATAGAAATATTTTTCAACAGATGAGATTCCCAGACCATTGATCCAGTCAATTCCAGTTAGATTAAAATCACCATAGATAATGCTAGTTTTAGTGGAATCTGAGAAACTCGAGATAATATCACACAATTTGATAGTATCATTGAATGACATAGATGGCGGTCGATATAGGTAATTAAAGAAAACCTACAACAATAAGTAGGTAATTAAAGAAAACCTACAACAATAAGTAGGTAATTAAAGAAAATAATGTTTAATAATTCAAAATTATGAGAAATAGTATGGCATAATGTATGGGCCTAATAATAATGTTTTATATAAATTAAAATACCACCACCATGTGTATTCGGTAATATATCTAATCTAAATACATTGTAGAAGATATTATCTGATATCATACCATTAGTAATATCCTGATTAAGCCATGTTTCAGTAAAAATGAGGATATCATATTCACGACTATTAATAATAGTCAATAATGTGGGTAGTTTATTGCAGAAACTTCTAGAGTTTGAATAAAATACTTTAATTAAAGGATCTAGTCAATTACCATTACTATTAGTATTATATGTTTTTTGATTATTATCTATTGAGGATTTCCATTTAATATATTCAGTGGTTGAATAATCAACACTAGAAGTCCAATCTATTAATACTCTGATATTATTTAGAGATTAAAGTTTTAGTTCGTAATTTAATGTACGAATATTAAAAACGCATTTTATATTACCTGGTTTTAGTGATGCTCCATTAGATAATATTTTACATTTTAATCTATCCTTATAGGATTGACCAGGACGTAAAAATAGTTTAGAATAAATATCAATATTATTTTTACGTACATTAATAAATGATTTAATTAATGATTGTATAGTGTATGTGTTGTTATTAAGATTACTTTTATAAAGTACTCCATTGTTATTGTTATTGTTATTGTTATTTTTATTTGGTGGAGTCCTTTCATCCCATCCAGGAACTTAGATGAAGTTTTCACTTATAACCATATATGGCCCTAATGTCCCTTCGAAGCCGCTCCCATGTTAAGGCATCCATGGTTATAACGAGAGCCGATCATTTATTTATACACAATTATATAAGATCTCTTCTAAATAATATTTTAAGACCCATTTTATAAAATTAATTAATGGTCTGGATGAGGATCGAACCCATGTCCTACTGATTGTGTGTATGACGCCTTATCCACCTAGCCACACAGGCAGTTTTGTTGTTCAATACAATATTAGAAATATTAGCATTATTCATATCAATTTTCAAATCAGACAATAAATTATTAATAGTGGTTTCATCTTTAATTCCAAAGATAATAAGGCATTTACTCATGTTATTAGTAATATACATTTCTTTTGATATTGATTTAGCCAGTTGATGTTGTGAAGCAATATCAGTATAACTATTTTTATATTACTATTTTTAACGATTTTTTGTGTGAATAATCTGATAATTGAATTGATAAATTTGTTAATGAAATTTCAGCATCATTAACTTTTTTATCAAAAATTTTAGATAATAATAAGTTATTAGATTATAATACTTTTGATAAGTTATCAAGCTTATTATTATCATGTGGTGTATTCTCCAAAGGTAAATCAATACATGTGTTGAATTTAAAAATAAAATATGAAG
Organism: Osedax fenrisi; assembly: GCA_964019155.1. Lineage (NCBI taxonomy): Eukaryota > Metazoa > Annelida > Polychaeta > Sabellida > Siboglinidae > Osedax > Osedax fenrisi. Next base: position 28,932,415 of record OZ025244.1, on the reverse strand, counting down.
ATGATAATATTTCACATATATATTTAGATGGATTATTTCCATTTGGAAATTTTGATTTTATAGCTTTAGCTTCATGTAAACAAATTATATGTGTACAATCTGAGCATAATTCACATTTAACATAATACTTATCCATGCAATCTTTAGAACAAATATTACATTCCAACATTGTAAATTATTATTTATAATATATATATATATATATATATATATATATATATGCATATTAATAAATAGTTATGAATAATATAATAGGATATGATTAATAATTGAAATGATAGTTTGGAATAATGATAATATATATATATATATATATATATATATATATATATTTAAATAGTCATTCAATAGTATGTAATAATAGAATATATAAGAATTAAACTATATAGAATTTATAAATAATTAACACTTATAAATATGCATATAATACAATTTATTTTAATCTATATATATATATATATTATAAAATAGGCCTATATGCCGTATGTATACAAGTAATTTATAATGAGAATTGAATATATTATGCAATTAATACCAAATACCAAATACCAAATAAACTAAATACCAAATAAATAAATAAACTAAATATAATTTTAAATATAATATAATATATTATTTCATTATATATATATAAACACACATAAATAAAATTATGTATGTATTAACAATCTATGCAATTAATATGAATGACTAATGATTATAACAAAAATTAAATGTTATGCATCAATTATTTCAATAATAATAAAATCAATATTACTTAATTGTACATTTATATGTTAATAATATTTTTAAATATATAAATAATAAGTGTATTGTATGTAGTATATTTTTATAAACAATATAGTACAATAATATTATATAATAAATTTATCTTAAAGTTGATAATTGATGATTTATATTAATACATATAAATGATGTCAGTATAATTGAACCAGGAAGTGATGTGGTAATGAATTTCCAATGTGATAATAAATTTCCAACAAATCAATAATATTTGAAATATATTAATATTTCAGAATATGTATACTAATTATACTAATTATATTAAAAATTATTTAAGCAATAGCATATTTTTCATATTAATTTAATAATTTAATTATAATCATTACTGATATATTATCATCGACAATTTCTAAATTAATAACATACGATATAATGTGAAAAACTACAAATATTCAAAACATTAATAAAAGTATATTAAGTATAATATAATAAAATATGATATATAATTATTATAAAAGAAAATTCAAATAAATTTAATTATAATTAAATTTAGCTTATAAGCTAAATAAATACCCCTATAGCATCATAAATTAATTATTATATAATATCATATATACATAAGAATTGTATTAATTAATTAATACAATACAATAATTAGTAGATATCAAATTGTATGATTGATACATTTAATTATATTATAACGCCATTTGAAACAGTGATATACACATATTATGCATTTTCACTATTTCAAAGTATATTGTTATTATTATTATTATTATTATTATTATTATTATTATTATTATTATTATTATTATGATTATCATTATAATTAGCATTATCATCATCATCATCATTAATATTATCATAATCGTAATTATCATCATTATTATCATAATTAATGAACGTAATTACCATCAATCGTAATCGTAATAGTATCATCATCATCATCATCATCATCATTAGATCGTGTATATATCACGCTATAGCGTATACGCTAAGCTAAGACATAGCAGTATTGTAGAAAACCTCTATAGAGGTGTTAAACAGGTTCAACTATAGACCACCCCACTATAGTGTATATTATATACACTCCATAAAGTGTTAGTTACCACCTAATAGGTGTATATAAATACCCTATAGTATTATAATACTATAAATAACTATAGTTAACACCTAGTGGGGTATACCCTATATTATAGTATAGGCTATATATATAGACTATAGAATATATATATAGTATATTGTTTTCACTCGTCTTACCCCCTGGGGGTGTTGTACCTTCTATCGCGTTATACCTTAGCTTATATCGAGTTATACCTTAGCCTATATCGCGTTGTACCTTAGCCTATATCGCGTTGTAGCTTAGCCTACATCGCGTTGTACCTTAGCATATATGGCGTTGTACCTTAGCCTATATCGAATTGTACATTAGCCTTATCGCGATGTACCTTAGCCTATATCGAGCTGTACCTTAGCCTATATCGAGTTGTACCTTAGCCTATATCGCGTTGTACCTTAGCCTACATCGCGTAACGTATACGAACTCGTCACCGATATATCCGAACAGCACGGCAGCACTATTACTGATGACGTCATTACGCTGGTCTATCGTCAGAGCCGTCATACTGTTGGTGTCGTATCGTCTGCAAGCCAAGTACAGCATCAACTTTATACCTGATCGAGTGTTCGTGTCAGGTATACGTAGAGCTTCGTTTATATAGTTAGATGTTTACTTTATTAAAATGTGTTATAACTATAATTTAAATCACATTTATATACATCATACACACACATATATATATATTTATAATAGTATAATCTAGTTAAATTATTCGTATATCGAATTAAATATACTTAATATAGTACACATAGTATGTCATACACAGCTTATATTTTATACACAACTTACCTATTATATTATAACAGATGTATTCTGAGTTAATTCTATTAAATTTATATATGTCCGACTGCTTCAATTCAAAGGGTACTCCATAAATAAAATAAAAGTAAGTATACTTACTCTTGTATATATATATATATATATATATATATATATATATATAATATATGCATATTGTCACCCTCATTACCTTATAAGGTATAACTGTAGTTACACCCGTTACTTTAGATAGCCTCGTTACACTGATTACTCGAGTTACACCGGCTTACTCTATATTACACTATAGTATACATTACTACTACTAATACTATAGTATGGTACATTATATACAGTCGCTGCGCATGCGTATTACTCACCTACCGTCGTACTACATATCACAATGGCCGTTGTGCTGAACTCTGGCCCAGATTCGTCATTTTTATGGTCTTCGTACGCAATCTGCAGTATCTTCCCAGCCGCCTCTTTTATCTAGAAGAATTTTTTTAGCAATAATGTGTTTATGTACTAGTGATGTAAATGATGCTGAGCTGTGACTTTTGGTTATTGATTCCTAGCCGATACTTTCATTTTCGGAAAAAAAATGAGCCCGAGTCGAACTGATATTCTATCCAAACGAGTCTGAGCCGAACCGCAACTTTCGCCAAATGAGCCCGAGCAGACTTGAGACTTTAACAAAACACAAAAGATCGACATTATGATTTTTTTGAAGTTACCTTTTTTGTAATACTAATTTTTATATATTCCACATTTACATCAATTTAAACAAAATTATCTGCGCCAACTTCGCGATTCAGTTAATAATAATGTAAATTTCATCTAGTGATGTAAATAATACCGAGTTTTTTGATGCCGAGCCAAGACTTTTGGATATTGATGCTGATACTTTCATTTTCGGAAAAAATACGAGCCCGTGCCGAGCCGAGACTAATAAAATGAGCCCGAGCCGAGTTGAGACTTTAGGTAACTGAGATTGAGACTGTATCGATGATTTATATCACTTACATCACTAGTATACGCAAAATAATATATTATACATTAAAGTCGAACAGTTTATTTTCATACCCAGCCACCTTCACCGTCATATATAAATTAATAAATGTATTACAAATATATATATATATATATTTATGTATTACTATATTATTATTTATTCTATAGAGTATACAATATATAATATAAAAATGTGTTTCTTAAATATTATGTATACATTTATTATGCAAAGTTTATATGTAAATAATAAATTAGGAATATATATAAGGGGTATCAACAATATGTATGTTTAAATAATAATTATATATTGGTATATTATTAGATATTTTGTATTTCACTATACAAATTATTCGTGGGAATGTATTATTAATTAAATAACTATTCGAAATGTAGATGTATACCTGTAAATAGAAACAATGAAAATATTGGTCAATTTCAGAGTTCCATATTCGAAATATAAATGTACATATATCCGATGTATTACAAATGAAATTTATAAAATGGATATTGGTATCAGAATTTGAAGTAACATTCTTATTTCGTTAAATAGAACATATTATATATATATATATACATATATATATATATAACCATCTGCAATGAAGCTACTGCCATCACAACAGCTATTACTATTATCACTAAGGGCTCAATCCTTGTGAAACCTAATACATTAATTACATTTTAATTAATACCTAAATAATTACAAACACGTACACTGTACGTGGTACAGTGTATGAGGTACACAAAACACACATTATATATATATATATATATATATATATATATATATATGTTATATAATATATGTGATTATGTTTATGCACGATGTTTTTTTAATAATAAATGTATTATACATGAAATATTATTCATAAACATACCCACATATATTATATATAATATATATATATATAACCTATATTAATAATACATGTATTATGCCTATAGGTTGTATTGTAATTAACTCCGTGACGAGAATAATCATCACATTACGACCATAAGAGAGTCGGATACAGTTAATATGTGTAGACTTTAATGACTAATATCACGTGATATAACATGTGTAAGAAGGAAGAGAAGATGTAGCTACGTATAATAATTATTAATAATTGTATATAAGGATAATGTTATCAACCATAAAACTTATAAAATAATTAAACAATTATAAATAGTACAATATTATTCAAGGTTACATTTTTATTTACTATAATATTATGTATTATGTACAGATATTAGTATATACTACCAAGGATACATATAAGTATCCCTTGTATACAAGGATGTCCATGTTACTTATAATTACCCATATTATTATAAAACTGTAGAATACATTATATATATATGTGTATATATATATATATATATATATATATATATATATATATATGTGTGTATATATATATATATATATATATATATATATATATATATATATATATATAGTATTATACTAATTTATAATTGTTAACAGCCTACTATGAGACATAACATTATCATTATATATAATGAAAGTTTAATTAGACTATCAATTTACATTAAATTAATTGGATTCTATCTTTATAAATTATTTAAAATTAGTCGTTGATTATTATACGTCGAATTGAATTGAATTAAATTTACATTTAATAATATTAACATAATGCTTTAAAATATAAATTTATAATTATATTAATGAAAATAGTGGTGGATTAGTTAATCCTATGTAAAGGTATACGTTTAGTAAGTTTGACCTTGAGGATATTTGTAAACGTCGCGTTTCTTAACGGCGTACATCGACCACCAGATCAGGCCACCGGAAATAAGGTCAAGGGCAGAGTCGATGACGGTAGAGAATACCGACAGCGACCTTGACATCGCAGCGGCCCCCACTTTCATCGCTAGCAAAATCTATGCATGATTCACGACTTATATATATATATATATATATATCTCATCGCTATTTAGTTATGTTACTATGTATATAATGGTATATACACATACACATACATATATATAATTATTATTATTTATTAAAATATTTATTTATTAATTTGTAAACTATAAAATAAATAAATCTGTATAAAATATTATTATCTCCTGAAGGGCTTCAAAATAATATTGATCATTTATACTGATATCGTAAAGATATATATATATATATATATATATATATATAACTGCCTGTGTGGCTCAGTGGCTAATTTGGCCTTAAGGCGTCAGACACACAAGCAGTAGGTCACGGGTTCGACCCTCGTCCGGACCATTAATTAATTTTATAAAATGGGTCTTAAAATATTATTTAGAAGTGATCTTATATAATTGTGTATAAATAAATGATCGGCTCTCGTTAAAACCATGGATGCCTTAACATGAGAGCGGCTTCGAAGGGACATTAGAGCCATATATGGTTATAAGTGAAAACTTCATCTAAGTTCCTGGATGGGATGAAAGGACTCCACCAAATAACAATAACAATAACAATAACAATAACAATATCGTGTACGTGTGCACACGTGACATTAAATCATCGTTATATGACGTTATGACGTAGCGCAGAATGACGTAACCATGTTTATGAAGAAAGTTATCTTGGTGATTCTCTCGATGGAGACGATCTCCTCGCCTCGTGACTCATTCTTGTACCTCCTGATGTCACACGATGACGTCATTCCGTTCAGACACATGTCCTCGAAATCGTCGATGAGTTTATTTTGAGTGACGTAGTACTGCCTATATTAATTAACGCGGTATATTTATAACGATATAGTAACCATGTAGCGTACAGTAGTACTATATATTCCTATATGATATTATGATATGGGATATTATAATAAAGAACAAGAGAATACACGAGAATGTGGAGTGTTATATTGTCAAATAAAAAATATATATAAATAAATGATATATCATTACCTATAGGCTCTCGTTAAAACCATGGATGCCTTAACATGAGAGCGGCTTCGAAGGGACATTAGAGCCATATATGGTTATAAGTGAAAACTTCATCTAAGTTCCTGGATGGGATGAAAGGACTCCACCAAATAAAAAATAAAAAAAATAACAAATAACAAAAATATATATATATTCCAACTATTAACAAATATTCCACTATTACATTATTCTACCCATTATTTTTTCTCCTTTATAATACCGAACGTTGATATATCGTATAGGTACACCTACATCTCCTCGTATAACCAATGTATGTATTTGGTATTACCTACATCTCCTCGTATAACCAATGTATGTCCTTGGTATGACCTACATCTCCTCGTATAACCAATGTATGTCCTTGGTATGACTTACATCTCCTCGTATAACAAAGGTATGTCATTGGTATGACCTATATCTCCTCGTATAACCAATGTATGTCCTTGGTGTGACCTACATCTCCTCGTATAACCAATGTATGTCCTTGGTATGACATAGATCTCCTCGGTAATTCCTCGGTATTACATTAATACTTATTTTAATTGACCGTGTTTCGTTACTCTTTTTATAAATTATTTTATTTTATAATTTTATTCTTATATATATTTTTTTATATTCTTATTCGTTAATTGCGTACATTAATAATATAAGGTTGTCGTTATGGAGACATTACGGTGTCGATGGTTTACTATTCGATTCAAATATAAACATTTCGGTTTACAATCGTTCAATAATAGTATTGGGCTACGATATTTACAATGTTACTTAATTAAGTCTTTCGTGTTTACACGTTTTACACATTTTATTTAAATAAACAAATGTTTTTAATTGTAACGGTAATCAAATTATTTTAAATTTTATATTTTTATAAGTGCATATTTCAAGTATTTATATATATATATATTTATATAGATATCGGTATATATATACATATATAACATGCAAGGGATCATTCTATATATATATATATATATATATATACACAGGGTAACGACAAAGCATACTTTAATAGTAAACCCTGATAATAATTATATACATAGTGTATATAATGTACTTCGGATTACAATACTTTAGATGTATTAGTTGGTATAATATTTCGTCCTATACTATATATATATATATATATATATATATATATATATATATATAGTAACACTATAGTAACATACTATATAGTAGAACACTACATATAATATCTACGTAAGTTATAAATTATAATTAAATCATAATTATAACTAAGTAATGTATTAACCGTAGCCCTTTTTTCATATTTCGTAATTTCTCCTTTTCGACTCTTTTAGAAGTGAAATCCGATAGCTTCGGTTGCCATTGCTCATTACTCTTGACTATAATTATGTTGCGCAATAGTCATATATTAATGATTACGTAATACCACATGTCGCGTGTAATCGTTCTAATTATGGATCGTGATATATAGTATTACTGACCTTTATTTAAAGAGATTTCTACCGACGTTTCCATACCGATATTTGTTAAGATTATAGGTATCTTAAGTATGCTTTATATGCAAACTATAGTTATTATATAGTATAACTATAAAATAAAAAATAACTTATATCTCAGTATATATTTATATACCATATTTAACTATATACCGACTACTTTAATTTAAAAATTAATATGTAATTATATATAATAATAGTATATAATATGTAAATATTTTCAATGGAAATATAATGTTTATAAATAAATAATATATAATTTAAAAATTATTTATATTTTAAAAACTATAGTATACTGATATATACTACATATATTCAATAAATATATTTAGTTATACAAATAAATCAATTCAAAATAAAACAAAATACTTTTCATATCATTTATATACATAAAGTTAAATCTATCACATAGCTTTATAATATATTTAACTAAATACATATAATTGTATTAACAATACAGTGTGTGTATATATACACACACTGTATTCGTAATACAAGTTAATACAAGATTTATTTGTATAACTAAATATATTTATTAAATATATATATAGTATATATCAGTATACTATAGTTTTAAAAATATCAATAATTTTTAAATATATATTGTTTATTTATAAACATTACATTTCCTTTGAAAATATTTACATATTATATACTATTATTATATATATAATTACATATTAATTTATAAATTAAAGTAGTAGGTATATAGTTAAATAAGGTATATAAATATATAGTGATATATAATTTATTTTGTATTTTATAGTTATACTATATATAACTACTTAAGTAATCTAATATATTTTTAGATATGAATGTTATCTAAATAATAAACAAATTGTGTATTTATTTAATCGATATAAAAAGTTTTAATACTTTTAGTAGACAGATTATTGTCCATATTTTACATATATCTACTTATATATACAATATAAACACACAGAGTTTATACGCAAACGTTTTATATAGATATTTAGAGATTTATTATACAGTGTTATATAATTAATATATTTCATGTATATGCATAAATATGTATTATTATACGAATTTATGGTTATATTGATTTACTAATAGAAGTATACTTCTGTATATTATTAACTATAGTTATAGTTATAGTATCAGTATGTTAAGCCAGTATTAGTTAACTAATATATATTAATTAACAATTGTTATAGTTGATGTAATTATATATTGTAGTAGTAGGATAGTATTGTTATTATTATTGATATTGTTATTGTTATTTTGGCGAAGTCCTTTCATCCCATCCTGGAACTTAGATGAAGTTTTCACTTATAACCATATAGCTCTAATTTTAAGGAATTCGTAGTTTTAACGAAATATGGTAGATCTGGTAGAGTGAGAAGTCGACTAAAGTAAAGTACTACTACTACTACTAAATAATCACGTTAACACCATTCACCACCATATGAATGTGAAGGTGTACAATTCTATAAGTATAATTCTGGTAAATGATGCACATTTTAATTATAGTATATTGTATATAAATATTTTATTTATATCTATATACTTAATATATATATATATAAGACGGAAAGGAATTTATATTATTGTATATATATATATATTGCTTATATATTAGATAAATAAATAATTATACAATAAAGAGTAGTTCCTCTATAGAGGAAAAAAACTATAGTTTCAATATGATACTGTTTTTTAAGTATATTTTAATGGTTTACTATATCGCATGTTTTTTATTGTCAATACAATATATTGTTATTATTATTGTTATTGTTGTGGAGTCCTTTCATTTATCCAGAAACTTAGATGAAGTTTTCACTTATAACAATATGGCTCTAATGTCCCTTCGAAGCCGCTCTATATAATAATATTAGACTTTTTTATATGTTATATATGATTGATATATATATATATATATATATATATATATGGGATATTTCTATCACTGATATATAGGTATTGGCTATTTCATTCAACAAAATAAGAGAATGTAACTACGTAGCAACTTTATTCAAAAAGAAGTGTTTACTTTTTAGGTTTTTCTAAGACAGACGATATAAAAAAATTACATCAGAATTAAATTCGTTGATTTAAAGAAATACAATATCAACACAACGAGAAAACCGTCGTAGCGTTAATTAGGCGCTCCGGGCGACGTCCGCCACACATTCCTAAGTGTCATGTGAACACGTGCAGAACATGAATAGTATACGATATCGTGTAATATTTGTTACCGTATACGGTAGTTAGTAACTATAGTAACTACTAGTTACTATAGTTACTCACGATACAACATACATACATTATTGACTAATTCGTATTCATAAATTATTTTGGTGATTTACTGACGTAAATTAGTTAAATGACTAATAACATCGTTAATGAATTAAAAAAGTATTCATTTTACCGATAGTGATCAACTTCTAATTTATTTCATTACGTTCATATCGTTCGTACATCAGGTACGAGCGAAACTTTATTTGCACGGAGATTACGATGTACCGATACGAGTTTATAGTTCGCTTCGTAATGGTGACCGCCACCTGGGTTCAGATCGTCGGGTCAAGGTCATTTAAAGATGACCTCTACGACGACGACGTCTACTACGTACGGGAGGGTGACATCTCTCTCGGGGTTATCTTCAACGCCTACTACTACAGGTTATACCAGGTCGCGCGTTTAGGCGTTGATTCATGCGCGCGTCTCTATACAGCTATTAACCCTATTACTATTTAGATAATATATATATGTTATATATATGTAATTATATATATATATATATATATATATATATATTTATATATTTATATATATATATATATATATATATATATATATATATATATATATATATATATTTATGATTTTGAAATACATTTATTTGGAACAGAAATTAAGTGATAACATATCAATTTATTGCACGTAAATAAACAATAAATAAAAAACACCAAAACAAGATCAATCATTGTAGAATTTTACCGAACACTATTCTAATACAAATACAAATACAAATAATGGGTGATAATTGAGTGTAAAACTATAGACTAATACCACTTTTGTATCCATTACCCAGAAGTATTAAACACCCTATTAAATCAATATATACTAGCCTTTATGTATATTAACCCTTAATAATGCCCCTTACAAATTGTTATTATTTATTATTTGTTATTATAACTAGTATAATCCCATCAGATGAGGGTAAATTCGGGAATAATTAACGCCGAGGAAGTATGACATTTATATATCTAGTATATGTTATAATATACCTGTGTATGTTATAGTATAGTTGTATACTTTAACTATAATACACTAAATACACGACGTCGTCTATATGGTAGCTGTATAATAGTATATTGTATAACTACTATTGGTGCATGCATATGCATATATGCATATAAGTTAGAGTGTGGTCGCTTCGCTTGAAAAGGAAAATTAACGCTGAGCGAACAATCCTTCAGTCAACTTTCTTAACTTCCGAATTATAATAATACCGTAACAAAGTCAACAACTATAGTATATTATATAGTGAATTACGATCATATAAAAGTAGGTATATATATATATATATATATATAGTTGTATTGTGGTGATGTTGGGTAAATGGCTTATTATTATTATTATTATTATTATTATTATTATTATTATTATTATTATTATTATTATTATTATTATTATTATTATTATTATTATTATTATTATTATTATTATTATTATTATTATTATTATTATTATTATTATTATTATTATTATTATTATTATTATTATTATTATTATTATTATTATTATTATTATTATTATTATTATTATTATTATTATTATTATTATTATTATTATTATTATTATTATTATTATTATTATTATTATTATTATTATTATTATTATTATTATTATTATTATTATTATTATTATTATTATTATTATTATTATTATTATTATTATTATTATTATTATTATTATTATTATTATTATTATTATTATTATTATTATTATTATTATTATTATTATTATTATTATTATTATTATTATTATTATTATTATATCATCAATATATAATATATCTGTTACACTAATTATATACTTAATATAAACTTATTTTAGTTTCTGAATATACTTCGGTATATTATATTTAATATTCGGGAAATAAATATTCATTCCTTTGAATACAAATATTCTATATTAGTAATACAAACTAACTTAGTAATACTAACTCAATTAGTAATACTAACTAACTTAGTAATACTAACGCAATTAGTAATACTAATTAACTTAGTAATACTAAATTACTTAGTAATACCAATGATTTTGCGAAGCATAACCTTTGGAAAATCTTTGGTAATACTAACTAACTTAGTAATACTAACTAACTTAGTAATACTAACTAACTTAGTAATACTGACTAACTTAGTAATACTGACTAACTTAGTAATACTAACTAACTTAGTAATACTGACTAACTTAGTAATACTGACTAACTTAGTAATACTTAATTACTTAGTAATAATATTGATACGAGTATTAATCCATACATTATTATCCATAAATATTGCTAAGTTACGAACACATTCAGTAATGTGAATATTACGTTAACAGATATATTAAGTAATTCAGGTTTTAAAATGTGTATAAACTATCCTATAATATATTATTGTATACAATATCCGAATAGTCAATAAGTGAGCTCAGTCGTGCATTCTAGAAGTTCAGAATTATATTTCATGGAAACAATAGACAATGTTAATAATTCCATTAATTACTGTATATCATGAGATTATCAAATAGTAACTATTATAAAGGAAATGTGTGAATAATTGAATATATGGGGGTGTAAGTATACGGACAATGATAACAACCCAATCACCTACCAATGGGGTACCCAATGTGAATTCGGATAGGAGGCGACGTGACATCATTTAATGCTACGCGATAGGTGGTAAATAGGTCAAACTAAAATAGGTGTTAACATAATATTTAGTAATTATCTTATATACTTGCGAATATGAAATGATCGGCTCTTATTAAAACTATGGATACCTTAATATGAGATCGGCTTCGAAGAAATATAAGAGATATTTGATATACATAACAACTTATATAACTTCCTGGATGAACTTTCTCCCCAATATAAAAATTATAAATAACATTAAAAATATATTTATATATATATATTTATATATATTTATATATATATATATATATATATATATTTATATATATATATATATATATTTATATATATATATATATTTATATATATGAACATTCCTTTACACAATACCTAACTAACGTGAATGTCACATGATCGGAAATAGAAGTAGCAGCGGTCATACGGTGGTGTCAGCCGAACAGTTCCAGTTCTTGGAGGCTGTGATGTGGCAGATAGGCGAGATAAACCGAGATCCTGCGATACTGCCTAACCTCACGGTGGGCTGGACTGTACTCGACGATAAGGGAAATGATCAGGTCACGTGTGTGGATGTAATGTAATCAGTACTGTGATCATGTGACATTAATATAGTTACTACGTATACATTATATACACTACTATAAAGTAGTGTGGCGTATACAGCGATACGTGTCTATAACCTATCGCCTCCTATAGCATAATACATATATATGTTTTCGTATCTTATCATAAGAAATATGTGACCACTAATATACAATATCATAAACGATATATATTATCACATATATTTGATATCGTATATGATATATAGAATATATGCTATATATAATAATAATATAAGTCCTGTTTATACGATATTGATGTGACGATAGAGTTATCGAACTATCGTGTATCTATTGCACGCAAACATGAACATCAATACATGTGTATTGTACGCTAATATGTATTGTTAGCTTCGCGTGCGCACACTCCCACACACACACACACACGAGGTTTCGAAGGGATATTAGATCCATATATATATTAGATCCATCTGCCCGTGTGGCTCAGTGGCTAAGGCGTCAGACACACAAGCAGTAGGACACGGGTTCGAGCCTAGTCCGGACCATTAATTAATTTTATAAAATGGGTCTTAAAATATTATTTAGAAGTGATCTTATATAATTGTGTATAAATAAATGATCGGCTCTCGTTAAAATCATGGATGCCTTAACACGAGAGGGGCTTCGAAGGTAAATTAGAGCCATATATGGTTATAAGTGAAAAACTTCATCTAAGTTCCTGGATGGGATGAAAGGACTCCACCAAATAAAAAATAACAAATAACAAAAATATGGTTATAAGTAAAAACTTCATCTAAGTTCCTGTATGGGATGAAAGGACTCAACCAAATAAAATAACAATAGCAATAACAATATACACACATACACATACACATGATATATATATATATATATATATATATATATATATATATATATGTATTTTTATATTTTATATTTTTAGAGATTAACACTTATATGTTATGTATAGCTTATATAATATTTATATATGAGAATAATCAGTAATTTCACTACTACGTGACATTATGAATAAACATGAATTACGTAATGACTCATTTTGTAGATATATTTTATATAGACAACTATATAAAAACTAGAGTTTTCGTTAATAATTAATATGAAAACATCAACATATAGTTTTATTGATTTTAATATTAGTATAATAAAACACGAAAACTCTAGTTTTTATATAGTTGTCTAAATAATATATTTATAAATATTATATATTATAACCTTGTAACCTTGATCCCTTAACGTTAGTAGCCGTGGGGGCCCTTTTCTTCATAACAAATATGTTCCATTCCTTCCTGTTGTGGACCATCCGTTTGGTTTCTCCCAAACTTTTGTCGTCCATTCTTTGATGTTGTCGATCCACATCTTTTTAGGTCGACCACAACGTCTCCGTCCTTCTATATTTCCTTATAGGATTAGTTTGACAAGTCCTTCTGACCGTGTCGCATGACCATACCATGTTCATTTTCATCGTTTAACGATTGTTAGTAAGTCTGTATAGCGCCCAGCTCGCGATATTCTGGCTCTAATTTCGTCATTTGTTATTCTGTCCTTATATGTAACACCAAGTAATTTGCGGAAGTTCTTTGTTTCAAATGTTCTTATCCTAGTTTCTAGTTCAGCAGTTAGCGCCCATGTTTCACATGCATATAGAAAGATTGACGTCACTAAAGAGTTCATAAACCTTAGCTTGTATCCCAGTCTAATGTGTCTGTCATTCCATATTACTTTCAGGTTGCTGCATACTTGATTTGCCTATGGTGCTCTAGCTAGTATTTCTTTTCTGGAACCTTGTTCATCAATTATAATTGATTAATAATTATTGAACCTAGATATTTGAAGTGGTTAACTGTCTCAATATGTTCGTTCTGGATTATGATATTTGGGTTGCAGATATTATCATTTAACATACATTTGGTTTTAGTTGGATTTATTTCCATACCAAATTTACTTGCTGCCTCTGATATTTTATTTGCTAGATATATCATTTCATCTTCCCATCCAGCAAGACCGTCAATATCATCAGCAAACCTTAGGTTTGTAATTAGTCTTCAGTTCATTTTAATTGTTCCATTATGACAGAAAAGTGCGTTTTGCATTATATCTTCTAAAAAGAGATTAAACAGAGTTGGTGATAGTAGACATCCTTGTCTAACAGTTTTTATTGGAAATTCTTCACCAATTACTCCTTTTCTCAGTATTGCACTACTTGCTTTATCGTATATATTTTTGATAATATCAATTAACTTTCTGTAAATATTAAATTTTTACATTGAAGACTAAAGTCCCTTTAGCCAAACTCTGTCAAATGCTTTTCGGAAGTCGATGAATAGATGGTACAGCTTTTTTTGTTGAAGATTATGTTTTTCGCAGATGAGACGTAAATTGATAATTTGCTCTATCGTACTACGGTTCTTCTTAAATCCAGCTTGTTTTTCAGATAATATTTGCTCTACTTGTGGATCTAGACGATTTGAACTATTGTTAGCATCATTTTACTAGCGTGGTTGATTAAACTAATAGTGCAATAATTAGTGCATTGTGTTAGATTACCCTTTTTCGGGATTGTTACTATTATTGATTTCGTCCATATTTCTGGTCATTTACTTGTTTCCCAAATATGTGAACATATTCTGTGCATTAAATCAATAATGTAATCACCACCGTTATTCCGATATTGTCTATAGGCTATAGCCGCTTTACCTTTGTTTAATGACTTGTTAGCTGCAACAATATCTCTATATATTATTGAGATATAGAAAACCGTTTCCGATGTTGTCTTCATGTTATTCTTCTTCACATTGTTGGTGATTATTTATCAAATTGTTGTCTCCATTCTATTCGAAGTTATATAGTTCAGTACAGTATTCAGTCTATCTTTTTAATATGTTACCTTCTTCAGTCAGTAATTTTCGATATATTATACATATATAAAATATATCTAAATATAAATTATAATATTACCAATAATATTGATATGTAATATTATAATAATACTATATTTACATTTTACAGTTGATATTATATAATACTATAATATACAGGTGGCACTATACAAAAGTTTAGATTTTTTAGATCTGAACAAGACAAGAAATATATCTAATCATTTTGAGGTAGGTATTTATTCACTTTATTTATATAATGTATATATTAATGTATATTTGTATTTGTAGTTATATCGGTGTCCTATATATATAACAATTATAATTCTTGAATATACTTAAATGGATCAAACAATAAGTATTATTAGATATATGTGGATACCATACATAGATTATTGATGTAATAGCCTTTTTAATGTACATTGTTAATTTTAATACTAGCAGATATATATTTTATTTTGTATTTCTTACTTTTGTTAAGAAATTATAATTATATTTCATATAGTGTGAATTTTAATAACTAGTTAACTCTTAACAATAATGGGGCATCTCGTTGTACACATTGTAACTGTTTCAATAGACTACTAGATCATAGTATTTATGTATAATATATAGGTATCTATAGAATCTATGATATCATAGGTTTTTATATCTAACTATAGATGAATATATTTATTATAAATCATGACCAATATTTATACTTAATTAAAGCTTAGTTTGTAATTTCCACCAGGGAATCCCTCTTTCTATGCAATACTACTTAGTTTTAATAGGAATTGTTGACATTATTTTATAATTACATAATACATTAATCTGAACCTTCGAGTTAATCAATATATCAACTTATACGATTTAGATATATACATTTTAAAATTTCCTTTTATATTATAATTGGTGAGGTTCATATTTTGTTCGAGTTAACTAACGATTCTACTAATCAGAGTTTGTGGTTTCGAGCGCTTAAGCGTTAACTATTGTTTTTAACAATTGTTAAATATATATATATATATATATATATATATATAAATGTAAGCATATATGCTTAGCCTGGGATATATTAGCCTAGTGTAACATTCACTAGCTGAAAAGTGAAATGCTTAAGTTTCGATCCTACACTCATAAAAATAACTTGGTCAAGTGACTTATATACTATATTATGTTAGTCAATCGACCCATATTTAAGTAAAATTGTTCACTTGACCAATATTTATTTTTGAATGTAAGTCAATTTGATATTATTTAGTTGATGTATATTATATATTAGTCAGTTGACCCATATTTTCTTTTAATATTAGTCATACGATCAATATATATTAAATGTTGGTCATATGATAGATATATAATAATATGTTGATCAATTGACCAATTAATAAATATAAGTTTGACTTACATTGATTAAATGTTGGTCAATTGATCAACACATTATTATATATCTATCATATGACCAACATTTAATATATATTGATCGTATGACTAATATTAAAAGAAAATATGGGTCAACTGACTAATATATAATATAAGTTTGACTTACATTGATTAAATGTTGGTCAATTGATCAACACATTATTATATATCTATCATATGACCAACATTTAATATATATTGATCGTATGACTAATATTAAAAGAAAATATGGGTCAACTGCCTGATAAATAATATACATATATTAAATATTAAATATATCTGTGTATACACTTATATTTATTAATATATTTAAAATTTGTTAACAATATTTAATAACTAATAATCATATTATTAATATTATCATATCACTATTATTACCAACCATTCTAATAATATCAACATAATAAAAGCATAATATACTTTTAAAATTAATAGTAGCATAATAATAGCATAATAGAATTTAAATGGCAACATAACAGCAGCATAATATCATGACAAATTAATAGCATAATAGACATTCAATGGCAACATAATAGAAGCATAATAGCACAATGTAAACATTTGAAGCTATTATGTTATTATTATGAGTCTATTACTGTTAGCTGGGAAGATCCAATCGATATATGGAATAAGGGTTGTATAATACCTATACCATATAAGGGATATCTGAGCTATACACACAACTATGTGACATTACTTTAACAGCTAGTATCCTTTTCATCGATTTCTCCAAAGTTTTCGATTCCATACATCGAGGAAATATGGTAGAGATACCTAATGCGTATACGCACCATATATGGTATAGCAGATGAGATTATAATAACATAAACAAAACTAAATCTATTGTGAGAACTGATGATGGAGATACTGAATTTATAAAAAAATCTGGTGGAGTTTTTCAATGTGATACACTAGCCCCTTTTCTGTTCATAAATTGTCTTGACTATGTTTTGAATACATTTTAGAAAGTTGCCGAAATATTGATATTTGTTTACCCTCATTGAGAGAACACTGTTAAAAATAAAAGGTTGAATCAAGGAAATAAAATGGTTGAATGCTCTATTTACCTATTCAACCTTTGTAAAAGGTTGAGTCAACAATATACTATCCATTCAACCTTTTAATAAAAAGGTTGAACGAACATAATTATGATTCAACCTTATATTTTATAAATTAATCTACTATAGTATATATATATATAGCATGTATATATTTGTAGCTGCATATTATTTACTTCTATATATTTATATCTGAAAATATATTTTAATATATTTTATATCTATATATAGATAGTCATTTGAATACATTTATATATTTAAATATTGAAAACATATATGTACCTAATTACTAGTATTATTCATTCTATTATTATTCATCCTAATACCGTTTCTATAACTGATAACCAATCGATATATGGAATAAGAGTAGTATAATACCTATACCAAAGAAGGGATATCTGAGCTATACAAACAACCCAGCAAACGTAATGGCATAATAATAGCAGCATAACAGCATATGTAATAGCATCAAA
The DNA here is from genome assembly GCA_964019155.1 of Osedax fenrisi. Classification (NCBI taxonomy): domain Eukaryota; kingdom Metazoa; phylum Annelida; class Polychaeta; order Sabellida; family Siboglinidae; genus Osedax; species Osedax fenrisi. Next base: position 28,913,152 of record OZ025244.1, on the reverse strand, counting down.
TGTTTACATTGTGCTATTATGCTGCTATTATGCTGATATTAAATGTCTATTATGCTGCTATTAATTTGTCATGCTATTTTGCTGCTGTTATGCTGCTATTTAAAGTATATTATGCTAATATTATGCTGCTATTAATTTAAAAGTATATTATGCTGCTATTATGCTGCTATTCTAATAACAGCAGCATAATAGCAGCATAATATACTTTTAAAATTAATATCAGCATAATATTAGCATAATAGACTTTAAATAGCAGTATAACAGCAGAAAAATAGCATAACAAATTAATATCATCATAATATACATTTAATAGCAGCATAATAGCAGCATAATAGCACAATGTAAACATTTGAGGCTATTATATATGCTGTTATGCTGATATTATGCGGTTATTACTGTTTGCTGGGAACTACGTGGCATTACTTTAACAGCTACTACCTTTTTATCGATTTCTCCAAAGCTTTCGATTCCATACATCGAGGAAATATGGTAGAGATACATAATGCATATACGCACCATATATGGTATACCAGATGAGATTATAAAAAAATACAAACTAACTAAATCTATTGTGAGAACTGATGATGGAGATACTGAATTTATAAAAATATATTGGAGTTTTTCAATGTGATACACTAGCCCCTTTTCTGTTCATAAATTGTCTTGACTATGTTTTGAATACATTTTAGAAAGTTACCGAAATATTGATATTTGTTTACCCTCATTGAGAGAAGGATCAAAGGATAACCAGCAATACAAATTATAAATGTTGACTATGCGGATGAACTAGTTATAGTAACTTATAAAACCAACGAATTAATAATACTTCCCAGCAAACAGTAATAGCTTCATAATAGTAACATAATAGTATATATAATAGCCTCAAATGTACACATTGTGCTATTATGCTTATATTAATTTGTCATTCTATTATGCTACTTTTATACTAGAATAGCAACATAATAACAGCACAATATACTTTATAATTAATTGCAGCATAATAGCATAACAAATTAATAGCAGCATAATAGACATTTAATGGCAACATAGGCAACCTAATAGCAGCATAAGGGCACAATGTAAACATTTGAGGCTATTATATATGCTATTATGTTACTATTATGAGGCTATTACTGTTTTCTGGATTGTACATAAAATGTAACATAATGTAAAAGAAATTGGGCTATAAATACTGGAAAGATGGAATTCATCAGTATAAATCAAGGAAAAAATTAAGTTATCAAAAACCTAAACTGTAATAATATTAAAGAAGTTTCTGATTTTAAGTATCTTGGAAGCTACATTCAGTCAACAGAAAAATATATCAATATCAGATTAGTTAACATCTGAGAAGTCTTAAATGAGATAAAATCATATTTAGATCAAGACTACATGATAAAATGAAAAGAAACTTTTTAAGATTAAGTGTGAGTCGATTATGTTAGCTGGAATCTAACAAAAGAGATTGAAAAATACTTAAAATAATACAAGAAATCACACTCGAATGCTACGTGCTATTTTTCTGGGCACTGTTGGAAAAAAGGACGATATCGCAGGACCAACTTATGGATGGTACACTATGTGATGTATACGATATAAAAAAGTCGATGAAATATAGAGATGGTTAGAGGAAGATAGTCTAAAACTGCCGGACAAGTTCTACATGTAGGGTAAGGTATATCACTAATAATCTCAAGTATTATATATATATATATCTTTTATAGTGTATTTTAATAATATATGCAATTATTTATATTATATTAATTTGATTACAAATTAATGTTCATAGATATTAAATGATCATATTATTTATATATATATATATATATTAATTTAATATTTCATATATATTTACGATATTTTAGTTGTAATCTATGATACAACATAATACATTATCATTCATTATTATAAATCATTACATACATAATCAATTATGTATTCCTTATAAATTATAATTTATAATTAAACGTTCTAAAATGTTAGTATAATTTTACAAGCTATTGTATATTGTTAAATATTTTAAATCAAAGATTATTATTATATTATTGTTTACCTTTATCTTTATCTTTGACCTTTATGAAAATATTCAGAAATAAATACAAGGTAAATAATCTAAACTTTTAAATAACCGTATATTAAATATAAGATTTGTACATTTATCATTCTATATAGTTTATATTTATATATTAAATAACATGAATACAATAGTTAATGTTACATAATTAGTGATACAATAATACTCTATTTATATATTATTCGAAAATGTGCGATATTCATGGGCGATAATTATTTAATATTATGTATATATTAATTTAAATATGATTATTAAATGTTTATATAAAATGTATTAGAATATAAATAGAGTATTGTATTCGTAACTTTCCATATTAACATCGGTTAATCTGATATATGGTACATGACTATTTATATACAAGGCAATTTCAAATTGCCAATTTGTATACATTTTCTAAAGTAAGCTTAGCAGCTAAAAGCAGCTTAAGCTGCTTAGCTTTATTTAAAAATCGCAAAGCTTTTTAAATTATAAACTGATGCATAATACAATTTATATTTTAGTTTTTACAAATGTGTATTTAAACTAAAATTATTGTCAAAATATGTCACAAATTTAATCACTGTATGCATATTTTTCTCATTCAATGCATACTCTTTTTAATTTAATTTAATTGATAAATCGTTAATATTTGTTGCATATTTTTGATCATAACTTTGATATTGATAACAATTTAAAAAAACATAAATATGAATTGCATTATATAATTTAATAAGCTTTACAATGATATCAATTTTATAATAATAACACCAATGAAATATATAATGCTTATGTTTAAACATGCTCCGCACATGCAACTGATTTATATATCCCAGATTTATAAGTAATACTTATTAAGTATTAATAAATAATATATTAATATTTGTTAACGACTTCATTATTTAACCATTATATATATAATATATAATATAGTATCATATTATTTATATGTATGACTTAATATATAATCGTACAAATAATATGAAAGTTTAAATTATAAATTACTATGATATTGATTAGTAATATTATCATTAATATTTATATACAAATTAGGTATATATAAATATGCTATAATGTATTATTACATTACTAGTTTAAATATGATATATTATTTATGTCTAAACATGCTCCTCACATACAGCTGATTTGTATATCCCAGATTTATAAGTATTAATAAAATAATATTACATAATATTAGTTTACGACTTCATTATTTAACCGTTATATATAATATATAGTATCATATTATTTATATGTAGTACTTATAAATATATAATCATAATAATATGAAAGTTTAAATTATGAATTACTATGCCATTGATTAGTGATATTATTATTAATATTTATATTACAATTAGTATATATAAATATGATATAATGTATTATTACATTATTAAAATAAATATATTTAATTATAATTATATATATTATATAATTATAGTATTACTGTAATCTTAATTTCATTTAATGTAAAACTGAAATACAAATTTCTATGTAAAAAAATAAAATATTCCATTCACAAAATATACGATTTGAACTCTATTAACTGATAGGAATATTTTTGTTGTATTCATTATTATAAGATATTCAAATGATACCAACTAATACAGCACTGGTGCACACACGACTGGCTGGTTATCCAGCAGAAAATTGAACAGTATAATCTGAATACGCCTTGACCCGAACTAAGCTATAAAGATGCCACACTGCAACGAGAGCGTTGGATGAAATAACACACTAATACTTAACCAGGTTTTTTTTGAAACACTACTCTCGTGGTATTGGTCCATTCACCTAGATTAAAGTCGATATTACATCAACAAATACAGCCTGATATCGATCTAATAGTTATCGCAAGATATTGGCTGCTTCTCATTATTTTAAAACATTTACTAGATATCTAGCGAATAAAATATTTAAAATTGTATAATACATAATTTAGATATAAACATACATTTTATACATCATAATTAATTAGTTAAATTAATGATTATCATTCGATGGAACTAATATATATTATCCAATATAAATTACGATATTAATAATAAATGAATACCTCACATAGTGCATAATTTATGCTACGAATACATATTTATAAACTATATTATATCATATATCTGATAATATAATATATATATATATATATATATATAATGTTATTCCCAATATATACAATTAAGCTGTTGTACTAGTGATATTTAATAAATATAATATATCTTGTGCGGATTATGTACCATAACCTTATTCTTATATACTATTTTAAAATTGTAATACATTTATTTAGGTTATAATCTGAATGATCGGCACCAACTTATACTATATCTAGATTTAGTGAGGCAACCAATTTTGAACAAACATATATTAATATATATGAGAAGAGCTAAGTAAATATCATATGATTACCCGAGGAATATCAAATATGGTCCTTGTTTATTTTTATTACGAATACCGAAGTCAAATTTAAAATATTTTACATGTCTCGTTGAATACCTTAATATTATAATAACAAAAAATGGATATATATATATATACTATATCTTATAATATATACTAAATGTACATTTTCCATATAAGTTTATCATACACACAAATGTGTTATATATCAAAATGAGAATTTTTAATTTGACCTCATATATCGTAATCAAAACAAAAAGGGTGCTATATTCGACATAGACCGATTACATAATACTCAAAAGTTGATATTAAATGATACTAAATCTATATATATATATATGATAATTGCGAGCCGGTTATATATATTCATATTTTGTTTTAAATTTATTTTGTATTTATATTTGATTATTTATGAAAAATGTATTTGTATTTTTATCTAACCTATAATAATTATAAGATTTTCAAATGATACCAACTAATACAGCACTGGTACATCGTCTGACTACACAAGTCTGACATGGTATCCTGCCTAGTATCCAACATAAAATTGAAGAGTGTAATCCGAATATGCCTTGACCCGAACAAAGATCTGCCCTGACTATGCAAAGAATGCGCTGAATGAAATAACCTCTCAGCTATATCTTAACCAGGTTTTTTTTAAACGCTAATTGTATTGGTCAATTCACCTAGAACATATACTTATAAAAACTAACATGTTATAATTATTTTAATATATGTTAACAATAATATGCTATATTGCATAATTAAAGCATAATATGCATGAAAATAGATTATCCATATTAATATAATATGGTATAAATAAATATATCTATTCATAAAATGTTGAAATAATACTTATTTATACCAAAATAATTTGTTTTAATCAAAAAACGAAATATAAAATGAACTGTGATGGCATAGTAGTATCCCAAATGTAAATTCTAGGATATTTTAAATTTAAAAAATATTTTATTCAATTTTTATTTTATATTATATATAGTTAAATAATTGATAATTATTTCGTAACTTTTGGATTCTATTTAAGTTATAATCAAACATTTAGAATTACAAAGGATAATAAAAATCGTAATATGTAGATAGGTTTAGTAATTTGAAATATAAATGACGTATAATAATCAAAATAAATGAGGCTGTGAATTGTTCATTTTAATATAATAAATTTAATGTGAATCCAAGTATATAAATGTTATTTCTATATTATATATATATATTCACTATATATATATATATATATATACTACATATATATTCACTTAACATAATATTAATAAGAATAACATAATATATGTACATAATGTTATTAAAATTAATAATTAATAAATAATTAATTAATCAAATTACTAAGTATGATAAAACTTGAAAATATCGTAATTTGTATGACTTAAATATATAGGTGTATATTTAACTGCCCGATATGCGTATTGCTTGCGATATATATTTCAATTAAAATTAGTAACTATGAGCTATATTTAGATGGGAGTGACATATCATATATAATATTGTAAATTACTAGAGATAAAGATGTATATCATATTTACTGCTGGAAATATAATTTGATAAAATTATATAGAATGATCAATTATATTTGTAAATAGTAATAATATACGTGCTTATATTAAATATAATATATAATCACTGAATAATGATATGGGATTATAATAATGAAATATTATTTATAGAATATAATAATAAAACTTAATATTAAAATTAATTTATGTGTTAAAAATATTAAAATCCTTTGATGTGTTTATAAATTAATTATAATTCTATTTACATAATTATAATTTTTTTATATATTTATATATATAGTGTATATTATAAACTCATGTGTATTATAAATTTTATATAATTAAACATTTTATATAAATATTATAATATAACTTTATATTGTAATCATTTATTATTTAATATAAGAATTTTTACTATAATATTGTATATATGCAAACATTACTTATAACAGAGTTGTACAGTTTTGTACAAAGTATTCTTCTCAAAGTAATTATCCATATCCATATGACATTGTTTAAAGTAGATTAAATCTTTAGTTATATGTGAACTATACAATAAATTAGTGCATAAGCAATGCCATAAGACATTTAATCACAATTTATGGTAAGTAAGCTATATAATTTAAAGTAAACTTTGATATTTTCCAAGAACACAACAATTTTAAAATAGCACTTTTAAACTCATATTATGAATAAACTATACATTTTTGTAATTTTTTAACTCGACACGTATTATTAATTAAATAATATTAAATATATTATGATAAATCTATTTTCATGCATATTATGCTTTAAATAAAAAATATTGTCAAAATAAGTAATACATTTAATTCACTGTATGCACATTTTTCTCATGCAATACACACTCTTTTTAATTTAATTTATAAATTGTTAATATCCAAGCCCCGCAACTCGGGCTATTTTGTGTAATGTCGACCACGTGGTAACAAATGTAAACAGCAGCCATTGAGGATTGTAGATTTGAATTTATTTGAATTTTTATAATTATTATATTCGTATTTATTATTTAACCTACTCTATACATTTTATAACTAAATAATGCCTAACCACGGAGTAATATGCGCTGTCCCAGCAAACAGTAAGAGCAGCATATGCTAGAGCCTCACATTTTTACATTGTGCTATTATGCTGCTATTAAATGTCTATTATGCTGCTATTATGCTGCTATTAATTTGTAAGGATATTATGCTGCTGTTATGCTGCTATTATGCTAATATTATGCTGCTATTATGCTAATATTATGCTGCTATTAATTTTAAATGTATATTATGCTGCTGTTATGCTGATATTATTATAATAGCAGCATAATATACATTTAAAATTAATAGCAGCATAATATTAGCATAATAGCAGCATAACAGCAGCATAATATCCTTACAAATTAATAGCAGCATAATATTATGCTATATAGACATTTAATAGCAGCATAATAGCACAATGTAAACATGTGAGGCTCTACCATATGCTGTTATGCTGTTCTTATGCTGTTCTTATGCTGTTCTTACTGTTTGCTGGGGTATTTGGTGGATATTGAATCTGGCCGCCTAATAATTTTCATATTTTATGGGGCGTGTCTAACTTCTCAAAGATAATTAAATATTCAAATATTATAATATTAAAACATGTAAATAAATTACTATAAGTACATAAGGTACTATTACGTTTCACCATAAGGTACTATTACGTTCTACCATAATGTATTATTACGTTCTACCATAAGGTACTATTACCATAATATACCATTCGTAAGATGGTATACACGATTTGAAATCACTATTGATAACCGATATGAATATTGTTATCGTATTCATAATATATTTTATATTTTCTTATAATGTAAAACCACAAATTATTACTTTTTAGGAAAATATAAAATATATACAAGTTTAATGTATACATATTATTATAAAATTCATGCGCAATTTTAAATTAAAATTATATTTTTTTCACTATTATGCATTACATATTATGTTAATTATAAATATTTTAGAAATGGATGATTCATCAACTTTACAAGAATCTAGTAGGCGAAGAGATATCAAGATTTAAAGAGCAGCATAACAATTTGGAAAGAAATTGTTAGTAAATATTATTTTTTCTATATATTAACATATTTTTTTAATACATTTATTTAATATAATAATTCAATTATTATTCACAGATTATGAGACTTGTGTACGCCTTCTACATCTTCCATATTTGCTTAAAGACAAATTTCCAATATGTTATGTAAATAATAACTTAGAATTAAATGCCCCCTATATCGTTGTACGAAATTGTAATGAGTTTGATATTGTATTTTCTGATATTATATATAGAATGCCATCATTGATAAATGCACATCTTATGTTATTGTGTATATATTATTCATTCAATATTTCTTTTCCTAAAGAAAATAATAATATGCTAACCTTTATTCAAAAAATTCTAATGGATCATTAAGATTCGGTAAAAAAGAATTTAAATGTCGTTAAATTATATACTAAATTATATTTTAATAAAATATATAAAAACATCATTTATATTTTATTTTATTTGTAAATTTATCATTATTTTATATACTAATCTATAATACAATTTAGTTTAGTACATATATACACTATTATTTGTAAATTTATCATTATTTTATATACTAATTGCTTCACAATCATAATACAATTTAGTTTAGTACATGTATACACTGTTACAGTCTTGTATACTATTCTTACATGTATTCATTTGTGCTTCTTCCAGCCCAGAATCCGGTTTGTTCTTTTGACATAAATCTTTAGAATCCGGTTGCAATCTTCTCAAAATAACTTTTTAGAATTATTTTACTCGTATGATATGTGAGACTTTTTATTCTATAATACAATTTAGTTTAGTACATGTATACACTGATATTTGTAAATTTATCATTATTTTATATACTAATTGCTTCACAATCATAATACAATTTAGTTTAGTACATGTATACACTGATATTTGTAAATTTATCATTATTTTATAATCTAATTGCTTCACAATCATAATACAATTTAGTTTATGTACATGTATACACTGTTATTTGTAAATTTATCATTATTTTATATACTAATTGCTTGATAATACAATTTAGTTTAGTACATTTATACACTGTTATTTGTAAATTTATCATTATTTTATATACTAATTGCTTGATAATACAATATAGTTTAGTACCTTTATACACTGTTATTTGTAAATTTATCATTATTTTATATACTAATTGCTTGATAATACAGTTTAGTTTATGTACATGTATACACTGTTAATTGTAAATTTATCATTATTTTATATACTAATTGCTTGATAATACAATATAGTTTAGTACCTTTATACACTGTTATTTGTAAATTTATCATTATTTTATATACTAATTGCTTGATAATACAATTTAATTTATGTACATGTATACACTGTTAATTGTAAATTTATCATTATTTTATATACTAATTGCTTGATAATACAATTTAGTTTAGTACCTTTATACACTGTTATTTGTAAATTTATCATTATTTTTTATACTAATTGCTTGATAATACAATATAGTTTAGTACCTTTATACACTGTTATTTGTAAATTTATCATTATTTTATATACTAATTGCTTCATAATCATAATACAATTTAGTTCAGTACATTTATACACTGTTATTTGTTAATTTATCATTATTTTATATACTAATTGCTTCATAATCATAATACAATTTAGTTTAGTACATGTATACACTGTTATTTGTTAATTTATCATTATTTTATATACTAATCTATAATACAATTTAGTTTACTACATGTACACTGTTATTATAATATTTATCTTACATATAAATGTCTACAATATAATTAAGATTTATAAATATATTATTACAAGCAAATTATAATTTTATATATATATGATAAATTATATGTAATAAAATGAATTAAATATCTAAAAATAGCTTAAAACAGGGTAAGCTAATATAGGAAACATACAAAATAATTTGACCAACATTATTTAAATGTTGTTCATTTGACCTATTTAAAAATAAATAAGTTTACCAACTTTATTTAAATGTTGTTCATTTGACCTATTTTAAAATAAATAATTTGACCAACTTTATTTAAATGTTGTTCATTTGACCTGTTTTAAAATAAATAATTTGACCAACTTTATTTAAATGTTGTTCATTTGACCTGTTTTAAAATAAATAATATGACCAACTTTATTTAAATGTTGTTCATTTGACCTGTTTTAAAATAAATAATTTGACCAACTTTATTTAAATGTTGTTCATTTGACCTATTTTGTATAGAATAAATGTGGGTCATTTGACTTATATTTTATAAATATCAGTCAAACTTTACACTATACTTTTGACCCACATCATAGGCATAATGTTAGTCAGTTGACCAAGTTATTTTTATGAGTGTAGGTATTTATTTCTGTTTATCTAGAACTTAATGAATATTAATTCAAAAGACGAGAATGTCTTTACATATTTGTAATGTATTGTCCATCTGGGTCCTTCAGAGTTATTTATAACATTTACAAGCCTCAATATTATAGTGGTATCCAACATTTTTACACGTTATTTGTACAAATTAATCAATGAATACATGTATTATATGCATATTTATATATAATACAATTGTATACTAATATAAACTCGAGTATATAACTATACTTATTAATCAACACAACTTTCGCATTTTGAACGTTACTACACCGTACTCTCTACACCGACAGGTCAGCGCGTTTATCTCCGTGGCCGACAGTTCATCTACTATAGCGGCAACCAACATTCTTGGAATGTTTAACATTCCGATGGTTGGAGCGTGGGCTACTTCTGACGAAGTAAGTGCTAACACATCGCGTATCGTAATGCGGTCGCGTCGTACATGTAAATTATAAGTCTGCAGACTTGTCTAAAAGCCCTAACTATTGTATTATTAATATATACCTTATTAATTATTCATATATCAATAGAGTTATTACCACACGCTAGATTTTATGTTATATATGATATATACATTTATTTGTATTACATTTATATCGTATAAATTAAAATTTATAATTAGCGAATTGAATTTTATTGAATGTAATAGAACACATTATATATGCTGACATATTTATTTTATTTATTAACTAATTTTTAAAACACAATATAAATAACCAAACAATTTAAGTTAAATAATAATGTTAATAATAATATAATATTAATATGATTATATAGGTTATTACTGATTAGTTATGGTAATTGAGATTAAGTTTTATTTTAAATAAAGCAGTTTATAACAGCGCGAAAGTAATAATCAATAATATAAATAACGCTATTTGTATATCTCGAGCATTATAATTATAGATATCAATTGTTAATGATAAAAATATCATAGAAATATTATTTATTAATATTAGTTATAACTAAATCTAAAGAATTTCTCAGACGATATCTGTTTAAAATCCATTATTTAATTATGTTTATAATATAATGTACATTAAATACAATATATAAGTAATAAAGACTGGCATATAATGCCATATCATAAATACCCGATGATATATATATATATATATATATATATATATATATATATATATGTGTGTAGTATATGCCATATACTATATGGGTGATGGAAATATCATAATATATAATAATAAATAGGTTGGTCATTAAAATGAGTACGCTCCAAATGTGTTATTACTATTAATCATTAAATGATACCTACTAATATATAATATTAAATATAATAGTATCATTGACATGAATATATTAATTTTCTACGACCATTGGGTGTATTATATTATTCAATATTATATATTATAACATTCTAGTGTGCTTTTATAATAAAAATACTAAACATATAACCTACTATGTTTTATACATTTATGATAGATTATGAAATAACATGATATGAATGTAAAAATGAATGATAATATATAAATGTATATTAATATAATGTTAATTCAAATAACTATAACATTGAATAGATGGTTAATTCACTACATATAAATAATACAAATAATAATATGAATACTTATTTAATGTACGCTCTTTTCCTTTTGTAGTTTATAATAAAATACATATATGTTATCGTCATATACAACTACAATATTACTTAACGATTTTTTCTATGATCTGTAGAATATACAATTATCTTTTCTATCGTTGTCATATATGATGTATATATATATATATATATATATATATATATATATATATGTATATATATACATATATATTAGAATAAGACAGAGTGTGAATACTCATGAAAACATAAAAGCTTGACTAGTATTTTTCCATTCAACTTGATAACAACATTACAAGAATATAAAATACAAAATATAAGAAAATTATAAAATGACAATAAAATACTTATTTTAAAATGTCAATTTTGTATATCATTAAAAATATACAATATATATATATACATATATATATATATATATATATATATATATATATATATATATATATATATATATATATTTGTTTACACCTGAACCTAATACTCAACACCATCGCCACGATAAAATACAGCTGAATGACCGGAACAGATACTCGCTGTTCGATCGGTCACTTCCTTCGGACAAATACCAGGCCTTAGTGATAGTGGATATCTTGACCGCCTACCACTGGAGTTACGTAATACTGGTGTCCACTGACGGCGCGTATGGCAGTAACGGGGCCAAGGTACAATACCATTAGTAATGACCCAGAAAACAGTAATAGCCTCATTATGATATTATACTTCTATTATGTTGCCATTAAATGTTTATTATGCTGCTATTAATTTAAATTAATAGCAATTGTATGACAATTGTCATACAATTATGCTGCTGTTATGTTGCTATCAAAGTCTATTATGCTATTATTATGCTGATATTAATTTTAAAAGTAGGGGACGGAAGGGTATTATGGCCGATATTTGTATTACCTTACAAGAAACAAAATATATCATACTAATATTGGATATTATGATCCAATAAGTTGTATATACAATTACAATATGTTGTTCTAAATAATGGCTATATAGCTTGATATCAACATTTACTCATTTAATTATTTGTATTCAAGTCATTTGATTTTTATTAAAAAGCAAATTTTCCGTATAAATAGAGATAAAATACACTAGTGCGGGTATTATGGTCGATAGTTCCGAAATAGCCACTAGGATCGCGTCATGTATTCAAATACGCACTATTTTTATAATTGGAAAATAAAATACATTTTATCAGATATCAAGATACACACGCACTTTTATAGTAAATATATTTATAAGTAATCGTTATCCTATTTAGTTTTACTTATATTCAGCTACACATTTATGTTTTAATTAATTAGTTTAATATGTCTCACATTATTAATGTAAATGTAAGCCGATTAATTTGAACTTGATGGCAAATAAAAATTGTATCGAACATCGATTCAATATTGAAAATGAAATGGCAGGAATAGATTGGTCACGGGGCTTCAGGAATAGATATCATTGTCTCACTCTTAGAACTCCGGAACAAACATCAGGTAATATATTTTAATATATATATAGTATTGTATTTGATTATGTGATATGAAATATTAATATAGTGCCATACTTATAATTTGTACCATTATTGTAGTATACATGACAATTAGTATACTAATCGTAATATACTATAGTATATAAATCTAAAATTTAAAATGTGTACTATAAAAATATATGGAATTAAATTATGTAACTATATAAATATATATATATATATATATATATATATATATAACTATATATAAACCTATATAGTTATGTATGGAATTAAATCGTTTAAATAGGATGACAATCTTATGCATATAATTATATATTATTAATAATATTATTAATAATTAATAATATTATAATTATTCATTAATAATTAATTTAAACTGTTATTAATAAATCGTTTAAATAGGATGACAATCTTATGCATATAATTATATATTATTAATAATTAATAATATTATAATTATTCATTAATAATTAATTTAAACTGTTATTAATAAATATGTTATTTTATAATAATTATCCAATATTATACTGAGAAAAAGAAATACATCAGATATACATATATATATATATATATATATATATATATATATGTATATATATATAACTATCAGTTAGCTAATGCGCCATACACACAAGCAGTATACTATAGGACATGGATACGAGCCCCATCCGGACCATAAAAATAGGTCTTAATATATTATTTAGAAGTGATATTATATAATTGTGTATAAATAAATGATCGGCTCTCATTAAAACCATGGATGACTTAACATGAGAGGGGCTTCGAAGGGATATTAGAGCCATATAATATATATTATATATGGCATATATAATATATGATATATAGGCTATATAATATAGCTATAAATGTAAATGGATAAAGGACTCCACAAAATAAAAATAACAATAGCAATAACAATATATATATATATATATATATATATATATATATATATATATATATACTATATATGTATATACTATATACTATATATGTATATAGCTATATAATATAATACATAGTATATATGTTATTAATTCTATATACATATATGTATATATATATATATATATATATATATATATATATATATACATTTTAATAATAAATATATTCCAGAGAATTTATTTAATTTAATAAAATATGTTTTTATAATTGAAAACATATCAAACTATAAATACACATTAATAAAACTGGAATTACTTATATATAATAATGTATACAAAAATATATTATTTATTTTATATCAATATAAAATAATATAAGTAATACAATTGTCGTTTGTCAATTTTCATATAACCCTCTGAATCCCAAAAGGCATTAATCGCCCATTATTTTTATAATGTGTGTTTTTTATAATTTTTTAATGTGTATTTATAGTTTTATATTTTTTCAATTATAAATTATAGAATAAATATGTGGGAGGATCATATGATCTAAATATGAGGCAAATATGAGGGTAAATTACACTGCTATATTTATATGCATATCAGTGAAGAATTATACTAGATATTACAACAAAATTAAATTAAATTCAAATGACATCAATTAATTTCAAATGAATTAATAAAAATCAATTCAAATTACATAAAAACAATTCAGGGTAAATTACACTGCTATATATTTATATGCATATCAGTGAAGAATTATACTAGATATTATACAACAAAATTAAATTAAATTCAAATGACATAAATTAATTTCAAATGAATTAAAAAATCAATTCAAATTACATAAAAACAATTCAAATAGAATAATAAAATTAAATTCAAATGAAATAAAATCAATTAATAAAAATCAATTCAAATTAATTAAATCCACATAAAATAATTAATAAATATATTTATATAATATAAAGTAGTATATTATAACTATTACATACTTTTCCATATAAGTTAATTTTATAAGGATTATAAGGATTTTGTAAATTGTAATATTGATATTATACATGCATGTATGTATCTATATGCAATGCATATTATGAATACATGCATATATAAATTGTAATATATTATATATATATAGATTATATATATGTATATCATTATATATCATTTACATATATATATATATATATATATATATATATATATATATATATATATATATATATATACTATATATACTATATATACTATATATATACTATATATAGTATATAGTATATACATATATATCATTTTAAAAACAAAATTATAATAAATTATTCATCAAATTAGTCTATTATACATGTTGACATATATGATTTATTAACAATATCATTTTTATCTGATTTTTATAGTATTCTTTAAATATAAATTAATATATTAACTAATTTTCTAGTATCTATTTAAAAATATATTAATATATAATTTTTTCAATATTAATAATAAGATTAAAAAACTAGATTTATTTTAAAATATTATTAAAATATGTACTATATAGTATATACTATATTCATTTTTTATATTTAATTCAATATGCAATTAAATATATTTCCATATAATATGGAATTATACATTTATTCCATAGAAAAATATTTAGTTGTATATTTATTTGAATGAAAATATGAGTATTTACTAAATACTATTGGGTAAAACATTAAATTATATAATTAAATGCTGGCCTGACATATCTTTATTGTATATATATTTATATATATATATATATATATATATATACAGT
>OZ025244.1:28439494-28891994 GCA_964019155.1 Osedax fenrisi | reverse complement strand
AATTTATCAACTTACAATATTAATTAATATTATAGGAAAAAGACAACCTTAGGAAAAAGAAAGGGCTATACCGCAATAATTACATCATCTCCATATAAACAACATTTGGAGCAGACACCGGCAAAAAAGAAATGTGTGAGAAAGAATTTATCAAAATCAATTAAGAAAATAATAATAATAAAAAATATATATAATTTCAAAATATGCGATGAAATTATAAACGATGATATATATATATATATATTAATATATACAGTGTTATTCATTTACACATTGTTGTTATGATTTATGTGTTGATATTATCAACTTGATATCATCGATATAAAGAAATATCGATTTCTTTCTTTATATCGATGCTTGATATAGATACATTTAAAATATGCGATATATGCATATAAATTAATAAAGTATATACATTTTCTATTTCATTATATATCTTGTGAATATAATATATTATTATTTATGTAATTAACCATATACCTTAATTAAATTAAGCAATTATCATTTATATAATATCGTGAGATAATATTATTGTATTAAAATATCTGGGTTATAGTTTATTTTATTGAGATAATTATCTATAACTTTAATTATATTAAAATTTAATTTAAAATTATATATTTATATACTTTATAAATAATTTTTAAATGTTAAATATATACGAGTATATTAAACTAAATAAAACCCTATCCATGTTATAAACATTATTGAAATATCATAATACATATAGGTTTCCACTAAATAAATGTGAAGTGTATAATTTATAAACATATTCATAGATTTATAAATAATATTATAACATTCCAGAATTATTATACGTAAATTATTATACAAATATGGTTATTTTTTTTAAACAAATCCATTTAACTTTAATAAAGTTATATCATATTATAAAAAGATATATAAATGTTAGGTTTGAAAAATCCAACATTATTTTTAAATATCTGAATTAATTATAGTTTATATAAAGATAATATAATTTATTAAATTATTTAACATCATTTTATATTTATTTCTAGTGAATATTTATGAATATATATAAATATATATTATATATCATTAATTTAAAATTTAGAATAATTTAATAACGTTATTACGTGGTGTACACCAAGGCATTGCTAGTCTTAAATTTAAATACTTACAAAATATAGTTTTTATATAGATTATTAAATATAAATATAAAAATATATTGTTATACTTTTAACATACATATCATTATTTTATTATGTTTAATAAATTAAATAAAAATAACTAATTTAAACATTTATATTATATATACATTTATATTAGGATTCTTAACAATACTATAAATAAGGGTAATTAGTAATACTATCTTTAATATTTATATATATATATAATAAAATATATGGTTTATTATCGTGTTATCAATATTGATAGGTAGGAATTATGATGTCGATATATAAATATGATTTACTAAATGGGGATATATAAAATATACTATATATTATAAACCAATTATTTTATAAACTAATAGGTAATATATATTTATAATACCTATATATATATATATATATATATATATATATATGATTTTAACTATTATGTACATAGTGTGTTTATTTTCACAATCTAAATATAGTCTATAATGTATTAATATATACTATATATATTAGGATAGTATAGATATATTATAAAGTATATACACAAGTGTATATATATACACTTATAATACTGATACATTGTATATTATGATATTTGTTGTGGTATAATGTACATTTTACATGTATTTAAATAGGAACATATAACCATATGGTCATGAAAAGGACATATGTTCTTGATATAACTACTATCATGGTATATTGAAAATAATTAATATTTAGGCAGCGCGTTTTATATCGACAACCGCAATCATATCATAAATATATTTCAGTGATTTTATAAATAATTTATCTAAATATACTATTTTTATGATACGCTTACACATTGAAATTATCTCGATGCTGATTGGTTATTAATCGGCCATAATACCCACCACACATCGGCCACAATAGCCGCATCGCACTCGTTGGTTTAAATAACAGATTACTATGTCATTATGTTATTATTGAATATTGTTATAAATGTAATCTGATATATTATTTATTACCTTAACTGAATATATTAAAAATACATAATTTTATTCAATAACTTGCCTATAAAATAAGGTAAACCTTACGTTTTTTTTCGATAAAAATTACGATTATTTGATTTTTTTCTCTAAGCGAAAATCAATAATTAATATTGATATAAATAAAAAATGATGTACACTATCATTCTTAGAATTCAATTATCTACATTTTTCGTATATATCATTTTTTGATAACTATAATGGTTCTTGAAATATCGTTATCGGCCACAATACCCGCATCGGCCACAATACCCTTCCGTCCCCTATATTATGCTGCTATTATTAGAATAGCAACATAACAACAGCATAGTATAATTTTAAAATGAATAGCAGCATAATAATAGCATAATATACATTTAATGGTAACATAATAGCAGCATAATTTCACAATTTAAACATTTGAGGCTATTAGATATGCTATTATGTTGCTATTGCGAGGCTATTACTGTTAGATGTGGACCGTAGCGTTGTGTGTACCTGCTTTATATGCTAGTGTGGTAGGTGATCGTGGATTGTGATTTATTATAAAGTTATATATTAATACAAATATATTATTAAATACATGTTTTTATAAACATTTTTAACTTAATAAAATTTTATTTAATTAATATTTTGTAATTATAAATCATCATTCTCATATTTATATTATCTTAATATATTATATATGTTTAATATAATGAATATCTGATTATAAGTATTCACAAATCTTTATAAATACTGTAATATTTATTTTATAGGTTTTTCTATTAGTTCTCATAGGTTAATATAAGCTGCATTATTATTGAATGAATTGCATATATCCAAACTTATTTTTCTAAATAAATATAGGTTATATTATTCGTAAGTATTCCGGACTATCATATTGAATATTATTAAATTTGCATTTATTATAATCATAGGTTAGTTTATAAATTCACACACACACGCACACACACACACACACACATATATATATATATATATATATATATATATATATATATATATATATATAGTATAACATAATTAATAAACTATTTCATTTATTATAATGCATTAATTTTATTTGAATGAGTTGCAAACTTTAAATAGTAACTTTATAATAAACTATCATATAGTATATAAAACGTAATACATATAGGATATACATATAGGATACCTATTGTATATCTTATATTTTGTAATAAAAAAATCACTATGAATTATATAGTCATATATCTGTAATTGGTATTTGTATAACTATTTAGCAGTCTCTTTATAAATTATAACGATTACGTGATATCTCGGATTATAAAATCTATTATAAATCGATGTTAATACGTATACGTACGTACTTTCCGTGCCTCATTATGTCACGCGTCACATTGACACATGTCATCGTATCACGTGTCACGTGACACATTTCATACTACCGTGTGAACCTGTGTTGTACTTACGTAAGACGTCGTACGGCAACAAAAGAACAAATTATATAATGTTGTATAGCGAATTGCACTGCTCGCGTGAATACCCTAACACCTAATACAAAAGCACACTTCTGAGATAATGCGAGATTCTCATTAATTATTGACGTCGTAATAGCAAAGCATATACGTCATTTAATTAATGAGCCTATTTATGTATATATGTAAATCTTTGGTATATCGTATTCGATATCTTATCATATATATATATATATATATACACTAATTTGCCTAATATATATATATTATTATTATACTTGATGATTACTATGATATTACTCAATAGCTATGTGTACTAATTGAAGACGTACATGATTATTTAATTCAGAGTATGAATATACTATTGATTAATTACTATAGTAATATTTTATATACATATCGCATGATTATAATATATATATATATATATATATATATATATATATATATATATGCATATACTGCATGTATATATATAACTGTAGATTTAGTTAATATAGTCTTTTAATTATAATAATTAATAATTAAAAATGTAGGTATATATGAATCTATGTATGAATCTAGGTCAATTTTATTTGAAATATGTTGTTTAAATAATTATTATTATTGCGATAAAAATAATTATTTTAACTTATCGTTTGTTTAAATAATGGTTGTAATTGAAATCTAATCCTTTAAAATTTAACAAATACATGAATATATGAATATTTAATACTTTTTTTATGATTTAAAAAACTGTTATATTTATATTTAGAAATACGAGTTATAGTTTATAGATATTTATTGAACGTTTAAATGACTTTAATATTAATATAATATATTATATAAGTTATATATTATAATATATATATATATATATACTAGTAGTAGGACAGTAGTAGGACACGGGTTCAAGCCTTTCCCGGACCAATAACATAGGCTTAAAGTATATTTAGAAATGATCTTATATAATTGTGTATAAATAAATGATCGACTCTCGTTAAAACTATGGTTATATTAACATGATAGCGGCTTCGAAGGGAAATTAGAGCCGTATATGGTTATAACTTATAACTTATAAGTGAAAACTTCATCTAAGTTACTGAATGGGATAAAGGACTTCACCAAAATAACAATAACGATAACACTATAACAGTTCCTTACCAATATGGGCAATACATGTACGACTATAGCTACAAACGCTAATACGATACCCACGCCCGCCCCACACACACAGAGGATATACGACTATAACATACGTTAATACAAAACCCCACGCTCGCCCCACAAACATAGAGGATATACGAATATAACATATGCTAATACGATACCCCACGCCCGGCGGGCGTCGCCCGCTCCACAAACACAGAGGATATAAGATTTTACATACTCTAATACGATACCCCACGCCCGCCCCACATACACAGAGGATATACGATTATAACATACGCTAATACGATACCCCACGCCCGCCCCACACACAGAGGATATACGACTACGCGACGGAGAGGGGTATCTGCATACCTGTTCGTGGGGTGATCCGTACAGCGTACAGGGAAGCTGATGTCGACAGCATCTCGTCCGCGATAACGGAGGATAAGGCTGTCACGGTGGTTATCGCCTTTATGTATGTTAGTATCAATCGCGTGACAACAGTACTTAATAAAAGGTGGACGATATTATATACAAATAATAAAACTTACTGATACTAATAATAGTTTATTAATTATTGGAGTAAATACATGGAGTAAATACAATAAGAAACACAACATTTTCAGATTAAAAAAAATAATGTTATTCAACAAATTAAATATATGAGAGAAGATAGATAGTATGATATAGTTGTATAATAAACATACATTAACAAGTTGTATTACCTGTTATTAGCTGATTAATGGATGTAAGAAGAAAAATGAAATAGTAAAAAATATCCCAACAATATATATGTATTGTATTTTATTTAATCATTTATATACACACACATATATATATATATATATATATATATATATATATATATATATATATAGATATATATATTTGATAGCCAGATCTTTTTATATTTGTTATCGCTATATTTTATTTTACCATCGCATATTACCATCTGAATATCCGGGGTCAGTTTTTCTCAGAAAATAAATTGTCTTGAGATTATTGAAGGACACATTTAACATTACGGAGATAGATAAGGATAGTCATGTCTGAAATCCTATACTATAGGCCGTATAGTATAGGGTATTCTCTAAAAATGTTTTATTTAACTGGTCCCGAAAGCTAAGTATAAAAAGGAGTATACTTTATACCTTGCTTTTTTCTTTATATCCGTTTTATCTATTTTAAAATATTTCTTATTAATAATCAAGCGTTATTATATGCATTATATAAATCTAACTTAAACGCTCATCACATTTAATCATACAATACCATGTTCTCCTATATATCTCCGCTACAATTATATCAATAAATGACATATTGTCAGTATTGGGTAAGTGTTATAACCTGATTTATAACCCCTTACTAAACCCAATGGGTTAGTATACTATATATATATATAGTAATACTTCTAACTGTTTAATATATAACATAATCTAGGCGATATATAAATGATAATAGAATTTAATTTGAATTAAGATGCGATCATTAATTAATAAGAGAATTACATAATTAATTATGCACAGTAAATCATTAATTATGATTTCATAATTCTAATTCAATTTCATAATCACCTATTTCTCACCTCGACTATATTATGAACAAGTCAGTTCGAATTACTTAACCAAATTAATTACTATTATTAGTGCAACTTTCCGAGTACGAATGTTGTAGCTCCCGATAATCATATAAAGAAAGCTAGTAGGTATCTATATATATAGTCTCGTATTCATTTTGCTAACCAGTCCTCGTATTCGTATGCATTATATATGTTTGATTCATAAGTAATAGCTCATGTTCACTCACCGCGTCAACATACTTCTTACTTTATTTTGTTATCCTCACTTCTATAATAATTATCCGACTTTTAGATATAATGGTATATCAAGCTATAGATTATAATTCTTATATAAAATATAAATATATATATATATGTAAATTCAACTAGAGAAATAAACAGTTAATGATATATGTTAATAAACTGTAGTCCATTACATGGTATACCATAGTGTATACCTTGTAACATACGTGATTATAATCTATAGGATTTATTTTTACGGATTGAGTTATTCTGGTTTTTAGATACATATTATAAAATAAGTATCACTACAATTAACATTATTAACATTTACACCATACACTTATATTAATCAAACCATATATAAGTTATATACTATATGTATACCTTATAAGGAAGATCCTTTTTAAATGATTTTAATGTGGTGGGAAAATTCCACAAATAATTATTTATTTCTTCAATTGATTGGTAATTTAAGCAAATACATAGTCGAAATATATAATCTAAAGTATAAAGTATAAATATTTACTAACGATAACATACGTTATAGAAATACACAAAGAATGATACGACATTAAAATATTAAAGATATTAAAACGTTTTACAGTTACCGTAACAATGAATGAAACATAATCGAACATATATGTTCGATTAGAAATAAAATACATTATTTTGTAAGTGGCATCGAAATATTAAATTTCTACTTTAACTTTATATAATTCTTGTAATCTATATAGGATATCTACCCTGTATTAATAATACATTAATAGATATATAGTTTAATATTTAAATGACATTTTAAAAATTTATTATAAACAGAACATATTAAAAATCAAATAAACCAATACTAGAATGAAACAAACAAATAATGTAATACTTATCAAAATCTGTAATAATAGTACATTATTAATTTTATATTTTAATTGTATAATACATTTAAATATATATACAAACATAAAACATTAAAAATAAATAAACCTATAGGTATATACACAAACAAAATACGTTAATAATAAAAAAAACCAATAATACTACGAAACAAACAATATATTTCTTATAAATATAATCTGAAAAAATAGTAAATTATTAATATTGTATTTAAATAATATAATACATCTGAAACATATATACAATATATTTTATATATTGAATATATATATATATATATATATATATATAACAAAAATATAATATAGAACAAACAAAAATAAAGTTATACTTCCCACTTTAAAATCTGTAATAAAAATGATTTATTAATTATATATTATATATATTTATATACTATATAGTATATTTGAAATATATATATAAAAACCCAAATATTCTACAAAAAAAATAAAATTTTAAATCCCCGAAGAGATAATGTAATAAATGAAATGATACCAAATGAAACATAAATCAATATAAAAATACAAATTTCTGTTAAAAAAAATTGTTTGTCAAAACAGATGTTGTTTATTTTATTTTTAAAAGATTAAACAGATACAGATTTTATTATATCATTATTTAATGAATTCTATATATTAACTGAGCTATTATTAATTATATTTTTAATTGGATTATCATAATTAGGTATATATGTATTACATTTACATTTTACAATTACCTCTAGTTCTACAATTATTCGAAATATTAAGGATATCAGATATATTTGTATAATTATTTGAAAATTTAAAAATTGTGGTTAGATCTATTTTTAAATCTTCTAAGTTCAAATGATTCTAATTTAAAATATTCCAAAATCTCTTTATATGATTGTGATGAATTTTTATATACTACGCTATTACCTATCTTGTAATTAATCTTCTTGTAAATAACCTTTGCACTCTTTCAATTTGGTCTATGAGATTACGAAATTTACTTATCTTTATAAACAGTAACGTTTTCTAATTGAATATTATTTATAAAATATTTAGATAAAGTAACCTCCCCTAAAGAATAACTGCACAATTTTATAATGAAATATTTAATTTCCATTTATTTTCTGATTGTGAAAATAAATTTAAAGTATTTTGTAAAAGAAATATTTCACACTCAGATATATGAGAAAAATATATTTGTATATCATTGTCAAATAAAAAAATATGAATTTTTGAAGAGAATATACTAGGAAGATCATTAATATATAATACATATAAAATTGGACCTAAAACCGATCCTTATGGTACTCCAGATTTTATAGTAGAACTATTTGAAAAAAAATGTCAATCCGTGTATATCGATACAAAATTATAGAACCATTTTATTATTTTATTAGATATACCGTATGATTTTTATTTATATAATAGTTTATCATGACAAAAAACATCAAAAGCTTTTGCAAAATCAATATATATATTGTATATGAAAAAAAATCTAATAAAACATATCTACTTATTTATAATTAATAAATATATAGGATTATGAAAAAAATCTAATTTTGTTGTTGGCAATTATGTAAATATTGGACGATATAATAGTTGGGGGGGAATTGCCCACAAAATACCCCTAATATGGCACTGCTATACCGTTATTAATCCGTCGTAAACGTGTACGTTCAGAATGAACAAGCCACTCTCCTAGTGAGCGCCGTGCACGACAAGTTGAAAGGCTCCAGGAGTATCGTGTACATATTCTCTGACGGCGTCAGTATGGTGGTGATGAGACCGTACGGTCACATCATCAGAGGGTCGTTCTTCGTACAGGTTATACCGATCATAATAATGGTGTTTAGTATAAGAATTTGTGTTCTGTTTATTTTCTTGTTGATCATATTGGTATGCTTGTTCCTCCTAAAGGGTTTCTATGTAATGTTGAATATTATCTATTTTTGTCGTCTGTTATAATTATTAATATATGTATAGTTACATTAACATATTCTAGAAATACAATACAATTGCATATATTGTTACATAACTATTTATATATTAAATTAACATTATTCACGAATAATTTAATAGATTACTCAATATTCATGTAAGATAATATTATGTTATATACATATAACTTTTTAATGTCTATATTTTATATTGATGTCATTAAATTTCCACGAGTTCCATATAATACATCGTACGTAGAATAACCATGAAAATGTAAGAATATGTATAGTTATTATAAGAATAAATCTTATTATACATAATAAGATATATATATATATATATATATATATACATTTTTATCTTGAAAACAAATGTATATTTGCATTATTATAAATAATTGTTTTTAACATGATTTTAAATATACATGTAATACATCCAAATGTATTTATCTGTTTAATATGTTAACTTCGAAGATCTACGAAACTTCAATCGATGATTCATTTTACGAGACTTACGAAACAATGAATGTGAAAACTGTAACAAATCCCTGGCTAAAGTTGTTATTTCAACATAATTATAATTGCAGGTTAATCTATTATGCACACACATGTGCATATATATATATATATATATATATATATATATATATATATATAAATTCCTAAATAAATAGATATAATAATATAATTTTATTTTTAATAATATGTGATACAATAATACAATTGTATCATGTTTATGAATAGTCACGACATTGATTAAATACATACAACTATAGTTGTATACTTATACGTCTCATCTAAGGGTACCATGCATAATATATTCGAAAACAAGCATGCATGTAATACCTTTGTATCTCCCATTACAGGTTAACTATTTGAAATGTATATTAACTACTAATGTCAAACACTTAATTACGATATATATTATAAAACCTACTATATTCGATATCGAATATACCTACGATATATATCGTATATATATATATATATATATATATATATACTTACTTTACTTTATTCCCTTGACTCGCGAATCGTAGGGGAAATCAATGAGCTGGCTGTCAAACAATGCCGTTGCCATTCGTTGCGATCGTGTGGCTTTACCATTAAGTCGGACTGATTCAGCTTACTCCATTCTTTGATGTCATCAATCCATTTCCTTTTTGGTCTGCTACATTTACGATTACCTTCAACCATCCCTTGGAGGATTGTTTTGCTAAGGTTGTCATGTCTAATTGTATGACCGTACCATTTTAATTTTCTTCGGCGGATGGACTGTACTATTGGTTCATATGTACCAATTAAACTTATCATCACACTTTTGATGTACTCGTTTGTCTTCATTTCTCTGTATGTAATTCCAAGAAGTTTTCTATGTGATTTGTTTTCGAAACCTTGTAGTTTTTTTTGTGGAAATGGCACTTATAGTCCAAGATTCACACCCATACGTTAGAATAGACAGTACTAGAGAGCGATAGAGATTATATTTAAGCTTGAAACGGATATATTTGCTATTCCAGATTGTAGTTAGCCTTACCATAGCCGATGTAGCTTGAGCTAATCTTATTTTAATCTCAGAGTCGCTTGAGCCATCTTTTGTAATTGTAGCACCGAGATATTTAAACTGTTCTACTTCTTCTAGCTTTTCTCCATATAATTTGATGTTGGAATGAAGATTTCTTTTGTTACTGTTGATCATTATCTTGCTCTTTTCTGCACTAATTTGCATTCCATACCGACTAGCACTACTTGATAGCTTGTGTGTGAGTGTTTGAAGTTCATCGTTTGATCCAGCTATCAAGTCTATGTCATCGGCGAATCTGAGATTAGATAGATTTCGGCCACCAATTGATATTGTACATATATGCTCATCTTGAATTCCAGCCATAATCTCTTCAAGAAATAAATTGAAGAGCACAGGAGATAGTAGACATCCCTGTCTCACACCAACAGTTGTCTTGAACATCTGACCTTGGATACTATTAAACAGCATTGCGCTTGTGGAATTTTTATATAATGATTTAATCATTAAAGTTATATTAGAGTCGATGCCATATTTATTGAGAGTTGACCAGAGTCCCTCATGCCAGACTCTATCAAAAGCTTTTTTAAAGTCTACGAAATTGTGATATAAGTCCTTTTGGCTTTCTAAGTGTTTTTCTATTAGATTTCTACAATTGAATATCTGCTCAGTGGTACTTCTTCCTTTCCTAAAACCAGCTTGTTCTTCCGAGAGTACTTCTTCAGCTTGCGAGGTTAATCTATTCAATATAATTCTCAATAGAATTTTGCTTGAGTGGCATATTAGGCTCAGAGTTCTATAATTCTCACACTTTCTGAGATTGCCTTTTTTTGGAATTGGTACTATTAGGGAATCTGTCCATTGTTTTGGCCATTCTTTGTTAGACCATGATAATTGATATAATTCTGTGAACACATTAACGATTGCGTCTCCTCCGTATTTTAGTAACTCGCCAGGTATGTTATCAATGCCAGGAGATTTACCTTCTTTAAGTTTTTGTATAGCATCTTCTACTTCTGATTTTAAAATTGGTAGTTCATCTACATTATCTGTGTTCTGACTGATTATGATGCTATGGTCAGGTTTGATAGGATAGTTATAAAGTTCCTGACAGTATTCTGCCCATCGCTTTAAAATAGAGTGTTCTTCAGCTAGCGGCTGTCCGTTCTTATCTTCTATTATCGAAGTGCTTCTTGATGGAGTTTTTGTGAGACTTTTGAGAGTTTCATATGCTCTTTTGTTATGTCGTCCATATTTCATGTCTTCATTTATTGATTTACATTGCATCTGTATCCACTGTTCTTTTGCTGTCTTCATGTCTTTGCGTATTTTATTATTGACTTTTCTATATTTGCTAATAAGTTCTATATTGTTCTTATTTTTAGCTGCTTTAAGATATCGTCTTTCATCGCACAGATCAAGTATGTCGTTTGTGATCCATAGTTGTTTTTTTCTTCTATATTTTCCTATAGTTTTTGTCGCTGAGTCAATGATTATGTCTTCAATTTTCTTATAAGATGTGGTAAGGTCATATTTATGAATATATAACTCTTTAAATTGTTTTTCCAATTCGTCTTTGTAATTATCTGCAGTCTTTCCATTTGTGAGCTTGTTGACATCGAATCGTATTCGTGTGGTCTTTGGTTTTCTATTCACCTTGAGCTTGAGTTTCATGTTACATAGTACAAGGTCATGATCACTATTGATTTCTGCACCTGGATATGTTCTTGTGCTGGTGCGAATAATGCTAGACTAGAAACGTTGTGGCGTTAAGATATAATCTATTTGGTTGTGTACTTCACCATTAGGAGAGTGCCATGTGGTACACCTTGACTTTTTATGTGGAAATAATGTATTCGCCGTTCGCCTAAGAGTCTGTGTTTTCCAGCAAATTCTAGTAATCTCTGGCCTCTATCATGTCTACCTCCTATTCCAAATCGCCCAGCGCATTCAGCCCATTCCTCATTTGCATCATTTCCAATTTTTGCATTGAAATCACCTTGCACAATTATTATATCTTTTTTATGTGATTCTTGTATAGTATTATCAACAGTTTCATAGAATTGCTCGATTTCTTCATCATTATATGTAGTTGTAGGAGCGTATATTTGTATTATCGTGATTTTAATTGGACTTGCTTTCAAGCGTATTGAAATTACTCGGCTGGATATGGTAGTATAGTTTAGTACTGCGTTTATCAGTTCCTTTCGTACTATAAATCCGACAACTTCTTGATGTTTTTCTCGTCCACTATAATATATTTTGTGGCCTTCATTCGTCGTTAGTTCTCCACAACCACTTAATCTAGTTTCTGAAAGACCTACACTATCCCATTTATATCTACTTAGTTCATTAGTTAGCTCTTCAATTTTTCCAGTATATATATATATATATATATATATACAGTAGAAGCTCGGTAACTCAACATGCCGATAACTCAACATTGCCGATAACTCAACATCCAAAAAATATTTGGTTGGATTCGTATATTTTACATGTTAACAAAAACCCTATTACTCAACAAATATAACTCAACATACATATAACTCAACATCGTTTTTATAATCCTAGCCTATACATTACATGTAAATATACATCCGATAACTCAACATTTATGAAAAATCAAAATATCACAAACATATGTTGTTGGATTCGTATCTTTTACATGTAATAAAACTACATTGCTCAACAAATATAATTCAACAATCATTATTAAACATGGTTTTATTTAATAATATATGTATATAAATATATAAACGTAAACATACAATTACAATTATTATATTACCATACGAGTACTCTTTTGAATGCATTTATGTGAACAAAACATTAATTAAGTCATTCATTTATACATCCGATAACTCAACATACTCGCTAACTCAACATGAAAACTCCGTCCCGTCAATATTGAGTTATCGAGCTTTGACTGTATATATATATATATATATATATATATATATATATATATATATATATATATATATATATATATATATATATATCGTATACATATATAGTATATATATATATATATATATATATATATATATATATATATATATATATATATCGTATATAGGTATCCCTATCTGTATTATAGTATCGATAAACTAATGTATATATATATATATATATATATATATATAACACCATTGTATGACATACAGTACATGTATGGTATTCTAGAATATATATAAATTTCACATTTAATTACGTTATTTTATATCCCTTCTTATATAGTATGGTTTAATTCACCGCGCATTACCAGCTTCATGTGTATTGTTTCTGTATCTGTATCCTATTATCGCTAACTAACTATCCAGAAGTCTAGTGGTACAACCATTGTAAATATACACCTATCGTCACTAGTGACTAGTAATTAGCTAATTACTCGGATGGCATTACTTCTCGATTATAACAATGTTTTCACGCGATTAGTGTATGATTAATACTAACTTTATTCCTAACCCTATAGGGTAAGGTAAGTATATATATATATATATATATAATATATATATATACTTGTAACAATTAACACCCCGAATACCTCTACATCTCTCTCATATGTTAAAATAGTGTGAATAAAAAAATCATAATAATAATACATCCCTTATTTCAATAGTATTGGTGTTATACTTATTAAAGATTATTATTTAATAATCATATATATATATATATATATATATATATATATTACAATAACTCCCAACGACCACCTATATATAAACAATTACGATATGCCTGAATAGTTATTATTAATGCCGAGTTTAATATACTATTTGTTCTACCACTTATCGCATCGTACCTCTAAAACAATAGACGCAGCTGTCTCATTAGCACACATGTTATGTATACGTGACTTCATGCTAACCCTAACTTTGAGTTTAAACCATGTTATTCACAGCGTCTACATATATATAGTTTATATATATTTATATATATATATATATATATATATTTATATGTGAACAATATATGCATATACAATACCAACACGATGATATATATATATATTACATAACTTAGCCATCTAGACATAATCTACGTCATGCCTTACTATATACCCTATTAAATATATTAGCTTACGTTACATTAGTTTGCCCTAAGTATTCATGTACTCAATCCAACATCTTATTTACATGACTATTTACCTACCGACACTTCAAAATTACATATCATATAATATCGCGTAATGTTTTATTATTACGATTTGTTATTAAGGGTTAATGCCACTTCATACAGTTATTTAACTTTGTATTGTACTAAATAAACATGCATATATATATATATATATATATATATATATATATATATATATATCATTGTTCATTCTAGAGATACACAGATACCCAAATTTGGAAGTGCCCTAATTGTGTGAATAGCTGACCTAAATATATGATTATATGGATTAAGTGTAATTATTAAGTTCTTATCAATATACTTGTAATACCATGAATTAAAAGTATTTTATCTCTAATTACATGAATATATTATTTAATGAATGTCAGTTTTCCAATGAATATTTATAAAATGATGATTAAATGTGTTATTATTATTCTATTATTATTTAAGTAATACAATAATGAAGAATTTATTATTTAATAAATGGCAGATTTTCAATAAATATTTATAAAATGGCGATTAAATGCATTATTATTATTCTATTAATATTTAAGTATTAAAATAATGGAGAATATGAATAACTTCTGTCATAACATTAGGATAAATTCATTATTTTTCAAATAATGGCGAATATATAATATTTGCCCTTTGTTATATCCGTTTGATATTTTATATAAACAAACAATTAAAATGTCAGATTCAAATACAAATTAAATATGTAATATGATAATAAACTGCTTGAACTATATTTAGAATAATCTATTTTTAGATTGGGTAGCAAATTCACTACCCAAAATGAAAATTGGGTAGCTAACTTTAAATATTGGGTAGTGAATTTTCTACCAATTTATATTTATAATGATATATGAAAATTAATTAAATAATTATTTTTATTCCAATTCTGTTTCTCCCAATATATATATAAATCACGTGATTATTTTATTTTAAGTTCGTAATTTTAATATATTTATTAAAAATTCTATTTTAAAACGTAATATTAAAGTGATATTAGAGATATTAATAACCATGAAAATATAAAAATAATGAAACATTTAATCACCAATATTATTAATAAGTTCACTGTTTTTTATATTCATAATTAAACTGTATACTTTTTAAATTTATTATAATTTAATTTTAATATTAAAAATTATTATGACATTAATATTCAATATTTAATAATATTATATTATTATATTAATTATCATACTTATCATAATTATTATTCCTATATATAATATATAATGTTTAAAAGATAAAGTCATACATATTATGTATTATACTACTTATTAGTTAGTATATATATTGAATTTAAAATCAACCATACAGAGAACGTACTGCATGTTGATACATGAGCATGACATATTTTATATTGATTTTATTATGATAAAATTGGAAAGCTAACTAAATTATATAATACAATTCATATTATGTTTTTTTAAATTTATATTTTAACAAAAGTTATTAACAAAAATGTGCAAACAAATTATTATATTTTAATAATCAATAAAATTATAATATAAATTCTAATTAAAATATTCACATTAAAATATCTTATATAAATTATATATATAATAATGTGTACCAGTATAATCTAATAATATTAATATAGGTATAGGTATTTTTGTATATTTTTATATACCTACCTATAAGTATTTTTAAGTATTTATAAGTATGATAAATTATATATCAATATTATAACTTTTAGACTACCTACTTTTCAATATTATAAATACTCGATGCTCACATTTTTAATATCTGAATATCTCATGAATCAAATGTTGATGAGATTGAATATAAGAATTATTTGATATCAATGTATTAGCATTACAATTTGTAAATCATTTAATTGTAAACGAATAATAAGTAATCGAATCGAATACTTATTTTACTATTTATTTACATCTATAATTCAGAAATCTATAGCTAAAGTATACTTAAGTATCTTTTGTAAGTAACAATTGTTACAGATTTAAATTGCCTCAGGGTAGAACCTATAAGTGTTCATCTAATATATAATTTATCATAAATTAATTTATAAATACATGGCAAAATTACTTAAATATGTCATCCTATATTTTACGTAGTAAAATATATTTAAATGCCCTATAATAATTTTTTTTTGGTAGCTGCTCTGAAACCTTGAATGAACACTGATATATATAATCAGCATAGTTAAATGGTAATAGTGAGGAGGGTATAGTTGTTCTCTGGTATGAACACTTCAGACAACTTATCAGGAACTCACCTGAAGTGATAGATGAAAACAAATAAATACATCAAGTTTTTGACAACTTGCACATAAAAGACGACACATTTACACATGATAAATATAAGAATACTTATAAAGCTTTAAAGCGAAAATATCAATAACATGTGGGAAAAGCGCTGGAGGAGATGGTATAATACCAGAAATAGGTTACTAGAAATAACTACTAATATATGTTATAATTGACGAAATTGTGCTTGATATCATAAACAAGTCTTATATAAACAGCCTGACCTATAGGATTTCTAACATAGTCCTAGTACCTAAATCGGGAGATCTCACCAAAGATGATAATTAGCGTGGAATTAGTCTCACTTCTGTAATGGACAAAACTTGTAATCGTATGATACTCAATCGAATACGTCCAGTATTATATCATATACATAGACACAATAAACATGGATTCAGATAGAAGAGATCAACTGTCGGCCAGATACTAGCAATAAGAAGGATACTGGAGGGAATTCGAATAAGAATTTACTATCTGTTTTAAAATTTATAGAATTCAAGAAATCATTTGATTCTATATATAGAGGTAAAGTACTTAGATAATATGGAATACTTGATTATCTTTTCAATGCAATAAATGGGAGCTATGCTAATACTAGAGCGAAAGTATACTCACCTGATGGAATATCTGAAGAGTTTGATATAGTAGCAGGAGTTATAAAAGGGGATACTCTACCACCTTAATTATTTATTATTATACTAGATTATGCACTTAGAAAAGAAATCAATGGACGTGAAGAGGAATTGAGATTTACTATTGTCCCGCGCAAAAGTCGGAGATTGTATCCAACTGTTCTCATAGTTGGAGTTTGCTGATGGTATAGCCTTATTATCTAACACTGTAAGTCAAGCTAGGGAGTTACTGCTAATGGTAGAGTATTAATGCAAACAAATAGGACTACATCTAAATATAAAAAATACTAAAGTAATGGCCTTTATCACACTTGACTCAATAGTATTAAAAACAGCTGATGGTCAAACGTTACAAGTCGAAAAGACTTCAGATACCTTGGTTCTTGGATAAATTCGGAATACCTCGGTTCTTGGACGATCGTCAGAAAAGAACAATAAAGTGAGGAAGGCTCTAGCATGGAACTTAATACATAGCATACATATTATATGGAAGTCTAAGATAAACTTACTACTTAAAAGAAGACTCTTTGTAGCAACTGTATAAAGTGTACTGCTATATGGGTCTGAGTCATGGACACTGACTGTTCAACAGCAGAAATCACTGGATGGAACATACACGCGAATGCTTCGTAAAGCCCTAAATATACCTTGGCAAGAACACTCCACAAATACAAATGTGTATGGTAAATTACCCCTTGTTTCTTCCAAAATTAAATCCAGAACGATGAAAATGGCTGAACACTGTATACAGAATCCTGAACTATCAGCACACCCGCTCATTCTATGGTAACCTATATAAGGCAAAGCTAACAGAGGTCGAAGACGTTTAAACTATGTTGATATGTTAAGAAAAGACACTGGTCTCCTATAGAAGCAAGATATAAGAACCATCGTGCTAGATAGAGATGATCTGCGGGAGTTATCAAATACTGAAGCTCGAGTAGAAGATAAACCATATCATCTTCGAATTTAAGCAAAGCAGCATATATATATATATATATATATATATATATGTTTACACACATACATTCATAACAAATGTATAATTTACTCGGATGACACTCGAATGAAATTCGCTACAATGTTTCACGTTAGGCTATGAATGTAATACGTAGCATTCATAATTAACGTTTATTCGCTCGGGAAAATTACGTCATAGCGCGTAATTATGTAATAACATACTTACGTAATATCCGGTAGCGCGTCATACACATTATGCACTTAATGATACACTCTAGTTATACCAGAGTATGTGATCATCGCGGTTATTCCGCATCGGTCTCGAGTGTAGTATACTACAGTACTATACTATAGTCTATAGTATAGTACTATAGTATAGTAACTACAGCGTGTATAGGACCTATAGGTATGGAATTACACTGTATATAGTGTAATTCCATACCTACACACCTCTATAGTAAGTGAATAAGTGCAACCTGTAGTATACTATTTATTTTATATATATATATATATATATATATATATATATATATGTGTGTGTATGTGTATACACTAGAATGTACTAATACAACATTACACAGTACAGAAGAAGATGCATTAAACAGATGCAGTGACAATGTTACAATAGCGGACATGGATTACGTCAGATCTGATCAGGTTCATCGTTACATCATATGCAGTCATACATACGTGATTACATACACGTATACAGAGTGTTAATTGTGTATGTATTACAATATATATATATATATATATATATATATATATATATATATATATTGATGAATACTGGAGAATATATATTATCATATTTGAAAATATTATAATTTGTTTTATTATGATACAATTTATATTAATAACTATCACATGATCTCGTCATCTGATAACTTCGCAATAATCGGAAACGGTATTATTTACAAAAATACATTATTCACTACAAAACATATTTAATTAATTAAAAAATAGGATAGATATATCGAATATTTCTTATTTAAATTATTAAAACACATTTATTATTATATTAATTTATATTATTATTATTATATTAAATTAATTCAACTCATTTATTTTATAATTATGATTTAAAACTATATTTATATATAAAACTTTAATTCTTATATACTCGAAAGTATATACATGTATACTTCTTATATAATTTTATTATTTTATTAATCACTATACAAATTTAATTGTAATTTAAATATATAATCTAAATTATATATATATATATATATATAATATAGATGCTTATAATTATTATTAATTCTCGATTATATTGTTATGTACGGGCACGCAATATTTACCTCGAGATTATATAATATTTACTGATTAATAAAAATGAATATGTTGACGTTTTACAAATGTTTATTTATAAAAGCGGCGTATACCCTCTAGTACGCAACATAAACGTACACGTGATATTGTAACACTAACCCTAACACTAACACTAACATTAACACTAATATTAACACTAACACCAACACTAACACTAATATCAACACCAACAATAACAATAAACTCATACCAACACAGCTATCCAGTATAACGGATTGCGTGAAGGCTGTCGCCGTTGCTATGCACAACAAAATCAACATCACGTGTCCTCAGGTGAGACTGTCCCGCAGTGAAACTTGATACGTAATTATTAATTATATAATTATACAGTTCACCCTGTATATAGCGACCCTAGATACCACGTGCTCTTACCTAACACGGCATAGTTAACTGGTACGGTTTAACCTACGGATTAATCAATGGATATTCGTTACATTTAAGACTTTATATAACGCCTATACACCGATAAGCTGGTATGATAGCAACTCGATATAACAGCATACGTTGCTGTTCACAGGGTTGCACGTGTACCCAGGTTGTGTATCTTAGTCCATGTATAATAGATCTACTGTAATAGTATCGATTAATAATCTAGTTACTATTAATGAGATATGTAATTTAATATTTATCAAGTGTTCTATGATACAGAATATAGCTTTATAATAGTATTATCCTTAATTTCAACAGCGACTTCGTTATGAGGATATATATTATGTTATGCACTGTATTTCATAATAGTAGAATACAATAACCACTGGGTAAGTGGATAAATATACATATTAAGGCATTAACAACCTATTTTTAATGAATGTATATTAATATTTTGTGAAAATAATCCGCTAAATAATGACGATATTTTTTATAATTTCTCAAATATAGTTTGAACGGTCTTTAACTATTTATACGAGTACAATAATAGTACCAGGGAGTACTAGGTAGTCTCCCTGATATTACCTACTTTATTATTTTTTTATAAATGACTATTTAATTTTAAAATATAATCAATTGGAAGTATTATACAGATATAATATTAATATGTGTAAGAGTATTTGAAGTCATAATTTATAATAACTTTAAAGTTAAAATATATAAAAATCTATCTGGAAAATATTCTATATACAAATAAATGTTTTCATACAAGTGAATTTCTAATAAATACAAGTAAATATATATATATATATATATATACATATATTTACACATTTATTACACACTATGATTTTAATATACATTTTAATATAGCTCAATGATAAAACATCCCGTAATCTCACGCGTGTCACGCTCCAATGAGCAGGTATTCCAAGGCGGATACAGCAGTACGTTCGTGAAGGCGTGCATACGACGTGATATAGGTGCGTTCATGCGCTACATCGTGGATGCTATGAGTGAGACGCCCGGCCGATATAAGATCAAACAGATACAGAACGCTGCCGATGGAAACCGCGGTGGTGGTGGTGATGCAGTTATAGAAAACGTAAGCTAAACGTGCGCGTGTGGCTTCGTAAGGGTGCGAGTTCGTAGCGTGGACAGTTAGTCAGATGGACAGTTAGTCAGATGGACAGATGAACAGATGGATATACTATAGTTTTACTTTACGTTACGGTATACCGTTATATTTACGCGATGTATTACCTGACTATCCATGTGTTTATCATGCCAACTTTCCTGCTATACAAATCATACCCTAAGTAAGTAATAGATAAAACGGCTATGTTTGTAATTATAGATGTGAATTATTAGTAATCGAGTAAAACAGTATTCGATATTATATAATTACTTAATGGAGTGCGTGTATAGTAAATAAATTCAGTCCGATATCGAGTATAATTGTAAACAGTGCAGATATCGGATATACCCGTATAGTAACCTATAGGTTACTACTATAGTAGTACACTATAGTGTACTAGTTCAAAGTAGTACTAATTTATAATAACGTTATTTCAACTTATAACACTTATAAAACTGATGACTGCATGTGTGAGTGTTCACGCGATGCTCTCACCTGTGAAATAAGTGTACATGTGATAGTACATATCACGATATCATGTGTATTATTTATACTATAAATAGTATACATTTTTATCTTACATTAATAATAATTCACTTTATTTCAATATTATGGTTTAAGTATATTGTTCGATAATTTAATATATATATATATATATATATATATATATATGTATATATATATATATATATATAGTTAACTATATATTTATATATTATATACGACACTGCAGACAATAGGAAGCTGGCACTTGAACACATTATCTCTGCAAATAGACGCCAGCGCCATCAGGTGGTACCCAGCCAACACGCCTACTTCCGGTTACGATGACGACGACGACGATGACGTCATCACGGACATGCGCAATAGTAGTAGTCACGTGGTACCCATATCGATATGTTCGCGTCCTTGTTTGATACGTCAGTATAAGATACAACTGGACTTGAAGTGCTGCTGGGACTGTAGGTTACAGCTAGATCATACGATATATATATATATATATATATATATATATATATTTATATATATATATATATTCGTGTACTTATGCTATATTGTATAGACCTATCACAGTAAAACAATGTACAAATACATTTGTTAACAGTATGTGCCCTTAACATTATCGTATACAGTTTACACTACATATTTAATAACAATTAATATCCACATTCAATTAATTCAACCTATATACTTTATTAATAACAATTCATTACCGTTTAAATGAAGAAAAGGAAAAAGTCTGCCAACTATTATCTAACTAATTCGTACTCGCTCATTCTTATATATATATATATATATATATATATATATATATATATATATTTCAATATATTATTTTTAATAATCATTTTCCATATGGAATTTATAAATTTATTAATCTTTCTCTCATATCTATAATTTAAATGATATATATATATATATATATATATATATATATATATAATATTATAGACGATATCATTAATATAAAAACAGCAACTAAATAATAAAAACATAATAAAATACATAATAAAATTAAATAGTCCTAATATCGTTAATTTAACATTTATTCGCTTTCTTCATTAATTCAACTAAATATCCACTGAATAAAAATTCACTATACTATACAAACATTAATAAATATAAACAGAAAATTCAAACAAACAAACATTACAATTATCAATACATACCATCATAAATTAAACCTATCACTCATATAACTTAACCTATATTAAAATCAGTTCAATCTTGTTAGATAATTTTATCATAGAATTTATCATATAATTACCTAAAATATATTACCTAAAAAAATAATAAAATATCACGATTACATCAGTTACTTCCTTTCCCTCTCAAAACATAATTATGATAATCTATTTCAGCTCTTTCACATACCACTACACTTATTTTAACATTCCAGTCATTATTTAAAAAATAGATGATCAGAATCGACACGCACACTGTGCGTCGCACAGCCTAATTCAGTCGTATATATCAATTTATAATTAACATTATTGAGAAGAAATAAATATAAATAAAACAAACCTCCATACGTATGATGTACCACCTTTCTTAATGAATGTACGTTACTAACTAAATGAATAATCCTTCATAAATTCTAGGTCATTAGTATTTGATAGTATTTTTAGCTTTTAAAAATACTTGCCCACAAAAAAATCACTACGCTATCAATTACATTCACTATTCCTTAATATTCGTTCAATACCAATATGCACGTGTAATACTATACCCTATAGTATAGGGCCTATACTATCATTACTATCCCTATATATAATATTTAATAGTTCACAAGAAAATATCCATTATATACTCTAAAATACTGTGATATAATAGGATCATAGTTCTAGTTCTTAGCCTAGTTCTTTATATGCTCTCCACTAGATAACAATTCTTAATATTTATATACATACTTAATGTAAGGTATAAGGTATAAGACACATATATGGTGGGTAATAGGACGTGGGTTCAAGCCCCTTTCAGATCAATAAAATAGGACTTAATAAAATATTTTGTAATATTATATAATTCTGTATAAATAAATAATCAACTCTTATAAAAAATACTAATTCATTAATATGAGAGCGGATTCTAATGGACATTAGAGCAATTTGGTTATATGTAAAAAAAAGGTATCTAAGTTCCTGGATGTGATGAAAGGACTCCAAAATAAAAATAACGTCTTAAATAAATACATAAGTAATCTCGGAAAACTATAATCATATAAATAAATAAAACTCAAACTACCAATACAATCCTTAACTTATTTACTGTCCCTTCGTAATCCGAAATACTTAATCTCATTATAGAAAACAAAAGTTTATCGCATATAGACTCTATTCCTCTTATCATTATCCATGTTATAATGAACTCCTTTAAGCCATTCATATAGTCTTCAAATCTCTGGAATCCGTCACTTCATGATAGCCTACAAAATAAACTAATTAAATATTAAGAACAAAATCTTACCCTCATAGCTTCAAGAATTATCTTTAGATATACAGTGTATCTACAAAACTATGTCAAGTATCATCACAAAAAGAATAAACATGTACTTAATTGAATATAGAATTTGTCATACTTTCTAAATCAACTGATACACACCTAGCGAGAATATCCAGCAATATTCTCTCGAGTCTTGATAATAAAAATGTTTTCAATACTCTCATTTAATAATATACTAGGCTGGACAATATACATTTCATACACTTGCAACTTTTCCCCCAATTAAATCCGCATAGCAACACCAACTCCTTAATTCAAAATATTCTAATATCAAATATATTCAATTTGAAACATTAACTATATATATATATATATGTATATCCGCAAATATACTTGGATATATTGTATTCATAAATTTATCACAAATAATGCAAAATTGTATATTACTTTTTTATTCTAAGAAATTTAAATTTACAGTAAATATAATCTAAACATCAGTGAGTTATATGATATATACATTTATTTACAACCTAATAAAGATAAACATTGCGAGGCACTCTCTATTGAACTTAAAAAGTCATTTGATTCACTTGTTCATTCAATTTTATTTTTTAAATTACATTTATATGGTTTTTTGGGGTTTAAGTTATGATTGTATTGTGAATTACTTACTTAATTGAATTCAATATATTTATTTTAATATATTCTACCTTGCCTATAACAAATGTTGCTCCAAGTCTAGATGTTAGGACCTATTTTATTCTTATTATTTAATAAATATTTATCAAATATAAAAAATCCACATTATCTAATAACAATATTTCAGACATTGAGAATATTATTAATAACTCCTTAGTTTGTATTTATGAATGGTTAACTAACAACAGATTATACCTAAATATTAAAATTACTAATTTAATATTATTTCATAGGACACGGATTAAACATAAATTAAATATAAAAATTAATAATTTAATTATAAATAACTCTGAATATATTTTATTTTTTGGTATATTTATAGATGACTATTTCAACTGAAAAAATACAGATAACGTATCTGTTTTTTAATCTATTTATTAAAAATATACATCGATTAAATTGGATTTAATATTATGTACATAATATTAAATCCAAATTAATCGATGTATATCTTTAATAAATAGATTAAAATCTAAATTATTGAGAATCTCTTCTGAATATATATTAATCTTTATTCCCTATTCAT
Organism: Osedax fenrisi; assembly: GCA_964019155.1. Taxonomy (NCBI): domain Eukaryota; kingdom Metazoa; phylum Annelida; class Polychaeta; order Sabellida; family Siboglinidae; genus Osedax; species Osedax fenrisi. Next base: position 28,866,194 of record OZ025244.1, on the reverse strand, counting down.
TGCTCAGTACATTGGGGTAATACGCATTTTAGTAATATACATTATGTTACAATATTACAGAATATATGTCTAAGAAGAATTTATTATCTAAATAATAGATAAAATATGTATATTGTACATATTATTTGAATATTGTTGTTTTATTTTGGTAGAGTCATTTTTATCCCATCCAGGAACTTAGATGAAGTTGTTAACTTATAACCATATGGCTCTAATATCCCTTCGAAGCCGCTTTCATGTTAAATATCTAGGGTGTTAACGAGAGAAGATCATTATTATATACACATTATAAAAGATCACTTCTAAATATTATTTAAATACTTATTTTAATAGCCCGGGTGGGTCTTGACCCTCGCCATACTGTATGTGTGTCTGCCTTAGCAAACTGAACCACATATTCAGTTTTTAATAGTAAGTGTGTATTACTACATTAGTAACGTTTGCTCACTAGGTATTGCGCGGTAAACGAAATCATATCTAGAAACGGTCACTCTTGTAAGACGTGCGAGATGTTCAATTGGCCAGACGAGAAGACCGCCACCTATTGTCTAGATATCCCGCTATCCTATCACCACTGGCAATCTAAGAACACCATCGTTGTGGCAGTGTGCGCCTCGCTCGGGATCATAGTATGCGCTCTGTTCTGGCTATTCTACGTACGCAATAAGAACGGTTAATATTTACCTTCGCGAATTAATAAATAGCATTATTTCATAGAACATTTAATCGGCGGTATACATTAGATAGATTAGATTTATTAATTAAATATATTCTGACTTTATATATAAATTTAGTATATATTATTTATATATATTAAATATATAACATTTTTAGATTTAGCTTCACTGGTTATATTATAATTATAAATCACGCCATTTTTATGAAAATCAGAATAGTTCAAACGCTACGCGATTATTTTGTATAGGGTGTCCGTATTAAGACAAAAGACACACTTAATATTTAATAACAAATATATCAAATATGTATATAATGTTTAGAATTATTTAGATTTTAATAATATATTATTATATTTTATATCGATACATTTGTATATTATTGAGAAGGTTTTAAGTTTAAATTATTTTTCAAAAATGTAAAAACGTCATAAAAAAATTAATTTATTGGATATCAGCACAATTATGAATAATTAAAAAATAAAAAATACTTATTTAGACTATTTATATAATTATGAATATTTTATTCATTAAACATTTTTGTGTAGGATTTATGATTTATGAGATAAAGAGAGTGTCCGTACTCGGGCACTGTCTGTATTCGGTTACTTTCCCATGCCTCTATATATTATATATCATATATGCACTAATACAACTGATATATAATTCATCAGTTCGAATTATCAAGGCGACCTGTGTTAACCTGTCATTGATAAGTTTAATGGGTGTGGCTTTGTCTTACGTAAGTTCTCTATTCATGGTAATACCACCCACGGTGTTCACCTGTTATGTGGCTAATATCCTCATGAACATAGGCATCTGTATGACCTTCGGAGTGTTGCTATTGGTTAGATAATCGTAATCGAATATTTATTATAATAATCATTATTATTAGTATTTATTAGAATAATATTTTCTATTTTCTATTATCTCTTTTATTTTGTAGTTTATATTATATTTCTTCTGATTTCTCTTAACTTACCTTACAGGGTCGAGCTTCCTCGATAGTCCATGATATAATTCTTCCATCCTTCATCGCCGTCTTTAATTTGTCTATCGTTAGCAGATCGGTACCATCCTGTAGTTGATCTATGTATGTCTTAGATGTGCATCCACGCGAATGTTTACCAGGCTGTGGTTGCCAGAGTATCAGGTCGGTCGCTAGTTCATCTTTGCTTCTCCAGTAGTGACCTACTTAACCTCAGCCTTTGCATGCGTATTGATTTGCTAATTTTTGTAATATCGCCATGTAGTTGCTCATTTGTTAGATGATCTTGCCAGGATTTTTTTGTTATAGCTCGGAGCATGCGTGTGTATGTTCCATCAATATTTTTCTATACAAGATTATTAGAATCTACGGATGGAGGTAACAAAACTGTTAACATGCACGGATTCGACTGCAGATCTGAACACATTTCTTTTAAGAGAAATACATATATTTGAATACCCTATTATATTTATGCTAATTAATGCTTCTCAGGCTTTAGCGATCCTTATATTAATATATATTTATGTATTGATCTAATATAGATTCCCAGATATTTGAAATCTTCTACTTAATTTATCACACTTCCACTGATACTTTTCATTTGAATGTAGTTATTCTGATGGATATTGATATATTCCGTTTTGTCAGTATTAATGCAAATTCAATTTCTTTTGCTGCTGATTCTATTTTCAGTAATAATGTATTATCATCATTAAGAGTATTACTTGTTACGGCGATATCGTGAGAATAGTCCGTATCGGTAATTCGTTTGCTTTTTCTTTCTGTTAGAGTAAAATTCAACTATCGGTTGTAATCCAACGACGTCTTCAGAATATAGTCGAGACATATTATAAAGTGTAACCGCGCAAGTGTATAACCCTGTAAGACCCCAATTGTGATTTTAAAGTAAGGTGTATCTGCATATGGTGAGCGAACCATTGATAGAGTATTCCTATAGAGCATCATAATTGCATAGGCTATTTCTTCTGGTATACCATGCTTTAAAAGTATTTCGTTCATATTTTTTGATTTATCGTGTCAAAAGCTTTTTAGAGTCAATCAAGAATATAGTTAGTGGCAGGTTTTTAAATGTAATTCCTTCTAAATGTCGTCTAATAATCATAATTATTTCCGTTGTTGATCTATTTGTTCTGAAGCCATTTTATTTTTTTCGTTGGATTGGATCAATTTCTGGTATAATCCTATTTAATAACATCATGTTATATATCTTTGCGGATATTGCTGTTAGGGTAATTCCTCTGTAGTTTTTGCGATGAAAAAGTTTCTTTTTTTAGTAAAAAATATGTATACATACATTTGTCCAACTTACTATAGCTTCCTGGAAATCAACATGGTTCAGGATTCTAACAAAAATTCTTTGAAATCATCTTAATTCCAAACTTCTGCTGATATTTCTTCTAAAACTACTGCTTTTCCATATTATATATTATTTGTAGCTTTCATCACTTATTCTTTCGTGAAAAGGTATTTTTTTGTATAAATATTATTCAATATATGAATTTTTGCTATGAATTGTCGATTGGATATTATTGATAAGTAACTATTTGAAATGCTTATGCCAAATTTGTATTCGTTCATTATCCCTCTTTGCTTTTAGTTTCGCTTTATTTTATTTCTTTCTTCCGCTAATTTCATTTATTTTTTCCCAGGTTAGTGCAGATTCTTATTTGTGGCCACCTTTTGGATTTTATATATATATTTTGTTGTTCTGAATCATAATAATTAACTAAATATTCCTGAGCATTTATAAAATTGTTTATATTCAAATGTGTAGACGAGATTTATTTCAGTTGTGCTGCTTTATACAGTGTATCACGTTGTTGACAGATGTTTGCGGTTTCCCAGGATATTCGTTTCTTCAATTTGGGTATTAACGGTATTACTTTATTATCTGCATCTTTGCCTGCCTTTACAAAATATGTACATCTTGTAGAACCTCTTTGCGGATAACGAAGATTCTACATCATTTGTTGACTCTTATAATAAATACATTCCTAATTCCAATATTGGTATGATATTATATGGATTGCATTTACTATTTTTCTTTTTATTAGCTCTAAGATTCAATTTTATATCTGCTGTTATTATACGTTGATCAGACACAAGGCTATTAAAAGAGTTGTAAGCTGTGCAGTTTTTTTACACTATTATTATCTTTCTTATATATTTATATATAATTACACAATTACAGAAAACTCAACGAATCTATAGAGTTTTCAAAAATTCATTGACATCGGCTTCTAAGATTAAATTCACGAAGGACATACACCTGATACTATTCACGATAGCGATAGTTTCATTACAGGTTAAATATTTGTTATTTTAGAATATCTATTATATAATATTCTCTAATATTAGTTCAGTTGTCTATTATATCTTCAGTATTCCAATATATTAAAAACCTCAAACTACTGGATAAAATAAAACAAACAATACATTTTTTTTAATTTAAAATTTTATATAAAAAATAATTCGAAATTAAAATAATTTTCAATTAAATAAATAAAGGTCATATCGATGTTATATATATATATTATATATATATATATATTATATAACTTATAAACCTAAAATATCAATGGACTCCATAAAATAAATTAATATTGTAACTCATTTTATTTTATTTTATGAGTATAAAGGTTCCCGATAAAACATTAATTAATTATTGATTATGTAAGATATACTATTATACTATATATATAAATTAAAGTGAGCCCCAATATAGATTGTACATTATATTTATTAAATTAAGTGACTTTATTTGAAAGTAAAATATATGGTTATTAATTAGATATGTAGTTAGTTTTACTATGAATTTAATAAGAAATTTATTTGGAATGCTATTTAATTAAAATATAGAGTTTAAAATGATAGATTAATAGATTAATAGATTAATAATAAATATATATTAAATACCATCGAATTTGCATAGGATCAAGAGTTCAAATGTATTCTATTTTCTATTAGAATAATATTATATAAATAATTAAAAGTACAATATTTATGAGATATGCATTATTAATATATACATAAAGATATCATAACTATTATGGGGTGTATGATTAGTAATATAAGCTAATATTTGCATTAGTAAATTTCATGTAGATTTTTTGTATTAATAGGTGATAATAAATCAAGAAGTGTATTATGACATAATTATTAAAACATAAAAGAAATAACCAATACATTACGCCTAGATTATGCCTAGATTACGCATACATTACGTCTATAGTGACATGGTATACACAGTTTAATAATATGATGTCAAGTTAATATGAGACTGTATGTTTGATTAAGAAGATACGAGAGATATACGGAGTTTTCATTTTAAGTAGATACTAGAAATGACTTTTCACAGTTATACTTGTGTCGTAATAGTTACACTTATTACGTCATAGTTTACTCGTTACGTTACAGCATCATATCCATAATCGATGAATTATTACTTATCCAACAATATCAGAATAATGATTTTAAGTATACACCGTTATATAGGTCACTGGGTTAGACAAGGTACATAAGATATCGCCATTCGTATGTAGTAGTTTAAAAATAATAAATTAGTAATTTAAAATCGTTATACATTTGTTAAGATTCTATTATATTATAAAATATAAACATGATTTTATTTATATTTTGCATCTATTTTATTGGATTTATTTATTATGTCAAACCTATTAAGTTTTCATATGTGTAACATGAATTATAATAGAATGAAAAGGTAATGATTTAGATACAATATATTAAAATTAAAATATATACATCGAGGATATATTACATTACATTAGTTAACAACTTTTTACTTTTTAATATTATAAATATTTAAGAAATACATATACTATTTATTTTCACATTTAAATAAGGGTAATTAATTATGTGCATGTATTATCTATTATTACACCAATACCACACGCGACCTGCAGGTATTGTTCATAGTAGCGATATACGCTAGAGGAGGTCCTCGCGTATCACTAAGACAAGACCGACCCCATGTCTACTACGTGGAGATGTACTGCGATCTTCCAACTGTCACTTTCCTCCTGCCCATCTCTTTCAATCTCGGGCTACTGGTCGCTTGCAGGTTAGTAATAGGTTAGAGGGGGGAGATTGGGAGGAAGGAGAGTCAAAGAGAGAGGATAACAACAGTAGAACATGTATTCGTACCTATATAATATTACATCGAGTAGGCCCTATCGAGTAGTGTACAACTAATGAGTCATATTTTATAAATATACTATGTAATTAATACCCATATATATTCCTTGTTTACTTATATATATATATATATATATATATACATTACAATATTATATTTTAAACAGCATATTTGCAGTGAAGACTAGAAAACTACCGGATAATTTTAATGAATCTAAGTTAATTTTCCTTCACGTCATAGCCACAATATTTCTATTGTTAGTATTATACTGTTGTGCAATATAAGATATTGCATTATATAATAATATAGTTTATGTAGTTGTATATGCTTTCGATGAATGAATATAAATGAAAAAACACTTAATTAAGTTGAAATAAAATAAATTTTTTCAATATATAACATAGAGAAATATTAATTAAAATAAATTCGAAAAATAAATGATTTAACGATGTATAAATATCGTATTTTATTTGTTAATTTTCATGATATTGTAGTTGTATTTTAAATTGTAATATCAATTAAAACGCGCATATTTTTTATTTTATTTGTTACTAAGGTAATATATTGAAATACACATATATTAGTAATACAATAACCATAATAATAAATTATTTATATTATAAATATTTTAAAATATATTTCCAGAATTGCTTTCATTCCTACATATTTATACGCGGAGAGATCTAATAACAAAGCTTCGCTGTTATCAGTTCTATTGTTGATAAGTTGTACAATGACTCTATTGTGTTTACACTCACCGAAAGTTCGTATACTTTTAACTAACTGTATATTATTATAGAGGTCATCTTATTAGTATAATATCAGTACGATTGCATATTACTTGCGTATATCTTAATACTATTTTTAAATGAATTTAAATAGTATTTCTAAAATGTAGACTAAATATATAAGATAAGATAAGATAAGATAAGATACATTTTATTATTGTAATCATTATAAAAGAAAAACAATAAATGGACAAATAAAATAGTCAGAAGACTTTCGAGGTATTTGACCTTAATAATGCCATATGCATAATATATTATATAACAATTTGTTAAAGATATTTAAACATTTTTTTAAATAATAATATTAGCCATCACATCGAACAAGTGAACATTATAAGTAATTATGATAATCAACAAATGAAGGAAGCCTCAGGGTTGCCCATGCCCCATATGGGTTGACCAGACCCTGAGTATATCAAACTCGTTATTGTTAGAATTTCAAACATGCATATGTATCATCCCATATAACCACAGTACACACTTGATCAATCGTTCGAACGATGCATATAAACCAAGTAAATAAACAGAGTGTATAATCATAATAATACAAATAATAAAATAATAATAGAATAAAACAAATAAGTTCTCATTGCAGCTTTGATGATCCATTGAGAGCTTCATAAGTAGTAGCCAGTATTCTCCATACAGATTAACCAGGGAGAATATGAAATGTGTATATATGTTAATAAAATTGAATATTGTTAGTAATAGTAAATTAATAATTATCAATATAAGAAATTTTTAACTTTTTAATGAATAACTTGATATTTTTTATCAATTTCATCTTTGTATTTAGTTTATTCCATAGTTTAATACTAGCAAAATGTACTGCATTTATACATATATTATCATATATGTTAATATGTAATCTACATTTAGGAATAACAAATGCGTATCTAGGTCTAGTTAATGTATAAGTAATTTTGACAAATTTACGAAAGAGATTAGTGTTAGCATTATCAGTAGGATAAGCTATATATAAGCTATATATAAGCAATATATGCATTTTTTAATATTGTTATATTAACTATATCACATAATTTAAAAATATTATGTCTTTTATAGATAAAATCAATATTATATCTTAATGGTAGTTTATATATATATATATACATTTCAATACGTTTTGTTTTGCAGAATAATCATCTTATTTAAAGTTAATTGTTTATAATTTGACCCTCAAGAGGCAGCACAATATGTTAATCTTGAATGAAATAAAGAATTATACAGTAATAATAATGACTGTTTATCAATTTTATTTCTAAGTTTATAAATTACTGCTAGTTTTCTAGATAACTGAGAAGCTAATATTGTAATATGAGGTTTCCAAGTGAGTCTATTATCAATAGTGACACCAAGAAATTTGAATTCATTAGTACTAAATAGGTAAGCCGTGTATTGAAATGTTAAATGTATGAGACTTATAAAGGCCAAAAGTCGTATACGACGTTTTATCTAAATGTAATGTTAGTTTATTAAATCATAACCATGAATAGATGTAACCAATATATTTATTAGCTTTATTTTCCTAGTAAATAGCAGAGTAGTATCATTAGCAAATAGAATATAGTTTTTTTCATCCATAATTCTAGTGATATCATTAATATAAAGCAGAAACAGTAACGGTCCCGGTACAGATCCCTGAGTTACACCTATATCATTCTACGTAAATTAGAGTCAACATTGTGGTAAGACACATATTGTTTTCTATTAGTTAGATAATTATGTAATAAATCAAGCGATATTCCTCTGATACCAAAATTAGATAACTTTTTTAATAATATACCATTATCTGATGTATCAAAAGCTTTCTATAGATCTATAGATATAGATCTAAATCTATAGATATAGTTAAACATTTATATTTATTATCTAATTTGTTAGACATGCTATCTACTAAGCAGTCTACTGCATTTGCGGTAGACCTGCCTAAAACCAAATTGATTATCTATCAAAATATTATGTTTATTAATATAATTTAGAAGATGTTCTTTAATTTTTTCTAACATTTTAGACATTTGAGGAAGTAATCAGATAGGTCTATAATTACCCATATTATTTTTCTTACGGCTCTTATGAATAACTATAACTTTAGAAATTTTTAGACAATTTGGGAAATATCCAATTGTAATACATTTATTAAATAAATATATGAGAGGAATAGTAATATAATTACCAATTAATTTAATAAAATGCATACTAATATCATAGTAATTGCATGTAAAGCTATTTTTAGATTTGTCTATAATTTTAATAATTTTACTTACTGATATAGGTTTGAAGAAGTGTGATGATAGAATAGGAATTTGATTAATATAATTATCAATATTAGATAATGGATTAATTATTTTAGATAGATTAGATCCAACCTTACTGAAATATTCATTAAATTTATAAGAAACTTCAAGATCGGCATCACAAAAAATAATATTATCTGATTTACAGGTATCATCATTCAATAATTTATTTAAACGGCTCCATTTATTTTTAGAATTGTTTAACAAAATTGAATTACATTTAATTTCGGATTCGCGTATTAATGTTGTGCATGTATTCCTTTGTAAGAGTTCTTGGCAAGAGTTAGAAATAAATATATTATATAATTTTTTTTTAATATCTCTTTTTTATTTGATTTATCAATCCATGGAAATTTATTTTTAGAATTACTAGATTGAATTTTTTTAATTAAAGAAAATGAGTGATACATTTCAGTGATGTAAGACAATAGAATAGAACAAGCTAATTCAATATCTTCAATATTATATATAAATTTCCAATCTGTCAATTTTAATTTATCAATTAAATTAGTTATATTTTTCTTATCAATGGTTCTATAGTATTTAAATTATTAGTAGTATCATTCACCTTAGAAAATATATTTTTAATTGAAAGTGAAATTGGAAAATGATCAGTAATATCATTTATATGTATATCATTTTGATCATAATCTTTATTAGTATTAGTAAATATATTATCAATTAGTGACATGCAATTATTTTGAATACGTGTTGGTTTATTTATAGTTGGAAAAAACTAAATTGGTAAAATAAATCAATAAAATTAATAATAATTTATTTTTATTTAAGATATAAATGTTAAAATCACCATATAGGAATATGAATGTATCGTTATTATTAGAAATGGAATTTACAAATGTGTATAAAAAATCATTAAATAACATAATATCATATGCTGGTGATATATAGATACAACTTATTATGAATACTTTATTATTTAAGGATTTATTTACTAATGCATACACCATAAGGACATATATTGGCATTTAGTATAGTATTAGCTGTATTTATATCTACAGTAAGTTTATATGAGTTAAATTTTGATTATTTTTTTGAACCAATTTAATATCTATAATTTTAATTTTAATATTTTTATATAATATTTTATAGAATCTAATTTTATATCAGAATTAATTCTTGATATAAAAACGTATCTATAAGGTATTATAACTTTTATTATCTAAGTCGCTACCATACATTTTTTGTTTGCGTTTTTTATATTTCGTTTTATTTTTATTAATTACATTAGTGAATTCACCTTCGGATGAAATACTGGTAGGTTTAATATAATTATTTTTAGAATGTATATTATTATTTTTTGAATTATCATTTACTAAATTAGCATAGGTAATATTATTTGATTAATTAGAATCATTAGGTTTGTCCGACGTAGTATTAATACTATTATTTTTTGTAAGATCAATTGATTTATAATTATAATTAGTAAAATTAGCAAATAAACTTTCTAATGTTAGTATTCTATCAACATTAGATAAAGGGTCAATTGTACTTGAAATACATTGAGGTAATTTATTAATATCCTTTACAACATAATTAAGTGTAAAATATTTCTCAATTAAACTATCAATATTATTATATAAATCAAAAGCATAGTTCTCAGCTGATCTTCTTGATTTATTTGTGAATTTAAAATCATCAGACAACTGTAGTGATGCTAATTTAAGTTCATCAAAATTAAAGTTTTTAATAACAGCCTCTAAAAGTATATCTTTAGAGCAACTACCTATGTTTTCTTGTATAAAATATAAATCAGTATTAATAGTAATTTTACCTATTTTAGATTCAGATGAATACTCATCAGATCCTGACATATTAAATACAAAGCTATGATTATATATACAAATATATATATATATATATATATATATATAGACTAACCCTGATTAACATTGTCATACACATCATATGACATATATATATATATATACGTATGTATGTATATATAGCAATGAATAGCAAGTAATATTGTAGATAGAATTGTTAATTATGACAATGAATTATTTATATGTAAGTAATGTATATATATTAAAAATAAGGTCTACAAATAATTTATAATGATAATTAAATTAAAGATATATTATGCAATTAATACCAAATACCAAATACCAAATAAACTAAATACCAAATAAATAAATAAACTAAATAAATAATTTTGAACGAATTTTGTTATGCAATTAATACCAAATACCACATAAACTAAATACAAAATAAATAAATAAACTAAATATATAATTTAAAATGAATAGGAGATATACAATTTTTTTTTAAATACCAAATAAATCCATATATGTATTTAATATCAATATGTATATAACATTTATAAAGTAAAAAATAACCCAGGTATATAAAATATTATATTAAAATATAGATAATTATAATGCTTATGAAAGTAAGTATTGTATGTAATAATAATATAATTTAATAGAATTTATGTATAATTTATATATTAATAATAACATATATATATACAAAATATTGTGTTATATTAGGCTATATAATATATACATATAATATATCTATATATACATTTATTTATAATTATACAATTATACTATTATTATTAATACAACAAAATCACTGAAAGTATAAAAAGTGTGAATCTTGAATGTATTATATAAATAAAAAATTCTAAATGTCTAAATTATATGTATAATAATTTATATATATTACAAATAATAATTTGATTAGATAAATATAATATAGTATAAATAGTATGTGTTAATATAAATAATAAATTACTTATCTTTATAGTGATTATTATAGATTATATCAACTAGGAAATAAACACGTATTATATTATTACTAGTGTAAACATGAAGTGATATATATATATATATATATATATATATATATATATACATATTAATTGCTGATCATTAATAATATCAAATATTATGTAATAACTATATATTAAGTTAATATTAGGTTAAATAAGTCAATTAATTGTAGTTTAGTTTAGTTGGCTTTCTCATAACTTCGTAACTAAATAAATAATATAATAAAAATGTATATATATACTTATATACATATATAAATTAACATTTATATATGTCACATAATTATTATAATAGATTAATTTTTAATTTCTTTAATTTTATAATTTTGTATTATTCTTTGTTTATTTCTATAACGTATGTTATCATTAGAAAATATTTATACTTATACTTTCGATTATATATTTCGACTATATATTTACTTAAATAAAGTATCAATCAATCGATTGATAGATATTATATTATAAAGATTAATTTCAATATTATAACTTAACATTTATCATATAATTTAACACTAATATACACCGGTATACATTACGTAATGTACTTTGTCCCACATGACGTCAGATATACGCCTCATACTACGTGGACGAGTGCCAGACCATCAAGGGTCAAGTCTCCTCTACGACCGGAAGTTCCAGTCATTAAATATTATGTATTTAACATTTATAGTATTATTCAACAGATATTGTAACATAAGTTTATTATTAATATGTAACTATTAATGTCGGTATTATTATTATCATTATTTATTATTAATGTAATTTAATTATTATATTATTAAATGATTAATGTAATTCAATTATTATTATTTAATTATTATTAATAGTAAACGTTCGATAATATATTGTAGTATTTATTATAGTAAAATTCTGATTCTAAAACTGTTAATTAATTGTCGATTATAGTTGTTGATTACTTAAGTTACATTGACGTATTCATATTCTAAGTATATTTAATATGGTAAGTTTAATTATATACTTAGATGTTTATTTATATTACAATATATTATTGAAAGTGTAGTATTTATATTTCATTGAATTATAAATGATATTAAATATTAAATCTATCGTGTAAAACATAGACGATATTTAAATACCTCTTAGTAATTATTACACATCTCGTGCAATACGTTATATATTGTACTGTGTTATATATGTATCGTGTATTATATTATATTTTAAATAAAATATTATTTCGTTATAAAAATGCTATTAAATTATTAATAAATAATATAAAATTACTGAATATTTATTTATATATAAGATACATTTTCATATATATATATATATATATATCTATCTATATATATATATATATATATATATATATATATATATATATATGTTTGTATTGTGCGTGTATATATGTTCAAGAATAATTATATAATATATATACCTACACTTTCTAAATTCGAAATTAACCACAATATCGTAAAATATATATAATTTTATATATCTATTCGTGAATTATACCAAATATTATAGAAAATAACAATATCCCACAATTTAGGAAATATATCATAATTATATTAATACATTGATAATTTAAAAGTAAAGTAGCCTAGAAGTAAAAAAATTCCATCTACATTACCCGACAAATAATTGAAAAATATAAAGAACAATTAAATGTTTAAATTATTTCTTAGAGCATTAAAATAATCTAACAAAGGTAACCTATAATATGAGCTAAAACACCCCATACAGACAAAATATCACCAGGGAGGAGAAAGTATAAGTCGCGTAGAAAAAAGCTTTCAAGAAAATCCAGAATCTAATACCAATAGGAAATAGTCTATTGTACCCTAATGTAACAGTATATATGCTATATACATTAATATATACAACAAATACATGATATATCATATATTGCATACTTACTTGCTTATTTAGGGATTCTTTTTATTGATTCCCGGACAGTTATTGACTTCCCAAAACATTACGATTCATCATAGCAGCTGATAAGTATAAGTTCAAGATTATTTTCCTTCACTCCTTCTATCAATCTCCTTAGAGCGAGTATCTGAATAGTAGTTGTTCTTCAACTTCTGAAACCGTTCTGATTTGTTCTCAGATGACAATCTAGGTATGGTCTAATTTTATTCATTATCATACGATTATAGGTTTTCTCCACTAATGAGCTCAGACTTATACGTCTGTAGTTGCCACCCATACTAATATCTCCGGATTTTGATATCGGAATTATATTCAGCAATGGCCACTGTCTGGGCTTCGATTTATCCATAAATGCTCTGTTACAGAATTGTAGAATGATAGCGTCTAGGTTAAATCATTTTAAAACTTCTGGGTGTATTTCATCCATTCCACAGATTTTTCCTTCTTTGATGGTGTCCTTTGCTCGTTTGTATTCATTGATATCAAAAGATCCACGTTTTATTTCCAGTGGTGGTAAAACTTGAGTAATCGGTTCATCATTCTCTATTTCAGGTGATACTTTCTATAGCTCCTCTAAGTTCTTCATATAATCTATCTATAACTTCATCTTTGCAGGAATTTGTGGGTGAGTAAATGATAATAGTAGAAGTAACAGGATTTCACTGGGATGTACTGATCAATATACGATCTGTATGTGATATAATTTCACTCAATAAGCTTCTTAATCTATTATTTTACATGATACCAATGCCTCCAGTGGCTGCATCCTGATCGTTCTCCAGGCTGATGTCGTTACAAATATGCTTCTTCCGATTGTCTTGTATCTAACTTTTTCATCGTGTATAATTCTATGCTCTTGTATTACTAGAATATCTATATTATGATACTCAAAGTTATACTTTAATTCTATTTGTTTATGATCTTCTCTGCTTCTAACATTCTATTCTTCTAACATTCATAGTTGAGATGATAATTTGTTGTTTGCATTTTAATAGTTTGGCCATCGGACCTACACGTTTCTCATGGTCTACCCTTCATTTTGGTTTAGAGTAGATCCGTCATACTTCTCCTTATAGATCGTTTCGGTTGACGGTAAGGTTTTGTTAGGGATTTTAACCCTATTGTTGTTTGTTGTAGATGTATTTCTTTTGCTCTTTACTGTTATGGGCGTAAGTAATATTACAGTGTATTTATATCAAAGTTACATTATCTTAGCCTTTGCCTAAACAAGCATTACTACAAGGCAGCAGAAATATTTGCAGTCCGAGTTAATTTCTCTTAGATCCCCACAGTTTATTCTGGTACCGATGATCCAGTTACCGTGATGTGCCGCGTACAGGCAATGTGGGAGTTTTGACCTGAAGAACTATAAAACAAACAGGAAAGGGCTTATTCACTCGGCCTTTCTTTTCGCTTGACAAGGCTAGATGGTGGTTGAAGCAAGTTTAACAACACTATAGTCTACAATCCCTTTACGTAACCATACCACAACACTAATAACAACATTAATATGATATATGATAATGAATTAATATTTCAAATACAGTATTATGAAATATCAACTACAAATATTTATATTTATGATTAAAGATGAAGTGTAAATATATCAAATAGTACGGGAAATTAACCTAATATGGAAACTTTAACAATAAATAGTCTTAGAATTGTATGAATCACTATTTGTATTCAAAAATTACAAAATATTTATATTATATTATTATAGATTTTATTGTGATTTTTAAATTTTATTTAATATTTGTATTATTTAGATAATGGGGGTGTCCATATTCTGTACCAATGTCCTTATACGAACACCCGTTATTACAATACTAATACCTCCTATAATCTCAGGCCCGAAAAATGAATTAACATGGTATATAAACATGGTCATCGATTTGTAAACAAAATATTATAAATATATTATAATATATTGTCATTTTTATGGATAAATAGTATGGCTATAGATAATATATATATTCTGAATATCCTTCTGTATATTAATTCAATATTCAGTAAATAAATATTCATATTCATATATATAGATAATATATATATATATATATATATATATATATATAATTTCATAAGTTTGTAAAGGTTATGTTTAAGAAATTAAAAGTTAAATACATATCAACGAAATAACGAATTTTATTATAATATTATTCTGAAATATTAATAAAATTATTTTAAATTTAAAAAATATTTTAATAAATCATCACGTTTAAATCACCAGTGTTTAAGTTACATTTAAAAGAAATTTCGAATAATTTAATTATTAAATGTATTGAATATTTGCGCTTGACATGAGATTTGGCAATTAATTCCAGTTGCTCAATACACATTTATATGATTAATTATATTCATTTTCATATAATACAAATTAATTTTTAAATAAATCAATGTCATTTGATAATACTGTTGATATATATATATATATATATTACCTTATGATGGGAAATTATCTAAAATATTTATTAAATTTATATATGATTGTATTTTATAATTTTTAAATACATCTTATATTTAGTAATAGATAAGTTCATGTTGTCATTCCAAATGATAATATTAATAGAATAATAATATTAAATATTTAATATTAATAGAAAAATATATGTTAGGTATGGTATTAAAATGAATAGTGCATAAATATATGCAAATGTGACTAGAATAAATCTTCAATATGATAATGATTCGATATTTTGAAGTTATTTTAGATCATAATCATTGTAAGGAATGTATTGTATCGGGATCAGCTTTTTGTCTTTTTTCGTTTAATTTGAAAATCTGGCTGATCTAACATCCGGTGTAGTTCTTTGAGGAATATATTTGTTGAGTTAGTTTAGAATACCAGCGAATTTCGATAATTATACGTATAGATCAGTAGTCGATACGAGAAAGGACGTGTGCGTTTATGAGGACAGTTGTAAGAGGGCGAGTTAGGTATTTTCTTATACGACGAATTTTGAAGATGTGATAGTTAGCTGAAATAGATATATTAGCTCTATGTGAATTTTGGGATAGGTTAGCATCCAAAGTAACACCAATATTTAGAACAGATAATGTAAGGATGATAGGGAGATCATCGATGATAACAGGAGGACAATAATGATAGTTAGATGGAATATTTAGGAGTACAGATTTGAAAGAGTTAAGTATAAGGTTGTTAGAGAGAAGCCATGATCTGAAAGTTGATGCACATTTACATAATTGTGAGTTATCTGGTATTATATTGGAGGAGTTGGATAAGAAGGAATATAGTTGAATTTCATCAGCGTATATGTTATAGTGGATATTTTGAAATTGACCAATAATATCATGTATAGGGAGGATGGATATTGAGAAGAGGAGGGGCCGAGATCCCTGAGGAATACCATAATGAAGAGGATGATATTGTGTAGAGAAATTGAAAATGTTCACGAATGATATTCGATTTAATAAATAGGAATACAACTATTTCAGTACGGTTCAACGTAGACCAATAATTTCTAATCTTGAGATAAGAATGAAATGGCTTAAGGAATCGAAAGCACACGAGAGGTCTAATGATATAAGTTGGCAGGTGATAGATGGAGATAGTGTAGAGTATATATTGATTAGTATTTGTTGTAGCGCAGTTTCAGTTGAGTTACCTCGTCTAAATGCACTCTGATATATATCATATAGATTATTATCAGTTATAAATATATTCAATTATATAGCAACATTCGTTCCAGAATTTTGCTGAGAAACGGAAGTTGTGAAATGGGGTGATAGTTAATAATTATATTAGGATCAAGTAAAGGTTTTTTAAGTAATGGGGTAATATAGCATGTTTAAAGGAAGTTGAACAAATACCATCATTTAGGGAAATAATGATAATATCAAGAATATAGGGGGATAGATTATAATTTAATTTTTAAAGGCGGTTAGGTTAATTAGGTCATAAGAATGAGAAGAGAGATTATAAGGAATATAGAATTTATAAAAATAGTATGGGATTGGTTTACTAATATAGATGCACGGAATAGAACTAATTGGTAGGATAGATGAAATAGAAGTACAGGTGAATTGAATTTTATCAGTGAAATGATTAGAATTCATAACATAATTATTTGTGTGTGCATTATTAGGCATATGAGTTATAATTATTGTCATTGTAGGGGAGAGAAGCTTACGAACAAGAGCGAAAGAAGCACGGTGATTAGATTTGAGGTTATTTATTTTACTAATATAAAAAGCAGACTTAACTTTAGAGATTTCAGATTTATAGAACTTGCGATATGTAGAAAATATTAAGAGGTTTCTAGAAGAGGGGTTATTGTGGAAGATTCGTTCAAGCTTATATAAGTTTCGTTTGAAAGAAAAAAGTTCAGAGGAAAACCATGGAGAGATTAAATGAATATTAATAGTTCTAGTTTTTAGTGTGGCACATTTTTCAATCAAGTAAGATAGAGAATAATTGAGTGAATCAATGGAACACACAGTGAAAAGAGGACTAATTAAAGTTCCGTGGCATAATAATCATAGGCAAGATATCTGCAATTTCTATAAGTAAAGGATTTATTTTCTATAGAGATGGAGTAAGGAATAACTAATCGACAATTTATAAGAAAATGATCGGTAATTAAGTAAGATTTACAACAATCAGTGATACACTGACAACTACTATGAGATCTACACACAATTAGATCAAGTGAATGACCAGCAATAGGAGTAGGGAAAGTTATAAATTATAGTAGAGAGAAACACTCAGTTATAATTTTGAAAGTGGAATGGGGATGTATATTTGGATCGAAGTGGTAGTTATAGTCATCCAGAATAAAGTTATGACTATTGTTAGATAGTGGAGTATCAGTTATATAGTCATAACATTCATTATATAAGGTGCTATAGTCTTGTTTTGGAAGTCGATACATAATAGTAAAGGAGTAGACAGTATTCATAAAAATTAAAGAGGTTATAAGGCAATCACTATAAGAGAAGGAAGGGTGTATAATAGTAGGAGATGGCAAGTCAGAGTGAACTAATATACCAACTCCTCAACCACGGCTTTTAATACAAGGTGAAATAAATAGAGAGTATCCGATATCATGGAAGAGAGAATATATCAGATTATTATTTGGAGATATCCACGTTTCAATAATAGCAACTAATGTAATTGTAGAATATTTCATGTAGGATATTAGTAACTAGAATTTAGAAATGGTTATTTAGATCTCGGTAAATTAGATCTTAGGGACCTAATATTAATAAGTGATATATATAGCAAAAATTAATTATTCTGACTAAAATGTATTTGTAAATTACTAATGTATACTACTATTACTATTACTAGCTCTATAAAGACAATTTTTCAATAACTCCTAATGAATATAATTATCAAAAAATGTCAGAATATTAATATAACATTTGTCCGAATAGTAATTAGTAATATTAAAAATATGTGAATTTAAATTTTGTATTCACAATTTTGTGACACTAGGATTCCCTTAAAGAGTTAAAAGTTAAATAGTGATTAATAATATAGATTATATATGAAATAGTATACTTATAAAAGAGGAAACAGAATTAAAATAATATACGAAAAGTGTGGAAAAAGAAGAATATAATGGAAAAAAGTGGCTACGATTAAAAATAGATACAAGTAAAATGTACTAGAATTATATAATTAAAGTGTATATAAAATATATGTTAACATATATTGCATTGTTACATATATTAAATGGTATTTCATAATATATATATATATATATATATTATTGTTATTATTGTATGTCATTTTAAACAAATGTATTTGTTATTATCTTTAATTAGTAGGTGATAATATTTTCTAGAGATTTGGAATTACCTCTAAGTTGGAATTTAACGATATTCATTGAGTTTTTAGGGGTCAAGTATGACATTTAAAGTATAGGGGTTATGGTGTATTGTTATATATATATATAAATATTAGTGATATTATATTGACAATATATTTAAAAATTATGATTGTTACTAAACTAAAAAATAAAAAAAAATAAATAAACATAATTCAGTATGAAACACACTCACATATACACATATATTCACACACGTTCATACATATACACATTATAAACACACACACATATATATATATATATATATATATATATATATATATATATATATAAATGTGTGTTCATTTATATTGTATTCGATATATACGTGATTCAATGAATAACTATTATTTTATTAATATTATTATATCCTATTATTGTATTCTCTAATATTACATACGAATAATTAATATAGGTGTCGCTACTATATACGAAATGTATTGAATACGTATAACACGTTTTTATAAAAGGTAAGTAATATAACATAAACTATATATCATGGACATTTGCATGTAAAGTTAGTATAAATAAAGATGTATATATATATTTATATATGTATGTATATATAAATATATAATTATACCAAAGATATTGTGAAGTCCTTTGGAAAATTTTTGATTATACTCCAATATATACATAATATATCCTATTGAAATTATACTAATTATATTTATAAATATTTAATTTTAATCAATACCTATTTTTGATTATTTTATGTTATATTGAAAATGTTCCGAAAAAAAATATGTAGGGTATATAGTATATACCTATATAGAACATATTTATATATATATATATATATATATATATAAACATAGGTCAATATATTATTAATATATATCTATATATATATAGATTATATCAATATATTTATAATTAAAAATAATATAGATTTTATTTCTTTTATTTTAATTTCCGAAAGTCAAATTAAATTAAAAAAATAATGTTATTTTTAAATTGATATATCTATATCTAATAAAGAATATCTATATAATAATACACTTAAAGTCTTGCTTAAATATGATGCACCACTTCTATATATATATATATATATATATATATATATATATAGTTTTTAGCGGATTATTATAATAATCCGTAATTTCTATAGAAAACCGTAGCTAAATATATATATATATATATATATATATTGTAATATTTGTTACCGAGATCGATAGTGCAGCAATCTTTATTAATACTTAATATGTTTCCTAAAAACCGAGTACAATATGTATACTGTACATTGTACAGTGTATATTGTACATTTGGTATAATTACTGAACAATTATCACATCATATAATGTGATTGATTAATAGAGCTAGAGCTATAAATGCGCATGTCATTAAATGTTATAGTATGTAGTAAGCACGTTAACATTGATTACATATTAAAGTAACTGAAAGTATACTTTACCTATAGTTCTACAATCATATAAGTATTTACGGTAGACATATCGATACGTTCATAATACTTCTACATATATGTCTATAATCTATATATAGATTGTTTACTCTCGTGTATTACGAACATAGGTATGTTGTCTACTTATTTTTTAATTAAAACATTTTTTTAACAGAAATTTATACCAGGGGGGGGGCAAGGCCCCACAAAATTTAAAAACTAAAATGTAATGAATATAAACCAGTATACTAGTAATAATATCACTACCAGGATCACTACTAGTAATTTACTAGAATCCTATATTACTTATATTGACGCATAATGTGAATTACCAAGACCTATTATAACCTCGAGGTTATAGGAGGTCTTGGAATTACGCAGGGTATAAATAAACAATAAATAAAAATACACTGTGTGTATATTATATACTATATAAATATACATTTATGCATATAATAAAATACAATAAATCAGTAGGATCAGGTTAACAGGTATCGTAAACAATAATAACATTAGTAGAAAAGTCTACTGAATAAAATCGAGTGAATTAAACATTTAGTCATGGCAAAGGTAAGCTTATAACGAGTATTTTCTAATATTATATAGAAAATAGTTATCAGTACGTATCATATTATTAATATGTGGAGATTAGTCTAGTTGAGAGGTTATATAGGGCCTATATAGTGAAACATATGATAGTTATAGATTGATAAGTTGGAAGAGATAGTATAAAAAGATGAATGATTGATAGAGAATAATTCTCCACAGTTAACTGTGTCTTGAGAACATGAGAGTAGGTTTATCCTATTAGTTTTAGTCATATTTAAGGAAATGGAGTTATAAAAGAACCAATAAGTAAGATTAGTAATACAATTAAACATAGATATTTGAATAAGGCCAGAATCACTAGAACTAGAAAATGGATATATCTGAAAATCATCGGCATAAATATGATAGTTAATATTAGGATATTTATGGAAAATTAATTTTATAGGAAGTATATAAATAATGAACCAAATAGGGCCAAGAACATAGCCTCGTGGAACACCACGTATGTTAAAATAAGGAGGAGACAATGAGAAGTTAATATTCACCGAATATGTTCTAGATGAAACAAAATACATAAACCAACTGTGGACTTGACAGTGTATTCCAATTTAATTAAGTCCAATAGAAAGAATATTGTGATCGAGAGTATCAAAAGCACTAGATAACTATAGTAATACGATATATCATGGGGATTTATTATCAATATATATCATTATGATAACCTATGATAATATCATTAATGATTAAAGTAAGATACGCACTTTGATATTTATCAACAATAGCATTATACTACATTAGCACATACTGTAATTAATAAGTTGAGTGTACACAACTCGTTCTGAGATCTTAGTTATGGATGATAACTGGGATATTTGACGATTACTTGATACATTAGATTGGTCAAGAGTTATTTTTTTTAAATCGGAATAATCTATGAATATTTCATCGAGCGTGGAACAATATATTATATAATAGATATATGAAATATTTACGTGATAAGTCCAATAAAATATGGTGATAATGAAATAAGTAGATTGATTGGAATAGGATCAAGGGGGGTTTCCAGGATGTCATAAAATAGAGTGCAATGTCATGTGTGGGAAGCGAAACACATTAACAGTGATTATGAGTGGATATTAAATTGAGATTGAGTCGTGCCAAGTTGATGTTTGGAAGTATATTGATATTGCTAGAAACTTTTTGTTGGAAGAAATTGGCAAACAATGAACAAATAACTAAATCAGGCTGGTCCGTAAGATGCTTGGTCTGGGTTTTACCTACTAATGTGAAAGATAATTTATAAGCTTGTTTAGAAGATATTCCATAACTACCGAGCATATCAGTAAAGAATGACGATTTGGTAGAGAGAAGTTTTTTATTGTAAAGCGATCGAAAACTTTAAAGGATATAATATCAGATTCAAATTTAGAGGATGCATATTTACGTTGTAGTCTACGAAGTATTTGCCTTAGTTTAATAAGCTCAGTATTAAACCAGGAAAACTTAGAATAAGTTCGGTTGGAAAGAATAATGGAGGGTACAACAATATCAAGCGAATGAGATAATGCCAAATTAAAATAATCAAAAAGTGTTGACAAATCAGAAGATATACTGTTGGTAAGTTGATGGAATACAAAGTTAACACACATTGGTTTATCAATAGAGGAGATTTTCCGAACCGATCTAGAAGGTCGATTAATTTGTATTACCGGCAAGTTCAAATCAAATAATATGGCAAAGTTGTAGGATATTAGAGAACTTTGAGTGGGATATGAAATTTATTTAGAATCAGCTAAATATAAAAAAGTCAATATTTTTACTATTAGTGTTAGTAGTAAAGAAAACATGTTGCGTCAGGTAATACTAAAATATAAGTTTATACAGTGATAAGAAAGCATGATTTTAATTATTAATTTGAATATTAAAATCACCAAGAATAACCTTGTTAACTAATGTGAAAGATTCTAAAATAGAAGAGAGGTCAGCTAAGAAACTCCATAGGCTATATAAAGGTGGAAGGTAAATAAGTATAATTATAATGGTGAATAATGAAGGGAACTGAATATTGCAGATCATAATTCCATGTGAAGATAAACATGGGGTGGATGACGAAATAATCTTAAGTTCCGATGTGAATAACAGAGCCACGCAGCACGACGATGTGATGTATACATATTAGTAAGCAATACTTAAAAATAATCAGAGGTCAGTTGGGAAGTTAGAGTATAATCATCAGTAGACGACTGACAGTAATTAACCAAGTCTCAGTAATACTCAGTAAAACTTTTGCATTATTTTGTATATATATATATATATATATATATATAATATTATAATATATATTATTGGTAAATATTTTTATTTTATTTCCAAAATTGCTCTACAACTTGTAAATTTAGGACAAACATTTCCGAGATCAGATGAAATTAAATTATTAAAATTTATTTTTAATATTTACCATAATTTTAGAAAATATATTATCAAACTATAAATACTGAATTGGATCCTCACTATAATTGATATAACTATCATACATACATTCTAATAAATAAATATAATATAAATAAAAATATAAATATAATTGAATATCTAGTAAATACTATATGAAAAAAACTTAACATGAAACAAGTTTTAGGGGCCTACCTAATCTCTGGGGGGGGCCTAGCCGATCTCAAGGGGGGCCTTGCCCCCGCAGGCCCCCCGTTGCTACGGGTCTGATTACGATGCACACGTGATATGATTATTATTATGGACGTTACTTATTTACCATCACATGACGTGTGTATTACATAAACACTGGTGGCTTGTGACCAACACGTACCTTCAGAGGCATATCAGTATATACGTATACTTATAGGTACTTACATGTGTTTATATGTGCTTATTTGTTGTTGCTGTTGTTCGCGGCGTAGCGTTCACATGGACGGGAGTCCATGCTCAAACGCTATAACAGCCTCTGGTTATTCAATCAGGGCTGACAGTGGGGGCGCCGCTTCCCCAAAACTCACGGATTCATCTTCGAGCTGTGGCCGGGCCCTCTTGGAGCCAGTGCTCGAGCGTCTCTGGGGCTCATTGGCAATGTGGACAGGTCGCAGAGGAGTCAGCATCGACAATGTTTCGGTATGCTGCCAGCTTGTGGCAGTGGCCACTGCGGAGCTGGGCTAGTAGGACCGAATCCTTTCTAGAGAGGGAGAATGGGGCTCGCTTGCCGTTAAAGACCGCTTTGGTTCTTTCATGGCTTATAGCCGGGTCCATCGTTTCTCTCTTCGTGAAGGCTTTGGCTGACTGGAAGGTTATGCCACCATACGTGGCCCCTGGCTCTTCATCTGAAGCTGAAGCTGCCGCTGCTCCGGCTTCGCCATCCGCCCACTCAATTCCGATGAGCCCTATATGTCCGGGGACCCATTGTAGCGAAACACGCGTATTCAGCGAGTTCAGGATTCGGCGGGTATCTGCTAGGTCTGAACCATCGCTCAATCCAGGCGACTGTAGTGCTGTCAGGGTTGACTGGCTGTTAGTGCAGATAATGAAGGGGCCTTGGTTCTCGCGGTTCTTGATCCAGCCAACTGCCAGTAGCATCGCTGTAACTTCCGTCTTATAGGACGACGTGATACGTCTTTCCTTGCGTGTTATGGAAGTGATTTTGACTGAGTCAGTGGCTGGACCTGATGTTACTACTGCTGCGCTGCCTCCGTTTTTATATCCTCTTTCCGCCGATCCGTCCGTATATATGGTGATCTCCGCTTCTCTGACTGCCTCGATGGTGTTCACTGTCTCCTAATGTAAGATTCTGCGTTATATTGCAAATATAACGATCAACAAAAGTATCTATTCAAGTGGATCAAGAATCAAGAATAATTCGTGAGAAGAATTTGATCTGGTTGTCAGAATGTATAGTCAGAATGTATTGTCAGAATGTATAGTTTATTTGTATGACTGTACATAGCTCTTAAAGCGAGAGTTTATGGTTTATGTGGTTTGTTCTATTCACTATTATAAATCAATAAGGCAGGTTTTCAATTAAGTTAATTAAGTTTAATAGGAAACAACAAATCGTTATATAATGTTGGAATAGTACAAGAGTAATATGCAAGAGTGGGTCAACTCACACTTGGATGGTTTCTCAGGGCTCGATGTTGAAGAGTACGGCAGTCTTGACGATTCAGCTCGGGTGTATGATGCATTCTGCTTAACTTCAGATGTCGTTCAATGAATGTCGCAAGGCAAAGTGGGAAGAGGGCGTATATCAAATACTGCTAAGCATGAATTGCCGGATGACGGGACAAGGTTTCCGTATCCATTCCATAGTAGAAAAGTTCTATATGTGCTTATAGGTGTGTATGGGTGTGTATGGGTGTGTATAGGTGTATCTTATGTATGGTAGACTACCGATATCTACTGATAATGTCGTTGATATTATAATAAGAATGTAGGACCTACTATGGGTATCTTTTACATTGTACACCTTTATTATGTATACATTTTTGTTATTCACTTTCCATAATATATTATCTTCCTAGCAGGTTTTATGTAAAATAGGTATATTTTATACTATTAATACTATTAACTATAACAATTAATACTATTAACTATAACATTTATAAAAAAAATTATATTGTAATAGATATTATTATTTTTATTTTTGACTATTGTCATTTAACTCCACCCTGAAATTTATAATATAAATTCATGCATTTAATATGAATTCTTTTTACATATATATATATATATATATATATATATACACATATATATATATATATATTTACATATAACTAAATGGCTCTAATGTCACTTCGAATCCGCTCTGGTGTTACGTAAGTTAGCTAGGCATTAACGAGAGATGCTAATAGTGCTTATACAACATTATATAGTATCACATCTATACGTTAAGACCTATTATATTAGTTCGGGAGGGGTTTGAACCCGCGACCTACTGCAGTCGTGTCCGACGCTTAACTTTCTTATATAAAGTTATACATTTAAGGAAATGGTTGACCTGACAGCAATATTATGCATTAAAGCACCACACTTATATAGTATATATGTAGAACTATAGCTGTTGGATACAACACCAACGTATTGTGAATTATAACTTATAATACATGTACGTATTCATATATAATATTTCAATATTATACTCGAATATTACATATATATTTTTTTATTATTATTTTGTTATTTTTTATTTGGTGGAGTCCTTTCATCCTATCCAGGAACTTAGATGAAGTTTTCACTTATAACCATATATGGCTATAATGACCATATAACCATATATGGCTATAATGTCCCTTCGAAGACGCTCTCATGTTAAGGCAGATTTGCCATGGTTTTAACGAGAACCGATCATTTATTTATACATAATTATATAAGATCACTTCTAAATAATATTTTAAGACCCATTTTATAAAATGAATTAATGGTCCGGACGAGGCTCGAACCCGTGTCCTACTGCTTGTGTGTCTGACGCCTTAAACAATGAGAAAAACAGGCAGTTTTAATATAATTATATATATAAAGGTTTATATATATATATATATATATATATATATATATATGTAATAAGATAAGATAATATAAGATACATTTTATTTTTGTAATCATTATAAGAAAAAAAAACAATAAACGGAAAATAAAATAGTCAAAGACTTTGGAGGTATTTGACCTTAATAATGCCATATGCATAATATATTATATAAAAATTTTAATTGTTTAAATATATTTCAACATTTTTTTAGAATAATATTAGCCATCATATCGAAGAAATAATCACTATAAGTAATTATTATGAGAAATATTCGAGTATAATATTAAAATATTATATATAATGTATATACATTAATACTATATAGTATTTAAATTAATTTGTATATGTATGATACTGTATGATAATAATACTCGCATTAATACTTATATATTTATTTATGTGTGTATATGTGTATGTGTGTATTCACAAACTTACTCCTTCATAACATTATTATATAATATATATCGGCTAATCACGAGAATACCCATAGGTATTATTATAGGAATACCAATGGGTATTCTCGTGATTGAACATCGCTATATCGCCATCACTAAATACTATGTATTATAACACGTGACACCTTCTACTACTGACCGCTGACCACTATCTCCACCTATAGGTGTTATATTGGCTAGATTATCACGTTTACCGCTAGAAGGCGTGCCGATCACGTACGTATATCCACTCTGCAGGGGAGTCTGTGCATTGTAGTTAACGTATTACCTGTAGTTAATGTATTATGCATGTGTGTGTTTACGTGTGTGTATATTATGTATAACCCGCAGTAATACATATAATTAGTAAACCATACACATATAAACACACACACATATATATATATATATATATATATATATATATATATATATAATGTAACTGTGTGTGTGGTTCAGTTGGCTAAGGCATCAGACACACAAACAATAGCTACCGCTCCTAGGATATGTATTCGAGGCTCGTCCGCCGGACGTCGTCCGGGTTATTGAAATAGGTATTACAATAATATTTAGAAGTGATATCATATGATTGTGTATACAAAATGATCGGCTCACGTTGAAACCATGGATGCCTTAACATTATAGCGGCTTCGAATGGACATTAGAGCCATATGGTTTAAGTGAAATTTAAACTAAGATCCCAAGTAGGATGAAAGGACTCCACCAAATAAAATAACAATAATAACAACAACAATTGTTGTATATATATATATATATATATATATATACAGTAACAACCGCTTATTGTAAATATGAGGGTAATAGACAATTGTTGACTAAACGGGCTTTATAATTCTATGATTATATAGTTTTGTATATGAAATTATAATAGGAATTACTATACTATCTATAGGTAATATATGAATCCATACTCACATATAAATATATATATATATATATATATATAGTTAATTAACGATAAGTCGGAAGTCAATCGCAATGCATCTAGAAACATGTCCAACTTAGCGATATGTCTTATTTATCAGAAATTCATAATAATCATAAATAAGGAATTTAATGGCATTAGTCGTATTAAATCATAATATTGTAAGTGCTAACACTTATAGCCTATAATCCCATCTCTTCATCCATTCATTAAGTTCATCAATAGCACACTGTAAAGGTAAATGTAACTTTATGTGGGCTTAAAAGAATATAAAATCTTAGCATCATCTGCAAATAGAGAAGCACATATGGTTGGTTTAATAATATTAGGTAAATCATTAAGAATATATAAATTAAGAATAACAACGGACCAATAACAGACCCTTGAGGAACACCAGATATAACTGGCGAGAAGTTAGAGAAACTATCATTAATTTATCACATTGTTTTCTATCGAGTAAATAAGATTTTAACCATTTATAAATATTACCACTAACGCCATAATAAGATAATTTATGCAAAAGTTTAGAATGTGATACTTTGTCAAAAGACTTAGATATGTATACCAATATATGCAATATCCGATATTAGGAATGCATCTCTACCTTCATACATTTTTTTATAAAAAGATATTATTGCAATTCGGTTTCCAGCTAAACATTCGTATTGACATTTAGTAATATAATTATTTGAAAGTAAATAGAAAGTTAAATTATCAGAAACAATTTTTTCAAAAAGAATGAGCGTGCTAGGTAGAATGCTAATGGGTCGATAATTTGCTGGTTTAGTAACGTCACCTTTTATTATATATTAATATTACTATATAATAAACATATAAGAGGTTTCTTTACAATCAGATACATACACACACATATATACGGGTATACGGTTCTATAGTACTATATATATATATATATATATATATATATATATATACATATATAAACATTTTATACAATGATACTTCATTCTATTTTACATTTTTTTCTTATATACATTTGACTATGTCAACTATGTCATTATAATGGTAAATATATATATATATACACATATATATAGTACTATAGAACCATAGTTATCAACGTTATTGGTAGACTAATTGGTGCTTCATTTATGGGACGCGATTTGATTACTATAAGAGAATTCTCATGTTAATATTATATATATATATATATTAACACAAGTGTTTCTATCGATACGTTACTTTACAATCTACACCTTTCACTAATCATCTAAAACCCAGAGGTAATGATTATATGTTAATCATATTAGATATTAAATAATACATGTATATACATATATACACATATATATATATATATACATATATACATATATACATATATATATATATATATATATATATATATATATATATAATATTAATACTTCGTTTACATGAAATCGCTTCAGGATATTACAATAATAGACAGAATTCATACTTTGTCTTATAATCTTTCAATATGATATAAATACATTGAAAAATATTCACTTATTTATACAATGTGATGATTTATAACATTACAAAATATTATACAATGATACTTCATTCTATTTTACATTATTGTCTCTCTCTGTCCATACCTCCTGAAAATATGTGCAGTGCAATATATCATCATATTCAGTCGGATAAAAATAATAACTAATGAAATAATAATTCAATTTTATATTAAAAATAAAAATAAAATAAATGACAATGAAAAAAAGTAGGGATATAAGAAAAATATAATTAAGAACAAATACATTTTTATAAAAGATTAAAATAAATTTAAAAAGAATATTTAAAAAAAAATTGTATACATTTACTAAACTTAATTAGCAGCAATGATGTATCGTATCCTAGAAGAATAGAAGTGGTAACAAATGAAGCTTAGACATTAGGAGTATACGTATAATATACGCATTGTATACTATACGCCGTATACCCGTATACACACAGTTGATTGGATATCAACAATAACAAATCTGCCAACCTATAGTGAGAAGGACAGTGGCGCCACATTCCTTCTAAATATAAACAGAGAGATCAATTAAGGGAGCCATAATCAATCCAGTGCCACAACACTATAGTATAATTGTCACATTTCAAGTATTGCATATAGAAATATACATATATAAGATAATATGTATGTAATGTAGCTTTTGTATGATAAATTTTAAAAGTAACATAGACAAAAATTAAAATTAAAATTAAGAACGACATTTATAAATAAACAAATTTTATATGTACATTTTATAATTAATACTGTTTTTTTTAATAAATAAAAAAAATGATAATACTGTTTTAAAATAATATTATATTTTAATGATCTTTAAAATACTATTTTTTAATTGTAATACCGTTTTATTAATTGTTATTATAATACTGTTTTTTAATATATATTTAAAAAAAAATGTTCAGAGCTTTTTTCAATATATGTATATTGTTTGTAGAATTTTTGTTGTTTAAATATTACTAAATATTATATTATTATACAGTTTTGGACCTCTACAAAATATAGTATTTTTAAATTGGGATTGTTCTCAGTGATACAATAAATTTGCTTTTATCTTTATTAAAAATAAAATATAATTTAAAATATTATAATTTTATAAAAATAACACTGGTCTGCATTTTTTTAACTTTTTTTCAATAAGATGACATTCTGTCAATTTATTCTATTTATTCTGATTTCAAATGTAAAAACTGTTTTTTCTATCAGGTCTAATTTTTGTGTTATTAGAATTTCAACAATTTCCAAACAATGAGATTTCTAGAAAAAAATTATTTTTATTTTTTTAAAAACCTAAATTATTATTATATTTTATAAAATCATATGAATATGCCTACATGTATTTTATATATATTCAATATTATAGAGTATACCTTTAAAACATTATAAAATATATTCACAATTTGTATAAATAAATGATTTTTAAACTATGTACCCCAATAATATTGAATTATTTTCAAAAAAAATTCATAGGTCGATATTTGACAAAAATATTAGAGGATACATATGTAATATATTTGTTTAGATTACTTTATACGGACGATACAATTTTAATATTTTCAAGTAATAATGTATCTATATTATATTTGCTTATTGATATAAGGTTTCTATAGTAAGGTATATTCTTAGTTGGCTATTAATAAATTAACCCTCAATGTAAATAAATGTAATGTTATGGTTACTATTATATATATATATAATATACATACTTTCAGTACATTTAATATTGACATTGATGGGAATATGGGAAATTAACCTAATACGGACACTTTAACAATAAATTGTCTTAACATTTTATGACTCATTATTTGTATCCAAAAATTACAATAAATTAATATTATATGATTATAGATATTATTGTGATTTGAAAATTTCATTTAATATTTTAATTCTATAGATAACGGGGGTGTCCGTATTCGGTACCCATTTCCAAATACGGACACCCTGTGTTATAATACGGACACCCTATATAAAACTAGATAAACTATATATTATCGATGAATCAATCAGACAAATTACAATTACAGTATTTATAATTAATTTTATGAACTATTTATTATAATTTAATTTGTTAATAATTTATTTATTTTTATTATTTTTTTAATTAATAATACAATTTATGTATCCTAATAATACATATTTTAGATTTAGATTTATTGCTGGTATTCATATTATAACGCACGCTTATAAGGGAGTTATATGACCTCTAGATATATGCTTATAAATTAATAAATATTTGATAACAAATATAGAAATTATATATATATAATTTTAGAATGCTTTATTTTTTAATTATATAGTGTTATATTTTATGTCTATACATTTGTATATTAATATCAAGAATTCTTGAGAAGGTTTTAAGTTGACATTTTTTTCATAAATTTAAAAACGTAATAAAAAATCAGTTTATTGGATATATTAGTAATATTTTGAATATTAAAAAATAAAAAATACTTTTTTAGATTATTTATATAATTGTGTATATTTGTATTCATTACATTTTTGTGGGATTTATGGTTTCTGAGATACCGAGGTGTCCGTATTCTGGCAATGTCCGTATATGGTTACTTTCCCATAAATGAGCATGTACATTCCATATACTTTCTAGGAATCTATATTGATAGTAAACTGGATTAGAAACGACAGCTTAATTTTGTTTCAGGTAAACTATCAAGAATAATCGGTAAAAAAAACACATAATATCTAATTAGTTAATACCATATATTAAACCTACAAATATCATAAGTTTAATTTTTAAATCCATTTTTATGTCACATTTAAATTATTATTCCCATATTTGGTGCAATCCATATTAATAAGAAATATATAATACAATTTCAAAATCGAGCAATAATTATATATCTTTTAAGAATATTATAATGTCATTTTCTAAATTAATGTAAAAAAAATAGATGATCATTTTAAATTTTAGAATAATTTATTTCATTAAAATTTATATATATAGGATATCATATTTTATTACAACTAATATTCAATAAGGTTGAAAAAATACTTATAATACAGTTAAATTTATTCGTGGTTATTCTAAAACATCACGTAACCTATTTCGATTAACTAATATTGGTGTAAGTTATTGGAATTATTTACCTATTAATATAATTAATTCACCAAATTTAAAATCATTTAGAAGATTGTATAAACGTCTCATCTTTAATTACCATTTATATTTTATTATACATATTTTATTTTATTATATATTAAATAGTTTATTCTTTTACCTTTATTATTTTACAATTATAATTATTAGAGTATTTATTATATTAAACATGATGAGCTAGAGCTAACGTTTCATTTTATATTTGTATTTGATATTGTCATTCAAAAATAATATTTATTTTATATTTAAAAAAATCGTATTTGACTCTTACGTATTACACTAATTATATATTATTATTTTTATTATTAAACAAAAATACAAATAAAAAAAAAACTTATTAAAAGTATTTCTTTAATTATATTATATTATTATTATTTAAATACAATTAAAATGTATAATTAGTATTATTATTTTTATTAATTATTTGTATTGTTATTTTGAACAATTTTTTTTTGTATGTCATTAGTTTATTTTATATTTTTTATTTTGTCATCGAAACTTTACTCTAAACATATATATATATATATATATATATATATATATATATATATATATATATATATATTACACATATATCTATAGATACCTCGATAAGCTATTCTTGCTTCTCTATCTACTCTAATATTATTAATATTATTAACAAATAAACATTAAAATTACTATTTTGACAAAATTGTCTAATCCATATAGTCAACTAACTGATGCTATTTATATACGTGAATGTTACTCGCTTATTAGGAACATCGCTATTTCCTGATGGAAAGTTACCGCCGGATGTTTATAGTGGTGGTGACCGCCACCTGGGTTCATATCGTCGGGTCAAGATCATTTAGAGATGACCTCTACGATGATGGCGTCTACTACGTACAGGAGGGTGACATCTCTCTAGGCGTAATATTCAAGGCTCATCACTATAGGTTAGTGTCGTGCATGTGGTTGTGTTTATGTATGTGTGTATGCGTGTATATGTGTGTGAGAGAGTATGTGTATGTATGCATGTATTTAGGTATGTATGTATGCGTGTTTATGTGTATACTAACTTAGTATTACTAAGGATATATGTATATATGATGATGATGATGATAGTTTATTATACACAAATATATATATATATATAATAGCGAGCGCTATTCTCGAATGTGTTTTAAGTAAACTCTAGTATGTTACTTATATATAATAATAATAATAATAATAATAATAACTAGTGCGTAGTTAATAGCATAACAATAAAAAGGATATATACAGAATATTCTCTCGGTAAAAAGAATAAAATATAATCCAAATAAAAACGAAAATAAAATGTGTTATAAATTATAATATATAAGTTAAATAAACATATTACGTAATGTAATTTTTAAGTATATCGCTTCTTCGATATATGGTTGATTTCCGTATTTCGTCTGGAAGATTATTCCACGTAGATGCAGCCATATACCGAAAAGCCCTTCCGCCATGTTGTTTTCTGTTGATGGTAGGTAGCGTCAGTAACTTAGAGTTAGAGTTTCTTAGTGGTCGTATACATTTTTTTAGATGTAGTAGGTCGGTTAAGTATGTTGGAGTATTTTTGTATAGAACAGTATGTATTAATTTAGTAAGTCGTGTCTTAATTCGTAAGTCAATTGTTAAAATATTTAGAGAAGACATTAACGATGAAATAGAACATCTATCAAATTTCCTTTTATTAAAAATAAGTCGAGTAGTAGATTTTATAATTCGGTCTAGTTGTAATAGTTGTAGTTTAGTTGAGTTAGTGAGTAAAGTAGAGCAGTAGTCAAGTCTGGAAAAAAATAAAGCATTCGCTAATAGGTAGACTGTTTTAGATGGTAGAGATTTTCGTATTTTGCATAGTTGAATAAGGTGAGTAGTCGTTGATTTAGCTACTGAATTAATATGTGTAGTCATAGTTAAGTCATTTGTTAGAGTTACTCCTAAATATTTTGTTGAGTATTGTGGATATATTATAGTGTCATCTAAATATATCGTGGGAAAGTGAGATAATTTATTAGAAATGTTTAACAGTGTTGTTTTATTTGAGTTAAGAAATAAGTAATTAGTTGTTTATATATATATGAATGAATGAATGAAATCAGTTTATAGACAATTGTCTAAAGAGGATCATTGAAAGCTATAAGTAGCTTTATTAAGTCGATACCTCCATAGTATATGAATATAATAGCTTTGGGACATTTATACAATAAGAATAAGACTTGTGTACTAGAATTCAATATAATAAGAGTAAAGTAATATATATAAAGAGAATAATAATAATAATAAAAATAATGTCCCTCAGCGTATTTCATCATGTTTCATCAATCAATTAAATAAACTAATAAAATAAAATGTGTTAAAACTTGTGCAAACAAATATAAAACAAAAAGTGCGAATAAAATAATAAAAAATTATTGAAATGTAATAACATAAAATGATTCAAATGGTTTAGTATATACAAATTAAAATAAATTATGTTTAAAACTTGTGCAAACAATTATATAACAAAAAAGTGCGAATAAAATAATAAAAAATGATAAAAATATAATAACATAAAAATGACCCAAATAGTTTTAAATATAAAAATTTTAAAAATTTACGAAGATTAAAAATATTAAAAATTATTAAAATGCTAAAATATAAAAACTAATATATAAACCTATTTATTTAAAAAGTAATTCTTTAATACTTTTTTTAATTTGTGTATATTATGTATATTTTCAGATTTTAATATATTATTATTCATTATATTATTATGATGATTATTATATAAATATATGGTTATAAGTGAAAACTTCATCTAAGTTCCTGGATGGGATAGTATTTTGGGCCTTTAAAAAAAATTGTGTTTTGAAAATTCGTTGTTTTCATTAATGGTAAAATAAATCTTGTTTTGTCTTTATTTTAAATAAAAAATGTATCTAGATTAATGTTATAGTCATTATGTAAAAGGTTATAAAAAAATAATATTATTCTAAAAGTTATGAGTTCATTCAATTTTAAAATAGAATTATATTTAAACATATTATTAGTGTGTGATAAACGAATCAGAGGTAATTGAGACTTGTCTATCATATTTTTATTGATAATTCGAATAGTTTTTTTTGTATTAATACTAGTTTTTTTAATCTATCTTCATAAACATTACCACATATTTCTATTCCATATGACATATTTGATAAAAATAGTGAATTATATAATATAATTAAATTGCGTATGTTAAGAAATTTTAGCTTCCGAAAAAGATATACAATTTTTGATAATATATTACACAAATTTATAATATGAAACGAATATGTTAAATTACTATCTAATATAATACCTAAAAACGTATATCTATCTACTATTTCTATGTTCGCATTATTTAAATTTATATTATTTATAATTTTTGTATTAAAATAAGGAAGTATTTTAGTTTTTTCAATATTCAATTTTAATTTATTTATATTAAACCAATGACTTAATCTATCTAAATATAATTGCATATTACTACTCAATTCTTCATTTGAATTTGCAAATAAAGAGAGTGATGTGTCATCTGCATATATATTTAAATTTATATTATCATCATTATTTGATGATAATATATTTGATATGTCATTAATAAATATAATAAAAAATAATGGACCTAATACTGATCCCTGAGGAATACCAAAACGTACATTTCTAACAGATGATACAGTATTATTTATTCGAGTTTTAACTTTTCTATCTAATAAATCATTTTTTAAAAACACATTTACATGACCCCTAAAACCACAGTATTCTAATTTTTTTAATAAAATGTCGTAGTCTACAACATCGAACGCTTTTTTAAGGTCTAAAAATAGCGTAGCAATTTTTTTATTTAAACTATGTTTAGTAAATAAAAAATGATGTAAGTTAAAATGTGAAAGGGTAGTATTGGATTTTTCTACAAATCCATATTGGTTATCATTAATTATTTTATTTTTATATATAAAGTCCATCATTCTATTATAAATTATTTTTTCGAAGATTTTACTAATTTGCGGTAGTAATGAAATTGGTCTATAGTTGATTATCTGTTTTTTATCATTTGCTTTAAATACTGGTTTAATGATAGCAATTTTCATATTATCATTTATATAATATTATGATATAAATTTGACTGTACTCAATATGTTTTCTATACATACACATATATAAACACACACACACACACACACATATATATATATATATATATATATATATATATATATATATATATATATATATATATATATATATATATACTAATGTGTATGTACCTATATATATATATATATACATATATATATATATATATATATATATATATATATATATATAATTATTACGATAGAATAAGCATTGAATGTAAACAATACACATTCAACAATTAAATATCTCTAAAGCTGCGTTCACATATAGCGATTTTGCTTGCAAAATCGTCGAGACAGAATTTTGCAAACTATTTTTCAGCAAAATACTCAGCAAAATCGCAGCGATTTCGCCGGAGTGTTCACACCTAGCAAACATTTTCGTATACGATTTTGTCGAACTTTGAACGTTACACTTGCGATAATACAATTATTTATTATTTCAATTATAAATTTATTTTATTATTATAAAATTTGATTTACATAATTTGTTACGTTTATACTTAAAGATAATAGTCGTATAAATATAACATGACATTTTCTTTAAATTATAATGCATTTCATAAGTATAAGTATTAATCAAATTATAATAATAATAATAATGTTAATAATAGAAAAATTATAGCAAAATATTTATTAAGTGAATATTTTAATATAAAAAGAAATATAAGACATCCAGTGCTATTTCCTGCAACAGCTTGTTTTTAATTATTTTATTATAGAAGTCCCGATTCGCGGATCGCATAAACATATGTGACTCTCGTAAAACAAGATTATATTTGATACTTTATTAATTTCTTCCGATATTTTTAATAATGCTTATTTATTGTTTATCAATAATTATAGAAAAGTCTTTGCGTTTGGACAACATTTTGCACATATAGCAAACATGTTTGCTATTCATTTTGCTGCAAAGTTGCTGCGATTTTGCAGTGATTTTGCACGTGAATGTTTTTTGCTGCAAATTTTGCCGTGGTGTTCACACCTGGCGATTTTGTTCGTCGTGATTTTTGCTGCAAAGTTGCTGCGATTTTGCAGCAAAGTTGCTATATGTGAACGCAGCTTAAGGTATCATCTCTTGGTACATAATACATATGGAAATATAATTAATAAACATATTTTATGTATAGTATACGTCTAATAGAAATTGTCTATGTATAAATGAAAGAATATAAACCATACTATTCTTTGTTTACCACAGCTACATGAAATTATATTCGTTTTCGCCACTATGTACATAATTCCTTGTACTATTTATCACTATTAGTGACTATTTGTTTTATTATTTATCTCAAACTATAATAATTACAGAATTAAACATGGTTTATATATAATTATCTATATGTCCATATATATATATATATATATATATATATATATATATATATATATATATATATATATATATATATATATATAAACATATATTGTACTACTAAAATGGAGCAAAGTAATTTTGAATTAATTCAAGACTTCCCAATTCATATAATATAATACAATATATTATATGCAATATATATACAAATCTAAATATATATATATATATATATATATAAAATAATTTACCTATAACATTAATATTTAATATATATATATATATATATATATATATATATTACATTTATATTACCGAGTACAATTCGATGATTTTACCTGTATAATTTTACTCAATATTTAGTGTTTATTTACTCCATTTTAATAGTAATATTTATGTTACTCCATTTTATAAGTATTGTTGATTTTTACTCCATATCACTAGTGTATAATTAGTAATTATTAATTACTCAATATAAACTGTAAATTTATTTAATACTTAAGTTTCTACGTTTTACACTTACACTGAATTATACTTAGATCATTTTAACAGATATATTCTTTTATTATTTAAACGTTTGATTATACTTAAAAATATCATCCGAATTCCTGGATGGGAAATGACTACATAATAATAAAAATAAAAAATAAGTATACAAATAAATGTTATATATATGAACATTGTTTTACTCAACACTCAACCCACGTTACTATCACATGACCGGAAATAGAAAGACCAGTGGTCAGACTGTGGTGTCAGCCGAACAGTTCCAGTTCTTGGAGGCTGTAATGTGGCAGATAGGTGAGATAAACCGAGATCCAGCGATACTGCCTAATCTCACGGTGGGATGGACTGTGCTCGACAATAAGGGCAATGATCAGGTCACGTGTGTGTGTAATGTGTTCACGGTTAATGTAGGCTATATTCATAGATTTAGAGTACCATCGTACTATAAATCTATGGCTATAGTATACCATTATATAGTGTGGTATATAATAATAATATCAGGATAACCTGAATGAAAGAAAAAGCATGCCTTTTCGAGTCTTTCACACACTAGATTATATAAGGAAACACATAAATAATTATATTAACATACTAACATAATATAAAGCGATAATATAACATTATAAATAATAAAATAATAACAATTAAAATATAAATAATGACATTAACATAATTAACAACAATTTAAATTAAAAAAAAATTATTTTGTTTGTTAAGTATTAATTTTAAATGTAATTTATATTGGTGATACGAATATTGATAATAGCGTCTCAACTTTCAATGTGTGGGTTCGTCCAGTCCTATTATAATGCATACTATGCCTTATAATATACAAGTCCTCTTATAATGCATACTATGCATTATATGGCATAGTAGGCATTATAATAATCATCAATATAATTAATCAATTATTACTGATCATTATCATTAATTTATTATCTTTAGTCAAATATCTTTAGTATAATATCATTAATTTATTATAATAATTCAATTATCATTAGTCATATTAAGTAATGCAGAATCATGAATAGCTATAATTAATAAATAATAGATAGGAAAATAATCAAAACCCGAGAAACGCAGGGTCTGGCACGGCCATTATATATATATATATATATAGATACATATTATTACAATACTACAAATAGTATTATTGAATTGAATAGAATTGAATGTTTATTTATACATACAAATAATGTTAGACGTTCTCTATTATGTAAAAAGAAAATATAAAATAATAAAATACACAAAAAAAATATAAATTAGTTGAAAATAATAAAATTAATTTTTACGAATTAATAATAATACATTAGATTTAAAATACGAATAATTGACATTGCTTCTTAGTTCTACAGTTAGCGCATTCCATAGGTCGGCTGCAGCTACACTGAAAGATTTTTTTCCATATCTCACTAGATTATAATTCTTATTTTGTAGTAACCGAGTTGACGCGCTTCTTAAATTCATCTTGTTAACTTTGAATTGTAGGATGTCATTTAAATAACTTGGAAGACGATTCTTCAGTACCTTAAAAATTAGTTTTAAATAGCTGAAGGTAGATCTCTGATACATATTTAACCATTTAGAATTAACTAAGTGATAATTGACTGATTCATGATCATATAATTTTATACGATGTACAACTCTTATCGATGATCTAATGATTCTATCTAAGGATTTAGTAGAAGTAGTAGGAAGGCCATAATATAGAGAACAACAATAATGTATACATAACATAACTAATGATTCTATTAACATTTTAGAAACTCTAAAAGGTAAGAATTTCGTTGTTGATAGTATTTTACGATTTAACCCAAGCTAGAGGAATACCTACAATATCTTCAAGACGTTTAATTAAAATAGAATGATCAATAGTATCAAATGCCGCAGATAGATCTAATAAAATAAGCTGTATATTAGAATTATTATCAAGCCTATTAAGAAAATCATCAAGAATAGAAAGAAGAAGTGTTTCAGGACTTTGAAATTTCTATATGCACTTTGTCGAGTGTCAAATAATGAATTTGCATTTAGATAATTGATTAATTGCTTGGAAACTATTATTTCCAATATTTTACTTATAAAAGTTAATTGGGATATTGATCTATAATTAGATAAATACTCAATATCCAATCCTGGTTTCTTTAGAATAGGTTTTATTATATCATGTTTTAAAGATAAAGGTACAATACCAGATTGGAGAGAAATATGAATAATATTTAAAATAAATGTAGTTAGTATAAAAGCAAGCTTATGAAAAAGAGATAGAGGAAATGGATCGATAGGAGACGATTTAGAAGCCAACATAATATCTAACACTTCAGAGAAATAAGTAGAAGAAAAAGAGTCAACATATACACCACACCCAAGTAAAATATCATAACACAAAGGAATAAAAGACACATTATTTGTTATAAGCTTAATTTTAGAAATAATATTTGAAACCTTTTCCGAAAAAAAATAGAAAAATTAGGACATAATATTAAATTAGGTAGAGTAGGACATATAACCGACTCTGTTTTAGTTAAGGAGTTTATAAAAGAATAAATCTTTCTAGAATTATTTTCAAAGGAACTAAAAGTATTATAATAATAATTATTTTTTAGAAATTAGAATAGATAATCTATAAAAATACCTATAATTAACAAATGTAGTATATGTTTCATTAGAAGATTTAATTTTATATTAGTTTTCAAGTTTTCGTAAATGTCTTTCTATTATATGCAATTCACTATTAAACCATGGACAATTATCATGTATTGTAACTAAAAATCTACTAATAGGTGAATAGATATATAATACATTTAGAATAGAACTATTGAAGTAATCAAGATTTAGATTAGAATTTGAAAGTGAATTGATAATGTCATTAGAAAAATCATTAATATTCAATGTTTTAATGTTTCCATAATTTATGAAAGCGCGTTTTCTTTTTGTATTACATAATATCAATCGGAAGGTAATAGTGAAATGATCAGTTAATAATGTTGATTTAATTGCTATACCATATATAATATATGAATCTGAATTTGTTAAAACTAAGTCTAACATACTTCCTAAGTAATGGGTTTTACATAGGACATGTTGTTTAATCGATAAAGAATTAATTAAAGATTTGAATTCAAGATTAGGTGATATTAAAGAACCATAATGAAAATTAAAATCACCGACAAATATAGTATTATATATATTCGAATTAATAATAAGATCAGAATATTCATTAAAAAAGATGTAAAATCATTATTTGGTGGACGATATATAACAATAATTTTAAAAATAATATCATTGGAAGATTTTAGAGTAATATATTACAAGAAAATTTGATGATATTATACGAAAATCATTATGAATCATAATACCAATACCACCACCTCTGCCATATACTCTGTCACTACGAATAAGAGAATAATATGTAAATTATTGAGAAATTATAGAGCATAATAATGGTATAAATATCATTTGAAGATAACCAAGTTTCAGTAAAAGCAACGATTGTCGGATTGTATTCAGAGATATAGGCTAATATTATATCAACATTTTTCTTAATAGATCTAGCGCTAGATAAACGCGCGTTTATTAAGGCAATGGTATATAACGAGTTTAGTCAATTTTGAGAAATAGAAGAACTCTCTTTTTACTATTTCTATAAGCTAAAAATGAGTCAGACCATTCCTTCATCTCAGCATCAGATACTGATCGAGAGTTTTCCCAGTCTATTGCAACATTACCATCAGTAATATAAGTTTTATATAAATGATACGTATTTGATCTATGATTAAAAATTGATTTAAATCCAGTAATAAGTTTAGATTTAATCGCATGATAAAAAATCCTTCCTTTTTTAAATTCCTCATCACTGATGTGATTTCTGAAGAATAAAAACGAAAACTTAATTGATTTCAATTATATTATACATTATATGTTATATAATGCATTAACCTTTTAACCTGTGCCATCGACTCGTATCCGATCCCTGACGACATCGATGACAGCAGCTATCCAATTCCTCCTACATCTTGATGCTCGAATCATGTTGAAGATACATCCATAAAAGTTTTTTTGTATGATATCAAGCCATCTTTGCCGTGGTCTCCCTCTACTTCTATAACCCCCTATTCTTCCTATCATCACTTCATATTCCATTCCGCCTGCTCTTATAACATGGCCAAAGTAACATATAATGCATATATACTGAATAATAATACTATATTAAAATGTTACACGTGAGATTACGAAATACTACAATACCTTACACAGGTGACGTTATATAAGAGTTTAGATTTTATAGATCGAAATTATTTACATTTGAAGTCAAGAAATATATCCGATCAATTTGAGGTTTTCATTTCTTATTTTTATTTAATGTATATACTAATATTGTTTATTTAATATTATTCTATATTAGTTTTTCTATATTCTATATTATTCTTTATTCTATATGCATTAATAAATAAACTTAACCTTACTACTAATTATTACTATTTATAATTAAATAATAGGTAAATTATACTTTTAAAGTTGTATTCAATTCATTTAAAATTGTATTACAATTAATAACACGTTCGATATAAATGTCTTTTAGGACATATTGATTACCAATACCGATTGCATTTATAATTTATGAGATCCCTATTGCATTTTTAATTTAAATTTAATTT
The DNA here is from genome assembly GCA_964019155.1 of Osedax fenrisi. Lineage (NCBI taxonomy): Eukaryota > Metazoa > Annelida > Polychaeta > Sabellida > Siboglinidae > Osedax > Osedax fenrisi. Next base: position 28,822,665 of record OZ025244.1, on the reverse strand, counting down.
GTATAAATATTATGATATACCGGCTAAGGATATAAGGCTAGGGATATGTTACTTTAAGAGACATACATATAATTATCAAACCACAAATTATTGATTTGATCAATACTATGCATTTATAAATAGCATTATTAGGTATTATTATTACAATATTTGTATTTCATTTAATATATAGCAGAAAAATTGTTGGCAATCAACCAAATAATAATTATGCAGTGTATTATTTATAGTGAAATTAACGTTTTCCTATCAATTTACATGTAAATGTGGGCGTATTTTTCGTGACACTAGGATGCCCTTAACTAGAATATATTTACGAAATTGTTACGATTAATAATAATATTAACTGCAACTTTATTAGATTCTTTATTTTACTTTAGCTCTATATTTAAAAATCCTTTTCATGCAGTCCTTATTACTATCAATTAATCATTAATTAATTATCAATTAATCATCAATTAATCATCAATTAATCATCTATTACATAATTGTTATTATTACGCCATATGATTTTATGCAGATATTCAGATCTAGCAATAATGTACGTGTCTCGTACTTTAGAGTTCGATTTCATTGGGAATATATATATATATATATATATGTTTTAATAATTATCGTATTAGTTATTTATATATAGAATAATATAGAAGTATATGTGATAATTGCTTATATAAAGAGTCTGAATGGTTATATTCTACAGCATGGGATATATTTCTACAATATAATAAGGTGTTGATACACCAGTTGCGCTATATGTGTTATTAACCTACGTATATATTTATAGCGAGGTAAGAGATATTTTAGTATGGTGAATTATATTATAATTTGTGCAGTAATATTTGTATTCGAGGTAAACTAATATTAATTTAAACCGGATAGGATATATCGCAAAAGAACTGTATATGGTATAATATTATATATATATATATATATATATATATATATATATATATATATTTAATATATACAATATTTATTAAATAACGTTACTTTTATACCCTCACTCCGCATGTCAAGGTCAGCGCATTTATTTCCGTGAGCTCTAGCTCTTCCACGATAGCCGCTACCAACATTCTTGGAATGTTTGACATTCCTTTAGTTGCTGCATGGGCTACTTCTGACAATGTAAGTTTTAAAACATTACTATAATATATCATTTATAAATTAAAGCAAGTGAATATTATATATATATATATATATATATATATATTATATCTAATTTATGATTATTTATAAAATGAGATTTCATATTTATGTGTGTTTCATATATAGTGTCATTTAAAATAGTGTTATTAAAATTTATAATAAGTGAATTGTATTTTATTAAATTTAATAGTAAATATGCTCAATATTAATTTTATCTATTTTTTTAAAACACAATCGAAGTACCTAATTTTATGGTAAATAAATTGTAATAATAATATAATATTAATAATATTAGGTAAAAATTATTAATATATTAATAACTATAGTAATTAGATATTCAGTGTTATGTTAAATAATTCAGCGTGTAATAGAGCGCAAACTTAATGTAAACTTAATGCACTATCATCGTAATAAATAGCATTCAATAATAGTAGTTCTATATTTACATACAATTTATATTTAAAAACCTATATTTAATTATGTTTTAATTTAATATCGAATAAATATAATATATACATATATATATATATATATATATATATATATATATATATATATATATATATTTATAAACTTGGTTATATATACACATAGGTATATATATATATCTATTAGTTATTAGTTATATAACATAGGGATGTACAAATATGTATGTATATATATATATATATATATATATATATATATATTATATACTCATTCACGATGTATATATTACTTTACCTATTATAATATATTATAGAATATATGATAGTAAATAAATATGATATATACTATGACGTAATAGGATCGTGAAAATGAGAGTATTGTTATTAATAGTAATAATACATATATAATTATTTATACATTTATGATACCATCATTAATAATAATAAATATATACTTATATTATATACATTTATTGTATATTACGAAATACAATGATGTGAATATACATATAAATGATAATCTTTAAAGTTATGCAATTTCAAAACATTGAACTAGTTTCAATCGGGTGATTAATTCGCTTAAAGATTATAACATGAATAATTATCTATTATACATTGTTTCTTTTACAAATTTGATAACAATAAATATGACTAAATGGCATGTGTTATAATTTATAAATATATTATGAAGTTGTAAGTATAAGAATAATGTTTTCTACTGTAGTGGCCTAGTATATATATATATATATGTTGTATAGTTGTATTTAATATTTTATAGTTTATCTATGGACTGTAAATTTCTAATTGATATAAATAATATATATATATATATAAATTGATATATATATATGGATACAAATTTAGATTTTAAACAACATATAATAAGTATTCAAATTAAATTATCTAAAATTATATATATGTCAAAAAAACTTAGTACTATTCTCCCGAAAAAAATACACTACCTCATGTATTGTATTGCCTGGAATTGTGAGGAAATGTATACTTTAGTAATATATATGAAATAGAATTATTACAAAAAAAAGTATTTAGAATTATTAATAAATATATATTTATAATCATAAATGGAACTTTTGTTTTATCTAGCACAAATTCTCTATTTATTAATTCTAATATATTAAAGTTACGATATCTTATTATCTATAAGAATATTTTGTTTATGCATAATATATTTGTAGGTAATTGTCCAAAAACTTTGAATAACATTTTTGTAAGGAGATATAATAAATATAAAATTCAACTTTTAATTATACTCTACCATATATAAAACATACACGATATCATAATTAAATATTATTTTCTGGTCCAAAATAATGGAATGAAATTATTAAAAATCCATGCATTTAAAATAATTTTAAAAATATTAAAAAAAAAATACCTCTTAAAACAGTATTCATAGATATTATTTATATACATTTTTTAATAGATTTATTCTTCTTCTTTTTATTCATTTATTTTAATATATTTATTTACTCATTGTTTATTTGTTTATAAAAGTATTTTCCCCTACATATTAACTTTTTAAAAAAATCTCTAATTTTAATTTTTATTATATATAATCTTCATTTTTATTTCGTTTATAACAGGTATTTTTCTTTTCAGTATTACAATTTTTATTTATTATTACAATTATATATATATATATATATATATATATATATATAAATAATCATTAATTAACTTATTAATTTAAAAAAAAAAAATTAAAATCACAAAAAATAATAAAATCAAAAATATTATTTTTGTTTTATGTTAGGTATTCAGGTGCAACTCCATTTTTTATTTTTAACAATTTATATATAGTTACTTCATACTTTCTCTCTTTTTAGAGTAATTTTAATTTTCTACATTCTTAATTATATTTATATTTTATTTATTTTATGAGAATCTAGACCATCCAAAAATATGATGATTGGGGAAATTCTAGTAAAAACATTAACTTGTTTATAAATATCCCCTTCATTCCTTGCCTGTTGTAGAGGAATGATAAATCTGATTTATTTATTTATTTATATATTTATTTATTTACACCTGAATCTAACACCCAACACCATCGCCTCGATCAAACACAGCTGAATGACCGGAACAGATACTCGCTGTTCGACCGGTCACTTCCTTCGGACAAATACCAGGCCTTAGTGATAGTGGACATATTGACCGCCTACCAGTGGAGTTACGTAATATTGGTATCCAATGACGGCGCTTACGGCAGTAACGGGGCCAAGGTACAAATCCACTAGTAATTACCTTATGTAAATGTATTACCTTTATGTGACAGTGTTATATAACACAACTACAATTGTAGTTAATCGTAAGATGCCGTGCACGTACCTTGAGAATTATTTTAATATTACACAAATATATTATTAAATACATCATTTCATTAAATTGTGATATTTTTATTTAATTGATATTTTGTAAGTCTAAATATTATGTCTTTTAATTCCTCTTATGGATATCTAAAAATAATATATTTGTTTAATAAAAAAATTATCTCATTACAAATATTTACAAATCTTTATAAACACTAGATGTGTATATTTATATTAGTTATTATATGTTAATATTGTTTACATTAGTATCTAATTCAATATTCCATACCTATATTTTCTAATTTTATTTATATTAATTGGAGGCGAAACCTTGTTATCTTTATAAGTAAACAATAGAGGATAATGGGATATTATATTCGCATAATCTTTTAAAATTTAATTTTTTTTAATTTTTTCTTTTATTTAGATAGTATATATATATTCATAAAAGGTATATTATTATATCATTGTAAGATGAAGAAAACGAGTGTATACTGTTTTTTACTGATAACAATATTTTAAAATTCACTAGCAACTATCTAGAAAATATATATATATATATATATATTAATTTACGTGATAAATAATATGAATGCATGTGTATATTTCGTGTATAATAAGATGTTATTGAATATTAATTCACTCAAGAGAATCGTGATGATTCATCACTAAATAATGAGATTGAAAGAATATATATATTTTCTAAAATATTGCGTGCATATAATTTATTTCATTAAATGATATAAGAATATATATATATATATATATATGAATATTATTATATGAAACTACTAATAATTAATAATAATACCATTTATATATCAGTATATAGAGCTGATATCATATTTCCGATTATCAATAATATACGCAAATAATCTCAGATATAATAACGTATTATACGACAAACGTATTATACATTAGCGAATATTCGCAAATACGGATATTTCGAGCGAATTCACAAGCATTGCCTCGTATTATGCTATTAATTTAACGTGAACACTATAGGGTACTCTATAGAATACAGCGGTATTATATATATATATATATATATATATATATATATATAATTCATTCATGTGTTAGCATTCATAGCGAACGGACGACGTCGGACGTGTTTATAAACGCAATAAACCGTAAACAATACAGCTAAGTTATTTATCATATTCTATATAACATTATATGTTAATATTATTTCATAAATTTATTATCAGTATTTATATACATATTAATTACACATATTTTATATTTATCATTTATTATTAAAATATATTTATATTTGTTTAATTTGCTTATTTAAAAGTGAATACATTGTATATTATATGTAAAAATTATATAATAGTGTATATTATTTACATTATTTATTATCAGTATTTATTTATATATATATATATATATATATATATATATATTACTTACTTACTTTAGTCTAGCTCTCGCTCGACCAGATCTTGACATTTTCTTCCATCCAGCACGATCCATCATCAATGAACGTATTTCGTCTTCATCTTCGCAGTCTCAGTCGTTCTTTAGAATATCTACAAATGTTTTGGGTTGTCGTCCTCTGTTTCGTTTACCGGTCTTTGGCGTCCATAATATTAGATTGTGCGCTATTTCGTCATTGTGTCTTATACAATGACCTGCTAGTCGCAGTCTTCTTACTTTAATGACATCAGTAATCTTTGGCAGTCCTCTATAGAGTTGAACGTTGGTTATCTTTTCTTTCCATGAAGTATCGGTCGCCAATCTTAACAATCTGGTATAGCATCCGTCGATTTTCTTACGTAGACTAGCATCTATTGTCCAGCACTCGCTTCCATATAGTAATATTGGCTCGATTGTCGCTTTGAAGGTTCTTATTTTCAGATTTATGTTCATTTTGGATTTCCAGATTGACTTCATTTTGTGGATTGACTTGATTCCTGTGTTACTTGTTTCGTATTCTTCATTGTTGTTTCCCAGTAATTGCTTGAAATGTTCATACCATCTAGTTACGCGTTCTTCTTTGCTATTAGCTTTGATTTTACCTCTTTTTGAATTTTTCCGTCCATTTATTTTATTGATCAGCTTCCAGCTTTCTGCGTGCTTACATTGCTCGTTTGATTGTTCAACAAGTTTGACGTTGCGTTCGAGAATTTCAGCTTCGATTTTATCGCATTCATCTTGTAGAGATTGTTTAGCTTGAGTTAATTTTTAATGTGAGTCGATAGTGTTCAGTGCGGAATATACGTTGTATGCTGTTTGCGCCGAATTTCTAAGTATCTGTATTTTATTATCTTGGGCGATTATTTTGTCGCGAGGTTTTCTTTTCTTTTGTATTAATAGTTTTGCTGTTTCTTCGTTTGCTTTTATAAAGTGATCGTAGGTAGCTGTTGTGAATGTTTCAGTGGATATTGCCTTTAGTTCATTATATGTGTGTTTTACTTGTTTGCTGTATTCTTTGCATATCTTCGGATCTCTTAGCATTGACCAGTCATAGTTTATCCTTTTCTTCTGTTTTACATTAGATCTTAGGCTAAGACGTATGTTTACTGTTATAATTCGATGATCAGATCCAATACTGCTAACGTTGCTATATGCTTCACAGTTATTCACACTATTTTTCCACTTGTTTCGAATGAGTTTATAATCTACCTGTGTTTTAATACCGTTAGTATCTGAAATGAAGGTCCAGAGTTTCCAGATTCGTTTTTTGAAATGTGTGTTTGTTACTTTCATATTAGCTTCTTCGGCGTAATCGATAAGTAGTTTACCATTTGTGTTTGTGATTCCGTGATATGTATATCTGTTGATGTGACTTTCGCTTAATTGTGCGTTGAAATCACCTATTGTGACTAAGACTATATGAATCGGAGTTGTTGACGTTGCTATTGCTAGTTGCTTGTAGTGTTCTTCAGCGTTTGGACTTCCTTCGCATGGTGAGTATTGCACGATTATCGTTGTCTTGGGATTACCATTGAAGTTGACTATTTGTATACGGTTATCCACTTTATTATTTCTGCCAGTGCGTTTTCAATTAATTCAGAATTGTTATCAATTAATATGCTAACTCCTCCTGAGGATGCATTGTTGCTGTTACGCCAGGCAGAGGTTGTTATGAGTGTTAATTTTTCGTATTTTTCGTATTTGATCTTTTCTTCGTGGCAAATTTTATGATCGACGATTCCAAGTATATTTATGTTATTCTTTCTTGTTAGTTCTGCTAGTTCATTTCTTTTATTTTGTAGACGTATTGTTCTTACGTTCATAACTGCTATTTTTAGTTTCTGCATGCAGTTAAGCAGTCTGACTCTTCGGTTTTTGTTCTCTGAGTTATTCCTTCCTTCTATAATAGAAGGATTTAAAGATAGTTCTTCATATTGTCGTTCGGTGTTGAACGGCACATCGACTTCGGAGTTTTATTTGATGGCAGGGGCTTTAACCCTGGTGCTGTGTGGTTGTAATGTCATGATTTGGTTTTCTTTGCTTTTACATAGCAGTGGTGCTACTTCTACTTCTACTGATGTTTGATTTCCATTTAGTCTGACTTCTCGTCCAATATTGGAGTCGTAGAAGTACGCAAGAGTCTCTACCACGTCAAGGCGGAAACCATTAGAGAACAACTATATATATATATTTATATATATATATATTTATATAGATATATATTAATTACACATACTTATATATTTACCATGTAGAATTAAATAATATATATATTTGTTTAATTTGCTTATCTAAGTATTGAATACATTATATATATATATATATATTTTAAATTAATACGAAATAAAATATGGCAAATAGAATTCTAATTTAGAGTTGTCTGAGACAATTAAATATTACATTAAAAAACTATTTGATGAACATATAAAATCAGTAATTGATGAAAATACGAAAGTAATAATTGATCTAAAAAATAATATCACAGAATTGAAATCTATAATAAATAGTGTAAATATTAATAATGATAAATGTAATGATACAGAATCATATGCAAATATATTAAATAAAAACTTAGAAAAAACTATTGAAAATACAATAATTAAATCAGTCAATAAAAATATATCTGAAACTAATAATGTAAATTGTATAAAAAAAAACTATTATTCTATACAATGTAAAAGAACAGATATTTAATGACACAAATTCTAAAGAAAATTCTGAATTTAAATCAATATCAAATATTATAGATATAGTATCTGATAAAAATAAATATATAAAAATAAATAAATTCCATAGAATTGGTAAATTTAATAATAATGATATAACAAATTTATCTAAAAATAGACCGATGAAAATTGTACTTGATTCTGATTAATCAAAATCAATATTAATCAGAAATGCATATAAATTAAAAAATTCATCTTTTAATAAAGTAGGAATATCTATTGAATATAGTATAGACCAACTTATTCAAAAGAGTGAATGTTTTAAAATAGCAAAAGCCAAATGTAAATTAGATACTATTTGTAAAGTTCAATTTATAAACAATGAATATAAATTAATATATAATAATACAGATAACAAAATCTATAATACAATAACAAAATATTATAAATATAAATGAATCTTTTAAATATAGATGAATATAATGAAATACATTATAAAGATACAAGCTTATCAATGATATTATTAAATATACGAAGTTTTAATAAAAATATAAATAAATTATTAATATTTATCGATAACCGAATAAATCTTTTTTAGATACAAACATTTTAATTTTGTTATATAATTCGTTCTATTTATCTAATTTATCATATGGGATTGAAGTATGATTAAATACTTATAAATCAAATATTACAAAATTAATTATGTTACATAAAAAAGTAATAATAATTATTAATAAACAAATAATAGATACATCAAAATTACCATTAATACGCCTAACAAATACTGGTCCTTTTTAAAAAAAAAATAATATTTTAAAATTTGAAGATCTAATTATATATAGAAACACATTATTAATCTATAATTTCTTAAATAATAAATATAAATTAGATTATAACTCATATTTCAGTTAAATAAACTAAAAAATAAATTTATTCTACCACTTATGAAATCAAATAAATTAAAAAATACAATATTTTTAAAGGACCAAAGTTATATAATGAATTAATGTTTAATAATCTTTTACGAAAAAATAGTATTAATAATGTATTTATTCTAAAAAAACATTAAAATATTCATTTATAACTAAATATTAGTTTTTTTTATATATTTTATATATTTTGATATTTATTTTTTAAATATTTATATTTGTTTTACATCTTGTTTCGTTTATTGTTTTAAATATTTTTTTAAATTATTATTTGTATTATTAGTCATCTGTAATTTGACAGGAATGTGGCGCCATTGCACGTCTTATTGAAATATGTTTACTTTTTGTTTAGTAGTTTTAATTGTATAACATACTTTTAGTATGTGTATTATATTTTATTTTACACATATAATAATTTACTATTTTTATTATAAATTTACATATTTTACTAATATATATTTTAATACATATTAATATTAAACAATTATTGTATTATCTTATTTTATTATTTACTTTAATGTAATGGATTGAAATATGATGATAACTTATGTTCATGAACATTGTTTTATTATTTTTATTAATTTATATATATATATATATGTATCTTCTATTTTATTGTTTCATTTACTAATTATATTACAAAGAATGCTAACACATGAATCATTACACTGGTCTGCATCATTTTTGTTATCAAGGGTTTCTTAACTGATTATAAGCTACTTTTTGACACTGAATTCAAATCTGGAAACCATTTTGCTCAATCAGCTCTAGTTCTTTTTTTATTCTACTTTTTATTTTTTTGGAAATATCAAAAATTTCCTAAGGAAAATATAGGATTTCATATAAATTATATAGTATTTAATCCGTTCATACCTATATATTTAGTTATTTTATTATATAAATGTGTTAGTAATATATAAATAGTGTACCAATGGTACAGGAGTTGATTAGGGGTATTCCCTTAATAAGTTAATTAATATGTAATTACTAAATATTCAGAAATATATTGTATATTAATTTACAATAATTTTCTGACTCTTGAAATTAACATATAAAAATCATTATTTTAAATAAGTCAATAATATCATTACATCATACAACTTTAAATAAGTATAACGTATTTTAAACTACATTTACCATGAATAGAAGAACTTGTATTAACAATCCGGATAAGTTGTGTTACATTTGTGGTAAGTTAACATTGTTGAATCAGAAGTCAAATATAACGCCATTTATAAAAAAAAACCTACAAGGATTATTTCGGAATGCATTTAGGAGACCAAGACAATATATTTGCACAGCATATTTGTTGTAAAACCTGTACTGTTAACGTACATCGTTGGAACAATAAGAAATTAAAATATTTTAATTTTAATACCATTGAAATGGAGAGAAGGTCAGAATCATTTATCTGATTGTTATTTGTGCATGTTAAATATTAATGGTTCATATATAGAATACATATGTATACCTTTATACTATTTATATAATTTTATATGTATGAATACATATGAAGAATAAATCACGTGTTATATATCCTGATATACCTGCAGCTATACGGCCTGTACCTCATAATGATGATATTCCGATATCAATACCACCAGATAATCTTGATTCATCATCAGAATCAGATGATGAAAATGAAATTAATGATGATTTATCACAGGAATACATTCCACATGAAAATAAACGAAATTTTGAACCATTTAATCAACATGAACTAAATGAGTTAACAAAAGACAAGAATCTGCTCAATTATTTGGGTCTAGATTAGCAGAACGTCAAATGTTATCAAAGAAACATAATCTTGGTATCGAAGTCGTGACATTGAGTTTAGGAAGTATTTACTACAAATGGAGAACTTGTATATTGTAACAATATTATTGGATTGGTAGAAGATATGGGTATTGCGTATGCAGATTCAGACTGGAGATTATTTATCGATTCATCAAATAAAAGTCTTAAGGCAGTTTTATTATACAATGGTAATAGAGTCTCTTCGATTCCTGACGGTTATTCAATTAGTATATCAGCAAATTACAATAATATGATTGTACTTATTGATTCATTAAATTATAATTTTCACAATTGGATGATTTTCGGAGACTTGAAGGTAATATATTATAATATTTATTATAATAATTATAATTATTTAAAATGTTTTATTATTTTAATATATACATTTGTAGATCGTCCCAATACTTTTGGGTATGCAATCTGGGTATATCATATAGGATATCCTACCCATGTTTTCTTTGAAAAAGGGATAATATAGCTGACCGAGAACATTATACAAGACGCATATGGCCAGAATGTAATAATTTACATATTGGTTCACACAATATAATCTAGAATTATCTTGTTAAACCCAATAGAATACTATTCCTTTATTCCTCCATTACACATTTTTTAAGATCCCATCTTGATTATATTCCAAGTAGTTGTGGTGATTTTAGCGAAGAACAAATATACTTAAGGAAAATTCTCCAGGATATTACTATAATGAAAGATAGATATCAAGGAAAATGGGATATAAATATGCTTTCGGACTACAGTTGTTGTTTAAAAAGATACGATATTAATGCAAAACACAAGAGAAAGCTATCAAACAGTCTTATATAGTATTTAAATAATATTCTATAATATTAATACATATTATTGTTATTTTATATTCCTAATAAATTATATATATCACCTAAATATATTTTTCTTGATAATTTATTTGAAATATTTCTCATATTTGTTGACAAAATTAAAAGTTGAATAAAAAAAGAACTAGAGCTGATTGAACAAAACGGTTTTCAGATTTGAATTCAGTGTCAAAAAGTAGCTTGTAATCAGTTAAGAAACCATTGATAACAAACAAAAAAAATTCAAATGCAGACCAGTGTTATTATTATATTATTACTTTTACTAATATTGTAATCTGTACATGAACATATTGGAGGTATCGATCAAATAAAACCTAGGATTTCACTGATCCTCCATAGACGTATGATATACATAGTATGTCGTATGTCTATAAACTGATTTCATTCATATATATATATATATATATATATATATATATATATGATATACCATACACCCATACAATATACGGCGTACATACTGCAGTGTTCTCGATTAATTCTTTAATTACATTAGAAATACAATTACGATTATAATATACGCTAATACGATATCCCACGCCCGCTCCACACACACACATAGGATATACGATTATGCGACGGAGAGGGGTATCTGCATACCTGTTCGTGGGGTGATCCGAACCGCATACAAGGAAGCTGATGTCGACAGTATCTCGTCCGCGATTACGGATGATAAGGCCGTCACGGTGGTCATCGTATTTATGTACGTTAGTATTAATCGCGTGACTGCAGTAATTAATAATTAATGGATCATAATATATATATATATATTAGATACTAATAATATGAAATTAATTATTGAAGTAAATAAGTGGGACAACCTGGGAGAAGATATAAGAAACACAAGAGTTTACATATTTAAAAAATTAAAAATACTTAACAAATTCAATATATGAGAGAAGAAATAGTCTGATATTATTGTAGATTAAGTAGTTATTAACATGTTGTATTACCTATCGGTAGCCGATTGGTTGATTACAGGAGAAACAAGAAAGAAACCATATGTTATTTTGTTGTTATTATAATACAATATATCCCATCAATTCATATTTAGGTTATCTAATCTTATCTTATCTTATATATATAATTATGTATATACATATTTTATTTTATCATCGTATATATATGAATATCAGGGGCCAGTATTTTCTGAGAAAATAAATTATCCTAAGATTATTATATGACGAATTAAATATTACGGAGATATCTAGATATTGTCATAGGATACTCTTAAGAAAACTTATTTGTATCTGGCCCTGTATACTTTATGTGTTCCTTATGTTAATGTTATTAACTTTAACAACATTTCATATTAAAATTACGTTATTATATTAATGTTCTATATCTAACTTAAACGTAAGCAATATTTGATTATACAACACCATTCTCCATTATATCCCGCTACAATGATATCGGTAATTGTCATATTTTCAATATTAGTTACATTTTAAAATCTAATATAAAACCCGTACTAAATACATTGTGTTATTATAGTAATGCTTCTAACTGTTTAATATATAACATAATTTAGACGAGATATAGATGATAATGGGATGTAATTATAAGTAATAAGCCATACTTAATTAATAAAAGAATTATATAAATAAAATGCATAGTAATTAATTAATCATGATTACCTTCTAATTAAATGTTATTATCTCATATTTCTCAACTAACTATAGTATGAACATTTAGTTCGAATTATATGATAACCTAATTAAAGCTATTATTACTGCACCATTCCTCACACTAATACTGCATCTCTTGGTTTTGGTATACAAAAAGTATACCTAAACACTATATTAAGGGGACGGGCTACCCTTCAAATTATGTAAAAAAAATTATTTAAACTTTTTTTTTGTATATTATATGTAACTTATACAAAATATTATCTTTAAAATGGTGTTTAAATTATGTTCATTACATTATTCATTTTGTTTATATTATATTATTTGTACCTATATAATCATATTGTTTATATTCATATATTATATTTGAAACTTGATTTACTCAGAATAATTATTTTGCATTTTGTATATCTCCAATTAATATCTCTTCTTATTCAATATTGAATATTTTTTCTTCAAATTTTCACAATATTTTATATAATATATAAATGAACAGTATGATTAATTATTCTATATATATGATATATGTAAATTTATATAAATTGTAAATTTAGTGATAATTTGTGATAAATATCTTAATTAATTATTTTTTTTTATAATTAATCATTTTTATATTATTTATGTTAATAATTATTAAAATATATTCAACCATATGATAAAGCTATATGTTTATAATAAGATTGTTAAAAAATTATTACAAAAACTTTAATATTATAAGAGTTTATACATTTTTAAAACATGCTATTTTCCCTATCTTTTACATGTATACTGTTTATAAGTAGCTGGTGCCCTAAATGCCTACATGCAGGGTGAGGCATCCTTACTTCTAGTTAGAGCCGTTCGCGATAAGTTGAAAGGATCTAGGAATATCGTATACATCTTCTCGGATGAAGTCAACATGTTCCAGATGCTTCAGTTCGGGGATATCCTTAGAAGCTCGTTATTCATACAGGTTATACACGTCATTTTAATTGTTATATAAATATATATATATATATATATATATATATATATATATATATATATATATATATATTTCATTTCATCAATTTTTACTCATATGTTACTGCCTAAAATATGAATCTCTATAAACACATATAAATACCACAATGCAATTATCCAGTTATGTAATAAATCATTAAGTGGCATATTTTTAAGAAGATTTAGTTCCATTAAATCAAATCCTCGATTCTCCCATCTTATTTATGGAACTCCCTACTTTACAAAACCCGTTTATTAGGTAAAATACTATATCATGCATATATATTGAAACTAACCCATATAAATACAAAATTATATTTAATACATATACTAATTTATTTTATATACGACTTATATAAAATTCTATTAACCGGTCTCTTCCCCCAATTACCATCCTATAATGCTCTTCCCAATTCCCAATTCCCAACTAATAACTATTTCTACTTTAACTCCAACTATTAATATGTATCCTACCCACTCTCCACACGACACACCTGCTGATACTCTTACTTCCACATGACTTACAGTAGGAATGGCTCTCATTAATATTCGTTCTCTTAAATCAAATTCCCTTTTACTATTATACTACCTTAAATCATCTTCCCTCGTGCAAATTGCCTTCACAGAAAAATGTATCTCACCTGATGATACTGATATATTCTCCTTTTTCCTTGATATAAGTTTCAAACTCTTTGTCTCCCCCGCACTCGAGTTTCACAATGGACGTGAGGAGTTGTAGGAGTTATTATACATCATTATTTACCACCTACTACTTTCACTCATCTTACGTTTTCGTATAGTGACTGTCTCTCCGTTTCTTATAAATTATCTAAGACAATATTACTTTTCTATTTATATTATTTATATACTTCCAAAATCTGATTATACTATTTTCTTTAACTATCTCATTTTGAATATTCCAATAAAAACCAGACCACTATCCTTGGTTATTTCAATTATTTTCAATCATTTTCACTCAACCCTATATTATCATTCAAGTTTAAGTGTCTTATTGACTCACTAGATATGAATGAATTTGTCAATTTTCCTACCCATACTGCTGGTAATTCTCTTGAGATTATTTTTTGTAGGTATCATGATTCATATAATTGTTTAATTTGTTACCAAATCTTATTTTCTTATAGACCATTTCTACCTTTTTCAGTTATCCTCCTTCTACTTCCTTCTTTATCCTAGAAACATATTCATTATAGAAACATACAATCTATTAATATTCCTTTATTCTCCTCTGAACTTGTATAAATTATTGTAACCCTGCCCATATCCACTGAATCACTAAACTCCACTCTCATCATTCTACTTAACAAATATACCACTCTAATATCAGTTACTTTTTCCAACATACTAATTGCCCATGATGTACATCTAATTTTGTTAAACTCAAGTGATCTCTACGTAAAACTGAAAGAATATATCCTCGTGTTCCTTCTCCTGAAAACCTTTTGTCGTTTACTAATCATAGCATATTCTACAAATTATATATCAGTAAAGCAACATCTTCTACCATATACAACTCAATAGACCTTCCTCCAATCCTTGTTCTACACTTGCCTTAGCTAGACAACTTATTGAACATGATTCCCCTTTATACATATTATACGTACCAAATATTCCTAAAAATAAACTATGTTATGAATTCTTTTTCTCGGATAAAATCTTATCTACTTGGTCAATCATTAATTCCCTTAATCAAAAATACGACATTACCTTATTTTAAAATTCACTTCCTATTATCCATCTGACGCTATTAATATGTATACTTTTAAATACTGGCTAGTACCCCTTATTTGCATATTATATTATCGTCTTCTATCTATAATAGAATTTTGCCCCTCTCTATTAAACATACAGTCATCACTCCCATTCTTATAACAAATTCTTTCATCCCTAATATATTATATATTTACCGTCCTATCTCTCAACTTCCTATTATTAGTAACATTTTTGAAATAATCGTTGTCCATCAAATAAATAGATTTATATCACTAAACTCATCCCATGATGTCCTGCAAAGTCCATTTCATAAATGTTACTCAACTTAGATAGCCTTCCTTCAAATATTTAACAATATTTATTCAAAAGTTTCTCCCTCACTATGTTGTCAAATGGTTCTCCTAGATCTATTGCGCATTTGACTCACTTAACCATGATATTATTATTCCGAGACTTGAGATAATTGGTATTAATGGTAGTACCCTAACATGGATTATCTCGTACATCTTAAATATATCATCCTCTGTTAAATTCTGTGATTTCACGCCATATCCCTGCCCTCTACTCAATGGCTTCCCACAATGTTCTGTCCTAGGCACACATTTATTCTCCATATATAACCTATAAGTTTATTATATCCCAATTTCCTGGCGTTTTTTATTTTATGTATATAGTATATATATTATTATTATTATTATTATTATTATTATTATTATTATTATTATTATTATTATTATTATTATCAGATCTAGGTTTACACCAGGGTTGTTGTAGAAGCTAAAGCTTATCAAGACAATTACCCTTAATTTTAAAGCAAGTTCAAAAAAACTAAATAAATAAAATATTATAAAATATTAGATGACTTCCTGTTTACATAGATACAATACAATGAATAAAATAGAAAAATAATATAAATTGTTTGAACTTGCCATAAAATTATGAAATCATCATTTAATTATATATAAATAAATAACTAAAATAAATAATAAGTACTATAAAATAATACACTAAACAAAAATATAGATGTATTAGTATAAATGAAGAAAAAATGAAGTAAAATGAAGTAAAACTGAATAAAACTGAATAAAACATAACAAAAAGAATATTTAGAAAGATGGTAAGAACTGTATGTAATATTTTTTTTTTTTTTTTTTTTCATAAATTTATTTCAGTAAATAAGTTTTAGAAATTTTTTAGTAATACTTTAGAATAATGTAAAGAATGTAAAATATTTTTTAAACTAAAATTTTAGTTTTGATTACTAATTTTTATATAAGTGTCAATAAAGAGAAATAAAACAAAGAAGTATAATCAAATATACAAGAAAAATGATTCAATACAAAATGTTTATGTAATTAAAAATAAAGTCAAATAATATTATTAGTCAGAGGGAAATAAAAAATACTAAAGAAAATACTAAATAGTATATATATATATATATATATATACTGAAGATATCCAAATATACTCCATCCTCCCTATATCATTCACTTGTATTTTAGTTTATTGATTATTTTTCTTCTTTATTATATAGCCTTCATGCTTCCTTCACCGCCCCAATAATCAGAATCATTATATTATCTATACAATCTATTTTCAATATTAAACTATCTGATCATTCTTCAACTGACTCCTTTCAACTTCTACCAAGCTGGTACCCTTTTAAAAATGATCCATAATTCGACTTCTTTCTATTACCCATATATCTATATATTCATCCACTCCTTCATTTATATTTGACTTACTCTAAATTCGCTCGACCACCTAGATACACATTAAACTTCTAGTATATATATATATATATATATATATATATATATATATATATATATTATATTGATATGATTAAATGTTTACCATTGCTATAGAATATATCACATGTAGAATAAATATGAAAAGTTAAAATATAGATAATTATTATAATAATAAAAATGATTATATATATATATATATATATAATAAATATATAGGTACATTATTATTATAACTACTTCAAGAATAATATCTAATAAATAATAATGCATTTATCTGTTTAATATACTGCCATCTTCGAAGATCTACGAAACTTCAATCGATGATTCATTTTACGAGACTTACGAAACAATGAATGTGAGAACTGTAACCAATCCCTGGTTAAAATTGTTATTTCAACAGTATTATAATTGCAGGTTAATCTCATAAATATATATATATATATATATATATATATATATATGTATATATACATTTATATTTCTATAGTATGTAATATAATAATATTATTTGATCCGGATTATAAATAGGTAAGTTATTGTGTTATTACTTAGCAATACTCTATAAGCTCACAGATATATTAATAATTGAATTAATTATGTATTGTCAAACGGTCGCCTTTCTTGAATTACTTTCTATGCCTTACAAAATGCACTTATGCACATAATACATTTATGCGTATTCATTATTAAGTGTTACATATGTGATATATACATATTTACACAATGTTACATACTATTATGCAACATTAATATGTAACTGTGTTGTGTGATTTAGTAACACTGTCGTTTATCTTATGGATTCGCTATCTTGTTAATTATATCATATATATGATAATACATTATGTATTATACATATATATATATATATATATATATATATATATATATATATATATATATATATATATATATATATATATTCTATACCAGTGCCGGATTAAGGGTGGCAAATTCCCTGGGCCCCACATATATAGAGACCTATGAATTTAAAAATAAAATGTTATATTTTTCAGATAAGTTTTTTCTGAATAATCAACTATTGAAGACATTTTAATTTTAAAACATTACTCGAGGACCATTTTTTAATAATTCTATCTTCTTTGCATATTTATTATTATTTTTACCGGATATTTGCTTTTAATATTTTTATTATTAATATATAGCATTTAAGTGGTAGTGAGAAACGTAAGAGAAAGATTTTAAAAGTAATACAGATTTATAAAAGTAAATTAAATATAAGATTCACGTCATGCGTGAATCTAAGCTGTGATACTATTTTGGGATCAATTGTATTGTTATTGTTATTTTTATTTGTTGAAGTCCTTTCATCCCATCCAGGAACTTAGATGAAGTTTTTACTTATAACCATATATGGGTCTGATGTCCATTCGAAGACGCCGTCATTTTAAGGCATCCATCGTTTTAACGAAAGCCGATAATTTATTTATACACACTTATATAATATCACTTCTAAATAATATTTTAAGATCCATTTTATAAAATTAATTAATTGTCCGGACGATGCTCGAACTTGTGTTCTACTGCTTGTGTGTATGATGCCTTAGCCAACTGAGCCACACAAGCAGTTTAAATGTGATGCATTATTTTTTAATTTTATAAATATAAGCCACGCATCCATCCCATATTAAATCTTAGCGCAAAATAATTTTACATCCGATATTACAGTTCAGCGTATGACATATATCAACAAAAATAAGCCGCACCAATAAAATAAGTACATATGTCAATAATAATAATAATAATATATTTTCCTAAATCTGTGTTTTTTTGAAATTATAATGAAACAATTTAAATTAACAAACTATTTACAATAATATCAAATAAATATGTGTATAAATAATATACATATTATATTAATATCAGTTGAATTATATTCACAAACTGATCAAGTTAAGATAATACGTGGAGAAATTATAGTATCACATATCAAAATAAAGATTTTAATAAAAACCAAAATAAATATAAAATTTTAAATTGAATTTATTATAAATTTTATAATAATCTATTATTATTATAATTACTATATTTAGTATAGTAACTATAGTAACTATAGCTTAGTATTTATACATACAAATAACATTAGATTATATAAGTATATATGTATATATATATATATATATATATATATATATATATATATCAGTGTTCATTCTAGCTTTCAGGGCAGCTACCAACAAAAATGTATTATAGTGCATTTAAATATATTTTACTAAGTAAAATATAGGATGATATATTTGGGTAATTTTGCCATGTATTTATAAATGCATTTATGATAAATGATATATTAGATGGACGCTTATACCCTGAGGCAATTTAAACCTGTAACAATTGTTACTTACAAAATATACTTAAGTAGCTTTCTGAATTAGAGATGTAAATAAATAGAAAAATAAGTATTCGATTCGATTACTTATTATTCGTTTACAATTAAATGATTTATAAATTGTAATTATAATACATTGATATAAAATAATTCTTTTTATATTCAATCTCCTCAACATTTGATTCATGAGATATTCAGATATTAAAAATGTGATCGTCGAGTATTTATAATATTGAAAATTTGGTTGTCGATATGTTATAATATTGAAAATTAGGTAGTCTAAAAGTTAAAATATTGAAAAATATGTAGTCTAAAAGTTATAATATTGATATATAATATATCATACTTATAAATACTTAAAAATACTTATAGGTAGGTATATAAAATTATACAAAAATAACTATATCTATATTATTATTATTAGATTATACTGGTACACATTATTATATATAATTTATATAAGATATTGTAATGTCATAATAGGATATTAATAATTAATTAGAATGTATATTATAATTGTGTTGATTATTAAAATGTAATAATTTGTTTGCACATTTTTGTTTAAATATAAATTTTAAAAAACATTATATGAATTGTATTATATAATTTAATTAGCTTTCCAGTGATACCAATTTTATCATAATAAAATCAATATAAAATATGTCATGCTCATGTATCAACATGCAGTACGTACTCCGTAGGGTTGATTTTAAATTCAATATATATAATAACTAATAAGTAGTTTAATAATACATGATATTTATGATATTTATCTTTTAAACATTATATATTATATATAGGAATAATAATTATGATAAGTATGATAATTAATATAATAATATAATATTATTAAATATTGAATATTAATGTCATAATAATTTTAAATATAAAAATTAAATTATAATACATTTAAAAGTATACCGTTTAATTATTATGAATATAAAAAAACAGTGAACTTATTAATAATATTTGTGATTAAATGTTTCATTATTTTTATATTTTCATGGTTTTTAATATCTCTAATATCACTTTAATATTACATTTTAAAATAGGATTTTGAATAAATATATTAAAATTACGAATTTTAAATAAAACAATCACATGATTTATATATATTGGGAGAAAAAGAATTGGAATAAAAATAATTATTGAATTAATTTTCATATATCATTATAAATATAAATTGGTAGCAAATTCACTACCCAATATTTAAAGTTTGCTACACAATTTTCATTTTGGGTAGTGAATTTGCTACCCAATCTAAAAATATATTATTCTAAATATAGTTCAAGCAGTTTATTTCAAATTTAATTTGTAGTTGAATCTACATTGTTTGTTTATATAAAATGTCAAATGGATATAGGGCTAACAAAGGGCAAATAGTATATATTCGCCATTATTTGAAAAATAATGAATTTATCCTAATGTTATGACAGAAGTTATTCATATTCTCCATTATTTTAATACTTAAATAATAATAGAATAATAATGCATTTAATCGCCATTTTATAAATATTTATTGAAAATCTGCCATTTATTAAATAATGTATTCTTCAATATAGTAATACTTAAATAATAATACATTTAATCGTCATTTTATAAATATTCATTGGAAAATTGACATTTATTAAATAATATATTCCTGTAATTAGAGATATAACACTTTTAATTCATGATATTACAATTATATTAATAAGAACTTAATAATTAAACTTAATCCATATAATCATATATTTAGGTCAGCTACCCACAAAATTAGGGCACTTCCCAATTTGGGTATCTGGGTAGCTCTAGAATGGACACTGATTTATATATATATATATATATATATATATATATATTGGAATACAATATAAAATATACAACAATATAATATTTATATAGTGTAATATTTGTTATACAAAATATTATATATATAATATATATATATACACGAAATAGTGTCAATACAATACAACATTACACAGTACAGAAGAAGATGCATTAAACAGATGTAGTGATGATGTTACAATAGCGGACATGGATTACGTCAGATCTGACCAGGTTCATTGTTACGTAATCAATATACGTGTACGCATACTTACATCATACATACATACATCATCACACACACATAGTGTTACTTGTGAATATATTACATTATATATTCATGAATACTGGTGGGTACATTTATTTGTAAATATTAAAATTAATTGTATTAAAATAACAATTATATTACAACCTATCCTGTTATACCAGAATATCTGAAATCCGTGCGATAATCTCAAATATTGTATTTATAATGGTGTATTTAAAATTAAATATAAATATTATTAATATAATATATTTTATATACATATAGTTTATAAAATATATATTTTGTGTACACTATTGAAATAATCGTCTGCATATTATTGTGATAAAGTAATTTTAATGACTCATTTATTTTATAAGGTTGATTAAATATAATACTATTTATTTAATATGACTACAATATCCCTACATACAATTTTAATACTATTTTAATATTAACCATTCAAAGTTGTGAGTATATTCGAAATATATTGAAATTATATATCAAACCAAACCTACAATTTATTTAATTACAATCTTAAACTATAGTTTATACATATACTATATATATTAAACTATATATATATATATATGATATAAATATATTAAACGAGTATATATATTATTAATTCCAGGTTTCCTTATTATATATTGACATAATATTTAACTTGACATATTTTAATATTTTACTTAATAATATAAATTAATATTTTCTTTTAATATAATACCTTTTATTATATGATTATTTCTAAAAGCGGCGTATACGTAAATACTCAATCCGGGTAAATTACGTAAACACACACGTGATACTATAATTCCACTAACATTAACACCAACACTAACACTGATACCAACACTAACACTACACGCATACCATCACAGTTATCCAGTATCACGGATTGTGTGAAGGCTGTTGCCGTTGCTATGCACAACAAACTAAACGTCACGTGTCCTCAGGTGAATCTTGTCTCCAGTTCATGCATAATTAGATATATCTAATATGATATATCAATAATTATGATGTATTATAATATTAAGTATTATTATATTATTATATTTTTATATTATTATTATTTAATTTTAACTAAATTTGTATAGAAAATAATCAGATAAAAAATAATTACCTAATTTTTATAATTTCTAACAAAATATTTTATAATTATACAAATAAACTAATCAAATTAATATACAATAGTGAATTTAATAGTACAAACTATTAAATATTCTATATATATATATATATAATTAAGAACATCTATTCTTATAGTATTTAGATTTGAGTGATGTAAATTAATTGATTTATATGATGACTAAAAATGCATGATAAATTCATAAATAATTAATGAAATAATTAAAGGAATGTTTAATGGATTGCAGTGTTAACTATTACTGTTGCTTAATATAATAAATGTAATATTAGTTGTTAAATAACATTACAAAAGTAATACATATGATAACATTTTAAATTATATATATTATTAAATTATTATTATTAAATTTTATTTAAACACTTTATAAACGGAAAAAAAACGTTAACAAAGGTGTGTAATTCATAAAAAAAATGTGATTAAATGGATTAAATAAACGATGGAAAATAAATAAGGGTTAAATGTATCATTCATAAGGTGAGAATAGGAGAGTTTTTAATTCTCTCTTGAATTCGGTTCTTGATGTGGTGCACCGCAGAATATCGGGAAGTTCGTTCCATGCCTTTACTCCATATTCGACGAATGAGCCAGTATTACTGTATGCTGGAACTTCTATAGCCTTTACTCGGAATATGTGACGAGAACGGAGACTCCTATGTTGCTGAATTACGGATATTAACTGGTATAAATAATCAGGTATTCCATGGTGGATAGCCGTATGCATGAGTGTGTATAATTTGTACACGATTCGTTTACCAGTAGCCAGGTAGATCGCATATTAATGATATGATGCTAATGTGGTTATTATCAGCTCTGTGTGGTATGTCGTAAATGATACGGACGGCATAACGCTGTAGTGCTATAAACGGCTTGAGTGTAGATATAGGTGAATGGCATAGAAGTTAATTACAATAATAAAAAACCGAAAGAACTAGACTCGTCACTAACTTTTACAAGAAAAAAAGTTAAGACTTTTCCTAATTTTTTTTATACAATAAAGTTGGTGGTTTATGTTGCGTATTTTGTGTGAAATACATTTTTTCATATTAAGCGAATGGTCGAAAATTACACCGAGATTAGTAATAAATGGTGATGATTTAATGGATGTGCCGGCAAACGTAAAGGTGAATGGCAGTGGCTTACTGGTCTTATTCTGACTGATATAAATGATTTGAGTTTTAGTAGGGTTAATTTGCAACGAGTTAATCGTGAACCAGGTAATTAATTCTAGTATACAACTAGTTAGACGTGCATGTGCAGATATGTCGGCATGACTATTGGCCTGGGTATAAATTTGAAATTCATCGGCTAATGTGTGGAACAATATCTTTGGGTGATTTAAGAATATTTTAAAAATTGGAGATAAGTTGATATTAAATAAAATCGGTCCAAGTACTGAGCCTTGGGGTACTCCGCGTGTGTGGAGACGTGGTTTTGAGTATCTGATCCAATTGTTACTTCACTGAATCTAATTTCTATGTATGATTTGAGTAAGGATAGCGATTTGGTTCGGAAGCCGATAGCAAATAATCTATTGATCAGTGCATCGTGATTTAATGTGTCGAATGCTGCAGACATATCTAGTAATACAAGAAGCGTCCAATGATTATTCATTTGAATATCGCTGACTACTTTGCAAACTGCGGTTTCAGTGCTTTTGCATTTTCAATACTTTTATAACTAATATCCTACTAATTTAATGATATATAATTACTTTATTATACATAATATGGTATAATACATTTCCATATTAAAATAAAATGTTATAAATAATTCTTGGTTAAATATTCCCATATAGAATGTTAATGTTATATTAAACTCGTATCTTCATTATTCACGCAACATAACAAACATTCCGTAATCTAACGAGCGTCACGCTCCACTGAACAGGTATTCCAAGGCGGCTATAGTAGTACGTTCGTGAGGGCGTGCATTCGACGTGATATAGGTGCGTTCATGCGCTACATCGTGGATGCTATGAGTGAGACGCCCGGCAGATATAAGATAAAACAGATACAGAGCTCGGAACCGGGCGATAATGAAGGCGGCTCTCTCGGAGTCGTACAAAAAGTATAGTAAACATTAATCTATAATATCGCCCGATATATAGAATATAATAGTAATTTATTGAGTGGTGTCATTTTTCTTATTTTCTTTCTTTTTTCATTTCCTTGTTAGCTTCCTTAATCGCATACCAACAAGTTTCTAGATACAGACAGACATTTCTGCCATCAATATTTACTTATTCAATAAAGTGTCTGACTGTATGCGTATATAATAGTACCATAGATTATTAGTTAATGAATAGAACTATTTACATAACATACCCTATATGCTACGTACATACAATGTACGTTACAATGGTATCCTACTAACGGTACGGTCCCTATAATCCATATGACCCATACCCCTATACCTCATATCAGAAGCTATAAGCTTGCGAACTCAATAATTACAATATGAAATATCACACACATATTTGTTTGTACTTATACTATTAAATATATAACATATATTAAATTACATTACTGATAATTAACTTTATATATATATATATATATATTGTTATTATTGTTATTATTATTTTTATTTGGAGTCCTTTCATCCCATCCAGAAACTTAGATGAAGTTTTAACTTATAACCATATATGGATCTAATGTACCTTCGAACCGCTCTCATGTTAATGCATCCATGGTTTTAACGAGAGCTGATCATTTATTTAAACACAATTATATAAGATCACTTCTAAATAATATTTTAAGATCCATTGATAACATTAATAAATGGTCCGGACGAGGCTCGAACCCGTGTCCTACTTCTTGTGTGTCTGACGCCTTAACCAACTGAGCCACACAGGCAGTATATATATTATGATATAACACATAGAACAGTAATAGTATAACATATATTACAATAAAGTTAATTAACCATACTATTAACGATAAGAGTGCTACATACCCTATGGCCAGGTTCTATGTCTCAGCGGTACACTGTAAAAAATAACCTATAACCACAACGCTGAATAACCTATCTTAAAATGTCCCAAAATGGAAATAGGTTACTGCCTATTTCTAATATGTTTAACAGAGTGGTAATAGGGTAGTGTAATTTTTTTGGTTATAGGTTAGATAACTATTACTGATCTATTGAATGCGTGATTATAGGTTAGTGCACATTTTTTGCTTATAGGTTCGTGACCTATTACTGATCTATTGAATGAGTGGTTATAGGTTAGGTCATATGTTGTGGTTATAGGTTCGTGACCTATAACCACAACGCTGAATAACCTATCTTAAAATGTCCCAAAATGGAAATAGGTTACTGCCTATTTCCAATATGTTTAACAGAGTGGTAATAGGGTAGTATAATTTTTTTGATTATAGGTTAGATACCTATTACTGATCTATTGAATGCGTGGTTATAGGTTAGCGCACATTTTTTGGTTATATGTTCCTGACCTATTATTGATCTATTGAATGAGTGGTTATAGGTTAGTGCACATTTTGTGGTTATAGGTTAGTGGCCTATTACTGATCTATTGAATGGGTGGTTATAGGTTATAGGTATACCGTATACGGTAACTTGTTAGTAAGCCGTATTCTGCAGAGGTCCCGAATTCAACTCCTGTTAGTTCTTGTTTTTCTATTGTGTTTATCAAGAACTCAATAAATAATAAAGCAAAATACAAGAACAAATGTCACTATTTGTTTTGTATTGTCATGGGATCCTCGGTTATGTTAACAGTAAAAGTATATTACTTGTTAGCGTTTCTTTTGTATTCGCTATTTGTATTACATTCAAATATATATATATATATATATATATATATACATGAGATATACGCCAATAAGTATACCTGTTACTTTACTACAGACAATAGGAAGCTGGCACTTGAACACATTATCTCTGCAAATAGACGCCAGCGCCATCAGGTGGTACTCAGCCGACACGCCTACTTCCGGTTACGATGACGACGACGATGACGTCATCACGGACATGCGCAATAGTAGCAGTCACGTGGTACCCATATCGATATGTTCGCGTCCTTGTTTGAGACGTCAGTATAAGATACAACTGGACATGAAGTGCTGCTGGGACTGTAGGTTACAGCTAGCTAGTGTGAGAGATGTATGCATGCATAGACGTTCGGCACTATATATTATAGAAATATCCCAGTAAACGTAATGTAATATATGGTATGTTATATGGTAATAGTTATTTAATAAATGTTCATTTTCATTAAATGGTGTTACTGAGTTTAATTGTTATGTATTTATTAAATTTTAAATTTTAAATGTAAATTTTAATTGTTGAAACATGAATTTTTACATTATTATTATTATAGTATATATACACTACATATTGCCTATATGCATCATTAATAATGATATCCAATACACATCCATTATGATAAATTATAAATACATAACGTTGTTAGTTAAATAAATACATTTAATCTACCATATATCTTTTACTGTTTTATATATTAATCATAAAACTGTCATTTCATTAATAGTTTTTCAATTGAAACATAAAATGAACACTCAATGAATACATTACTATATATATATATATATATATATATAATATATAAACAATTTTAATTTCAAGAAATAACGTTATATACTATTATAATGTCGACATTATATAATAGTAACACAGTATACTACAGTGTTTCCATTATATTATGTATATATATAGTGTACTGCAGTAAAATATACACATTTATATGCCACAGATATCACTAATTATTAAATAGTTCATTAACGTTAAAATAGAACTCTCTAATGATGATATACATCCGTTCTTCCTCGTGCTTGTATTACAACTACTAATGTATTAATTGTAATCATTCTCTATCGCCATCTTAACACATATTAACCCAAATGTTGCCAATTCACAATTATTATAATATATATGAACCCTTCTCATAGATATATACTTTAAACAATATTACAGACAATATCATTAACATTAAAAATATCAATTTAAAAATACTAAAATCAGTAAATATCTAATACCATTTAAAATATCTTGTTTCATCAAATTTACTAAATATCTACTGCACACAAACATACATTCTCTACCCTACCCTTACCTACTATTCCTTCCCTTCCCAATTTGTACATACCCTTACCTACTATATGCTAATATTCCCTACACTTACCTATCCTTCCATGCCATTTCCTACTATTTTGAAATTAATAAAATAATTATTATATATATAAATTATTAACATAAAATTTACTAATTAAAAGCGAGGTAATATTTCTCTAATTTAAACTATAACATTACAATTATACACTTCATCCAATTAATATTAAAGGCTTCGCCTTCCAAGTACACAAACCATATTTAAAATATTGGTGTTATAATTGATAGTATATTAGTAGAACAGTATATTACGGTATATTTCGGGATAGTACAGGATAGTATGAGATAGTACAATATAGTGTACTGGATAGTATGATAATAATATATTTCAAAGTTCTATGTTATTCAAAACTCTATTGCAAGGTGGATATTACATATATCCAAATAATTTCATTAATATAAATATCCGTTCGTAACCATGGTTTGCAAACTCCACTAGCTAGCACAGGTATGCCACTGGTCACCAGCTTTCCAGTGTATAATATAATCTATTAATTATCTATTAAAGTCTATTAATTACACATAAATCAAAGAACCACGTCCCTCCTTATACGATTAATTATTATATACACATGTTTCTACCCTAATTACTACCGATATTATATCTAAATAACACTCGCAACTAGCAAATATAAGTACATATTGCCCTTCCTGTACCATCATGTATATACCCCACGCGTATAACCTATAGGTATTGCGCGGTAAACGAGATCATATCTAGAAACGGAAGCTCTTGTAAGACCTGCGAGATGTTCACCTGGCCAGACGAGAAGACGGCCACCTATTGTATAGAGATCCCGCTCTCCTATCATAATTGGCAATCTAAGACTACCATCATCGTGGCTGTAAGCTCCTCACTTGGGATAATCGTATGCGCCTTGTTCTTGATCTTCTTCCTGCTAAATAAACATGGTTACTATGTAAACGGTTACTAAGGCAACGGTTACTATGGGTTACTAAGTTAACAGTTATCATCGGTTAATAATGCGCCTATTTCTATTGGTTACCAAGGCAATGGTTGCTAATGGTTACTAATAATAATATTTATTTATTGAAATCTCATATATATATATATTGAATACAATACAAATAGAGGCTACAAATGGAACCATCAATAAGTCACACACTTATAATTTTTTTTAAATAACTGTGAGGGGCCCTGGACAATACAAATAGTAAAATTTTTTTTTGTGTTTAGATTTATCGTTTATTAAGTTATTGATAAAAAAAAGAGAAAAAAAGAACTGTTGGTGTCGAACCCGGGACCTCTGGCTTACTAGATTTTGGTTGTCGAACTGAGCCATAAACCTCAGACAATGGGACAACTAAGACTCGTGTTACTAAGCCTTTAACATGGACCAATTATTTTGCGAAAATTGTCCCAAGATCATCCTAGGATAATCCTTAGCTATATTCGTAATGTTATATATATTTTCCTAGTATAATCCTTGTATACATTATTTTCTCAGAACTTTCTCCATATACGAATATAATAGAAAGCGGGTTAAATCCCTGTCCTGACTAAAATAGGTATTATAAAAATATTTAGAAGTAACCTTAACACGAGATCGCCTTAAAAATGACATTATATCTATTTTGTTATAAGTAAAAAAAACGTTATATAAGTTAATGGATTACATGAAAATAATAATAACTATTTCGTAATAATAAATCTATATTATAAATTTTCAATAATCCTACTAGACCACATTATATATACATATACTTATTTCATTCATTCATTTATATATAAGAATACATGAATAGTATAAATATTATAAACTAAATATAATGAGTAATACATATTAGTTTTATTAATTAAATACACCCTAAGTTTATACGTAATATAATGAGTAAGAAGCATATTCATTCGGATACAAATATGATTACAATAAAGATATAATACATATATATAATACTAGCAGTTTTGGCCCGGTGTATATGCGGATAGTTGAGAATTATGAGTTATTATTAGAAAATTGCATGATCTAGGCGTATTTTAGAAATAAGAAATATAGTTTTTATTTGATTTAAATTAATTGTTATAAAAAAACAAATATTGAGAAATTAATATAATATACATAATAAATGGGAGTTAGCCCTATCGGAGTTAGCCCTATCTGAATTAGCCCTATCTGAGTTAGTCCTATCGTAGTTAACCCTATCTGAATTAGCCCTATCGTAGTTAGACCTATCTGAATTAGCCCTATCGTAGTTAACCCTATCTGAATTAGCCCTATATGAGTTAGCCCTATCTGAATTAGACCTATCTGAGTTAGCCCTATCTGAATCATCATTATCGTAGTTAGCCTTAAGGAGTTCGGCCTATATGAATTAGCCCTATCTGAGTTAGCCATATCTGAATTATCCCTATCGTATTAGCTCTATCTAAATCAGCCCTATCTGAGTCAGCCCTATCTGAATTAGCCCTATCGTAGATAACCCTATCTGAATTAGCCCTATATGAGTTAGCCCTATCTGAATTAGTCATATCATGTTAGCCCTATCTGAATTAGCCCTATCTGAATTATCCCTATCGGAGTTAGCCATATCGGAGTTAGCCCTATATGAATTGACCCTATCTGAATTAGTCCTATCGTAGTTAGCCCTATCTGAATTAGCCCTATCTGAGTTAGCCTTATCTGAATTAGCCATATCGGAGTTAGCTATATCTGAAGTAGCCCTATCTGAGTTAGCCCTATCTGAATTAGCCCTATCGTAGTTAGCTCTATATGAATTAACCCTATCTGAATTATCCATATTTGAGTTAGCCATATCTGAATTAGCCCTATCTGTATTAGCCTTATCTGAGTTAGCCCTATATGAGTTAGCCCTATATTCGTATAAGAACTATATAATTATGAAATAAATTAAATTTATTAAGTTGTACAACGTACGAGATTACTAAATAAGTGGTACGAAATTATCTCGTACGAGATTACTGGTAACCATGAATCTCATTGGATGAAAATAATGTTATTAAAAACGCCACCTATTGAATATTCGAGGCGAATTAATTTAAAATCTTAATTTATAAATCCACTTTAATATATGATAACACGGTACAATCTCACATTTTGATAGTGAATATTAAAGAGGAATAAAAGTTGTATATAACTGATGTCTTCCAATCTTGCATTTATTTTTTAAATTCGTAGAATCGTCGCTTCGCGACGATGCTGCATTGTTATATGTTTAGAGAAATATATATATATATAGAATATAATATAAATGATTTCAATTCACCAGTTCGAATTATCAAGGCGACCTGTGTAAACCTGTCATTGATAAGTATTGTGGGCGTGGCTATGTCTTACTTGTTCTCTATTCATGGTAATACCACCCACGGAGTTCACCTGCTATGTGGCTAATATCCTCATGAATATAGGAATATGCATGACATTCGGATCATTGCTATTGGTTAGATACATTTAATGTATATGTTTATATAAGATACTTATGTAGCACTACATTTTTATATGGGAAGGGGTAATTATTTATATATCCTAGAACTGATATAGTATATTTAAATTTATAACTAAGTAAATAAATCTATTTTTAAATTTGACCTCCCGATAACTTCCTGGGTAGGCCTTATATATGTTTTTAATTTATAGGGTTTACTACATATATCTTTAATTATATATTTTATAATCAATAATAATTAAATAGCTTACAAAATTAAATATATTATGCTGACTAGTTAATATATTTGAATATTTGTTTCTAAAAGTGATTGGTTACCTCATTTGAAAATATAATTGTAAATAGTATATGTTTAGTTATACAAATATTGTGTTATTACTTATCTATAGTACTTACTTAATTAGTTATCTAATCTCGTTACAAGATAATTTATTAGGTTAGGTGTAAATGATATTTCTAAGAGTACAATTGTTTTCATTCAAATCGATTAAGAATTTTTTTGAGAAATTCACCAGTTTATAATTCAAACTAATCGTAAATTTGATTCATAAAAAATCTCTTCGATCGAATTCTCTCTTTTGCTACTAAGATTTTGTATTACGTGTTTTGCTAAATAATCATGTATTGAGATAATACTAAAACCAACAAAACTTACTTCTCTTTATGGTGATTAACAAAGTTTCGTAATTGACTATTAATACATTTATTTTATCATATACAAATATGTTTGTCTTTCTTTGGAGATATTTAATATTGATTATTCTTATATATACTTTACTTGACTCTTCCATTATAGTTTACGTTTCGCAGCCATATTATAATGTTAACATAATGACGAGTTATAGAGTTTACATCATACCAAAATCATTGATTATATATATATATATATATATATATATATATATATATATATATATATATATATATATAGTTTACAAGTTTTTATTGTATTATTACTTCTAAAAATATATTGAACAATTCTGAAGAGAGTATACAATTGTAATTAACTCTTTATTTGTCCGAAAGGATCCATAGAATGTCACCTTTATGCCAACTTCATCAAATTCTGTTATGAAGTTGATGAAGTCATGGTAAAGCATTCTTTTTTGGTACATGATCTTCTAAATTACTTGTTTGCTATTCAAATTTACCTAACATTGATTTTCATATTTCCTAAAAAATTCCTGTTCAACTGTTAATATATAATATTCTTTAAGACTTATCCTAATAAAGATTATGTTAAGAAGAATTGACTGACATACATAACTAACCTAACAATACAACGGTTGGAGTCTTTTGGCATGTAATTTTTCTCAGGTAAAGGAATTATATGTTATATTATACATGTAGGCCATTCTTTTATATTTCAGATTATCAAACAGATTCATGGATATTTTCGTAATTGATGTAATATTATTTTACGGATTTCGATGGTGATTTTATCAATTCCGGGTAATTTACATACATTTAGTCAATGTATAGCCCTTTATACTTATGAGTATAGTATGGGTAACTATTTATTTTACTCACAACTATCTATTGTATCACTAAGTTTCAATTTATCAGGTGTAATAGGAAGTTTCATAGTTTTGAAATATCACGTAATAATCATCTACGTAATAGTGTTGCTTTATTAGAATTAGGATAAACATAATTATTTTCGAATATGGATGATTTTATTGATTTAGTACTAGTAATAGATTTTAATGTATTATTTTCTCATTTGCTATTAATAACTTTTTTTAAATCATCATCTATTAGTTTACAGCGATCTTTTAACCATTCTGTTTCCATGCTCGTTAATATTAAATTCTGTATTGCCTTTAATTTTGTTGCTTATTTTTAATTTATTCTTTTATATATCTGCAAGTATCTTCTT
Organism: Osedax fenrisi; assembly: GCA_964019155.1. Taxonomy (NCBI): domain Eukaryota; kingdom Metazoa; phylum Annelida; class Polychaeta; order Sabellida; family Siboglinidae; genus Osedax; species Osedax fenrisi. The sequence goes on along the minus strand of OZ025244.1, from coordinate 28,788,993 downwards.
TTTCATAATATTCCAATTTAGAACTAATAATCAATGAACTTGTCTAACTTATATATTTTCCAGGTATATATTTTTAGCAGTATTCTATAATACTATGCAAATCTTATCATAGACTTTATTTTAATTAAGCTTATCTAAGTTCAATGGTAACAATTTACTTGCTTGTTCTTCCTTGAATAACCTATTGATATAATTTCGTAGATAAATAATAAAATGTCTGATAAATAACTACATAATTATTTATTTATGCGCATATCAATAAATGCATTTATAACGAAGATGTACTAAATTAGTTTAGTTTTAAATAATTATATTATAATGAAAAAATATATTATTGCATATATGTCAGTATTATAGCTACTTTTATTGATTAATTTAAATTTGTTTAGATTTTGTTTTAGTTTACTATAATTGTTATTTTTATAATAAGTATAAATGTATTTATTAACAATATATACTTATGAAACCTATATTATAATAACTCACTAATATATTAAAATAAATAATATTAATTGGAATAATTAATTAATATATATATATATATATATATATATATATATATATATATATATAATTACAGAAAACTCAGCGAATCTATAGAGTATTCAAGAATTCACTGAAATCAGCTTGTAAAATTAAATATACACAGGACATACACCTGATAATATTCACGTCCGCACTAGTTTCACTACAGGTTACAGAATACATTAATGTACATTTAAAATATCTATTATTTAATATTACTTATGTGGTTGATGTGAGAATATAGTTACAATATAATGTCAATGTTTAGAATATAATTATAAACACTTTTTTAACGAAAACAAATACTATATTATTCAAACAAAATATTGTATATAAATATTTTAAATTAAATAAATTATAATTTTAAAAATAATGGGCGTAATTATCATAAATATCTATATTATGCTAACCATTACTAGGATTGTAACTATTTAAAATATAAATGGTTTTGGTATATTAATTAATGATAATTTCATTTGGGAACATTTGAATTTGGTATTGTTAAATAGTAGTGTATGTATTATGAGACTATAGTCTTTTGAATACAAACATCGCAGAAATCTTCCATTATTAATTATCAATTATAAAAATCGTATTTATAAAGATGTAATTAAGCCAGAATGTAGATAATAAATAATTTTCTAGATTTATTAATATTATTATAATACTTTTTAGTGGGGTATATTTCACTATAATAGTATATATATATATATATATGTGTGTGTGTATACATATGATATATTCTTTATTTAGAAAGATGGCGAGGTATTTTATTGATGAATACGTATTATTTTTAAGATTAGTGCTATAAGAAGAAATCTATAAAAGGTATACATAGCTATAGATCTAGGAGCTATGGATAACATTAATAAAATATATTATATACTATATAACATATTTCAGTTATTAAGTACATAAATACAGAACAGGAGGATAATTAAAGTACCACTATTTATATTGAGTTAAGAGTGAATATTTTCTTCTATAGTATACTATCATTACTATAGTAATGATATATCATTAACTATAGTTAATATATTTAAATGATGGACAGTTTTTATGAATTATCATTAATTAGCTATGAAGTTTAATAAGGTTGTATAAGGTTTAATAACATTAATAAAATGTATATGAAGCGATATTTTTCTAAGAAAAATGGATGGATATTTAAGAACATCTATAATATTATTTAAGAAAATATATAATAAATTGTATTTACTTATATGATGAAATAATTAAAAATAAATTATCATTGGGAAAAGAGTTTATTATTATTATTAGTTAGAAAATTATTTACTTTATAATAGATTCGTTATATCAATAATTATAGTTATTTTATTATGAGATAATAAAAAGCATAATAGTTCTGAAATACAATATATATAAAGTAATTATTAGAACAAAATTAATAAATTTAATATATATACAGGATTACATTACATTAGTTAAAATACTGATTTAATTTTTAATTTTAAATGGTAAAAGAATGAAATATTATATTCCTTTACACATTTAAATAAAGTTAATTAATGATAATAAACTTATTAACTATTATTACACTAATACCACACGTGACCTGCAGGTGTTGTTCATAGTAGCGATATACGCTAGAGGAGGTCCTCGCGTATCTCTAAGACAAGACCGACCCCATATCTACTACGTGGATATGTACTGCGATCTTCCAACTGTCACTTTCCTCCTGCCCATCTCTTTCAATCTCGGGCTACTGGTCGCTTGCAGGTTAGAGGCAGGCGGGAGAAGGGATATATCTGGATAACTAGATGATAGAGATATATTGTATTTACGTCAATAGGATAGTACATCTAATATGTATCGTCTTAGTAAGTATTCTATGTAAAATACTTTAAACCTTTGTTTTTCCTTTTTTAATTAATATATATTTATTTATTTACATATTTATTTTTTAATATTTTTCATTTTATTTATTAATATAATAAGATAATTCTCATCTATAGTATATGATATAGGTTCTTTTGGTATCCTTTACTGATTATATTGTAAACAAAAATTAGTTTTACGTAAACATTTTCTTTTTGAAGACCAATAAATGTGTTTTTTGAATAACCATACATTATTCTCTAATTGAGATAAATAAATATCTACAAATGGATTTCCAATAATTGCTGTTTAGTATATATATATATTTGGTATATACAATATGAATAATTATATCTAATATGATTAATTATCTTAGAAACTTAATTCATTCCAAATAGTATAGAATTATATTCTTTATAACATTTATATCCCTTTAAACTTTAAATAATGATCATTCTATTACATATATTCCTATATATATATATTCCTATTTATATATATATACCCAAGCAACCAAACGCGTTGCGCGTCAACATAAAATATATAACAACGTTCCACCAGTGTATATATTATGGGTCAAATAAACACTTTGGATATAATGATTTTATTTATGCAATATATGTTCCAATTTTGTATATTTTATAGGTCAAATAAACACTTCGGATATGAATATATTATGTATTCGATGTATGTTCCAATTTTGTATATTTTATAGGTCAAATAAACACTTTGGATATCATTAATTTATGTATTTAATATATATTCAAATTTGTATATTAATATATACAATTGTATAAGTCAAATAAATACATTGGATATTACAACAGCGATATCTATAGTGAAATATTATAAAATTATATTTATAAAATATATCTCTTATCAATAAGAATTATTATTAATAGAATTATATATCAATATAATTGTATAATATATACATGCGCACACACATACACACACATACACAAACATATATATATATATATATATATATATATATATACCATCTATTAGTGCTACACTTATTTCTGTTTAATATTTCTGTGATTTATTTCACATCCCACATTAAAGTACTAATGCACTAATGAACTAATTAGTTCATTAGTTTGTAAATATACATTATTATAATGGAATATGTATATAAGATATAATTAGGTAAAATAACTATAAATAATATGATTAATACGCAATTAATATTAGATATTTTCTAGTTTTTCTACTACATATCTATAAATAGAGGTTCATAGCATTCCACGAATGTATTATATCATACATGTCGTAAATACTGTATGAAATGAAGCATTATGAAAAGTCACGCTAATTGCGTCACCCACCACACCTAGTGCGCAGGTAAGTGTGTTCATCGATATAAAGAAAGTGACTTTATTTATATCGATGAGTGTATTATTGTGGAAATTGTGTATAGCGCGAAAATTGATATTAACGGTATTGATTAATTACTTCATTATTTGATAATTCTTCCTATGTATTAAACTTCCTATATTGACAATTTATCAATATTTAGATTGTTTATTACAAGTTGATTTAATAAGGTAATATAAAATAGTATTGTTAAATATAAAAATATAACATATATAATTGATAGGTGTTATACTTTATCATAGAGCTAGAGAAAAGTAGTACTACTAGAAAAACTCTCTAGCTCTATATCCTTTATGCATAATTATATATTAATAGTATGGGATGTACTAAAACGGAGTTGTAATCCAGTTGTAATTTTATAAAATTTATTTGTATATAATATACTTAATTTTATACTTTGATACTATAGTATAGTATAGTATATATATATATATATATATATATATATATATGTATATTCACACGCACAGATACACACACAAACACACACACATATATTATAGATATACATAGATATTATATAGTTGTTCTACCACATATCTATAAATAGATGTACATAGAATAACACGATTGTATCATAGCATACATGTCGTGATAATGTATGAAATTAAGCGTTACGACAAGACACGCCCAAAGGACGTCGCCCATTGCATCACCCATTGCATCATATACTGCGCAGGTCATCGTGTATGGCGCGAAAATTGAAATTAACGGTATTGTTTATTTATTTCTTTATATGTACACTTCCTTTTATTATACTTCCTTTAAAGACAACGTACAAATATTTAAAGTATATAACATATATACTACGAGTTGATTTAATAAGGTAATATAATAATCTTATTGTTAAATATAAACATATATACTTATATAATTGTTAAGTGTTATCCTTTATCATAGAGCTAGAGAAAAGCTCTCTAGCTCTATGTCCTTTATGCATAATTATATATTAATATTATGGGATGTACTAAAACGCAGTTGTAATCCAGTTGTAATTTTATAATATTTATTTGTATATAATATACTTAATTTTATAGTTTGATACTATATATATATATATATATATATATATAAATTATATATATATATATATATATATTATATTTTATAATTTATATATTATAATCAATAATTGATATTAAATATTCAAAATAATAATGTATTTATAGTACAAATTTAGGTTTTAAAGATTGTTATTAATATGTTGTTGCTCAGTTGTAATTGTATAACAATGTATAACCTTGCATACATATACCAGTAGTAATTTAAATACATTCCAAATTAATGTGTTTACTGCAGTAATAATGTAATAAGTAGTAATATATCCTGTTATAATATACATATACCATTAGTACTACATGTATATTATAAATCGGCATTCAAGTCGTATATATAATTAGTAATTAAACTTAATATTTTAATATAAGGCGTTTTTACTCAATTTTGTCAAAATATTTACTAAAATATATTAAAACATAATATTTTAACATAAGGCATTTTTTTAGAAATTGATGAAATAATCATATTAATATTATACTATATTATACCATATTATACTATATATTATATATAATATCAAAGTGTCAAATTATGTTTAACATGTGTAAATATGTATTATGCATTATTATCACTTATTTATTATAATATATAATATATATTATATATATATAGTATACAAATATTAAATTAAGTATATTATATACAAATAAATATTATAATATGTATACATATATAATATAAACATTATATGGGAATATATATAAGTTATAATTATAATATCTATAGGTAACATACAACTATTAATAATATTATATATATATATATATATATATATATATATATATATATATATATAAATGTATATATATATATATACATTAGTGCTGTAAAATTATTAATTATTAATTATATAGTATTTTAATAATTATTCAATTCTAATTTACTAATTAATAATTATTTATCAATACTTATTATTAATTATATATTATTTTAATAATTATATATCAATACTTATTATTAATTAACAATTAATTATTAATAATTATTAACAATAATTATTATTAATTAATACTAATTAATTGTATATTATTAATTATTAATTATATATTATTTTAATAATTATTAATTATTCAATTATAATTTACTAATTAATAATTAGTTATCAATAATTATTATTAATTAATAATATTAATCATATATTATTTTAATAATTATTCAATTCTAATTTACTGATTAATAATTATTTATCAATACTTATTATTAACTAATAACACTTACTTATATATTTGCGTTTATATACATGTGTAAATATGTATTATGCATTGTTATAAAATTATAACTGGTTTACAACTAGGCAAACAAAACTTAATAACAATCTTTAAAACCTAGAATTTTACAATAAATACTTTATTATTAAACAATATTATTTTTATCATTTAATATCAATTATTTATTATAATATATAATATATTATATATATATATATATATATATATATATATATATATATATATATATATATATATATATATATATATATAGTATACAAATATTAAATGAAGTATATTATATACAAATAAATATTATAATATGTATACATATATAATATAAACATTATTATATGGGAATATGTGTATAAGTTATAATTATAATATCTATAGATAACATACAACTATTAATAATATGATTATATATATGTATATATATATGTATATATATACATTAGTGCTATAAAATTATTAATTACATAGTATTTTAATAATTATTAATTATTCAATTCTAATTTACTCATTAATAATTATTTATCAATACTTATTATTTTGTATATATTATTTTAATAATTATATCAATTTTAATTTACTAATTAATAATTATTTATCAATACTTATTATTAACTAATACAAATAAATTATATATTAATAATTATTAATTAATAATTATTTATCAATACTTATTATTAATTAATAACAATTAATTTTATATTTTAAATTATTAATTATATATTATTTTAATAATTATTCAATTCTTATTTACTGATTATTAATTCTTTATCAATACTTATTATTACATCAATACAATTAATTATATATTAATAATTATTAATTATATATTATTTTAATAATTATTCAATTTTAATTTACTAATTAATACTTATTTATCAATACTTATTATTAACTAATACAAATAAATTATATATTAATAATTATTAATTAATAATTATTTATCAATACTTATTATTAATTAATAACAATTAATTTTATATTATAAATTATTAATTATATATTATTTTAATAATTATTCAATTCTTATTTACTGATTATTAATTCTTTATCAATACTTATTATTACATCAATACAATTAATTATATATTAATAATTATTAATTATATATTATTTTAATAATTATTCAATTTTAATTTACTAATTAATACTTATTTATCAATACTTATTATTAACTAATACAAATAAATTATATATTAATAATTATTAATTAATAATTATTTATCAATACTTATTATTAATTAATAACAATTAATTTTATATTATAAATTATTAATTATATATTATTTTAATAATTATTCAATTCTTATTTACTGATTATTAATTCTTTATCAATACTTATTATTACATCAATACAATTAATTATATATTAATAATTATTAATTATATATTATTTTAATAATTATTCAATTTTAATTTACTAATTAATACTTATTTATCAATACTTATTATTAACTAATACAAATAAATTATATATTAATAATTATTAATTAATAATTATTTATCAATACTTATTATTAATTAACAACAATTAATTTTATATTATTAATTATTAATTATATATTATTTTAATAATTATTCAATTATAATTTACTAATTATATATTATTTTAATAATTATTCAATTATAATTTACTAATTAATAATTATTTATCAATACTTATTATTAATTAATAACACTTAATTATATATTAATAATTATTAATTATATATTATCTTAATAATTATTTATCAATAATACTTTTTTAGTAATAATAATTAATTGTATATTAGTAATTATTATTTATATATTATTCTAATAATTATTACGCGCTAAGTTAGGTGAATATTATTATATTTAACTTATGACTCACGAAACATGAATAATGCTCATAAGATAATTTACTATAAACACAGTTATCTAGGTCAGCAAGGGATTATAATTATACAATGCTTACTCGATTACTATGCATTTATATTCACATATAAAAACATGTGTACAGTGTACGACGTACACTGTACGTCGTATATACACATATATCCGTGTAACCATATATGGTATATTAAGTATATAATATATAAATAAATATTATAATATGTATACTATTATTCAATTATAATTATTAAGTAATAATAATTAATTGTATATTATTAATTATTATTTATATATTATTCTAATAATTATTCAATTATAATTTACAAATTAATAATGATTTATCAATACTTATTATTAATTAATAACACTTAATTATATATTAATAATTATTAATTATATATTATCTTAATAATTATTTATCAATAATAATTTTTTAGTAATAATAATTAATTGTATATTTGTAATTATTATTTATATATTATTCTAATAATTATTACCCGCTAAGTTAGGTGAATATTATTATATTTAACTTATGACTCACGAAACATGAATAATGCTATCCGGGATCGCCTCCGGTATCGTCTTCGTGAATTCCATGTATCTAAACTTGTTGGCCAGCTTCTAGTCCGACAAATTGAATAGTCAAGATGCAGAAGTTAGAAGTTAGTATACACATATAAATATTATAGTGTCATGATAATTGATTTATTAATATAAAATTTATAATTTCAGGATAATTAAGATCATCAGTAGTTTTCTTCCTGCTTGGCTAGATGAATATATTCATGAATATGTTCAATATCATCTCCGTTACCGCCCTAGACGTCCTCCGTATGCTATCCGGGATCGCCTCTGGTATCGTCTTCGTGAATGCCATGTATCTAAACTTGTTGGCCAGCTTCTAGTCCGACAAATTGAATAGTCAAGATGCAGAAGTTAGAAGTTAGTATACACATATAAATATTATAGTTTCATGATAATTGATTTATTAATATACAATTTATAATTTCAGGATAATTAAGATCATCAGTAGTTTTCTTCCTGCTTGGCTAGATGAATATCTTCATGAATATGTTCAAGATCATCTCTGTTACCGCCCTATACGTCCTCCATATGCTATCCGGGATCGCCTCCTGTATCGTCTTCGTGAATGCCATGTATCTAAACTTGTTTGCCAGCTTCTAGTCCGGCAAATTGAATAGTCAAGATACAGAAGTTAGTATTTAATGTATACATCCATACATATATATATATATATATATATATATATATATACACTTATATAACTATACATAGTACGTGCAATGCATACTTCATGCATGTATGTGTGTGTAATTATGTAAAATCTATATATAAACTATTACCGGCCTTTGTCTAATTTTAATCCCCTGATGACCTAGATTAATATACAATATAAGATGCAATATAGTCACAGAACTAGAGAGAAAGTTTCTCTCTAGATCTATGAATATAGTACACATGTTAAATATTGTTATGTTGATATAATTATATTCGTATATATATTTAGTAATAGGGTGTACATGATATACCTAAGTGCATATAAATTCGCATATATGTAAGTTATAGTATAAAATGACGACCTTGCTATTACCAATGATGACCTCATCTTCACCCCTGATTCCTGTAATAGTCACACCTCTACATAAAACCACCATTGGTTCAACATACACCTATATTCAGTTGTAAATTACCTCCTACACACGATGTTCATTTATAAAGTATGCCGGCCGTCATGTATAGCCATAATTATATATATATATATATATATATATATATATATATATCTATATATATATATATATATCTATATATATATATATATATATATATATATTGTTGCTATCTGTAATGGACCAGTCTGTACAGCTTAGCATAATGGAACATTCCATCGTATGCTAACGAACTAGATATCGGACGTCCCATTATGTAACATGTTTACTGCTTTAGGAATCAGGTTGACGCACGCACTGCGTGTGTGCCTAGGGAACGCAGCCCTCCCTGATTGGCTAAGGGATAAATGTACCACGCGATACCTTGCACCTGTTTGCACTTGTATGGTCCAGCTAGTCTATTATTCATTATATACAACTAGTTACAGTATACACATATACATATGATTGTGTCATCATAATTGATTTATATTAATATACAATTTATAATTTCAGAATAAACAAGATGATCTTCCTGGTTGGCTATGGTGAATATATCCATGAATATGTTAAAGATCATCTCTAGGATCCGGTATCGTCTTTGTGAATTTCGTATATATATATATATATCTTGAATTATACACTGTGCTATTTAATGAACAGAAACCTCTATATTCGCATACTATATATTATATATGTATATTATAATCATATATGATCATATATATATATATACATACTTATATTATTATCATTATAAATATACCCTTGCATTCCCAGTTTATTATTATATATATTATTCACGTGTTATATCATATCCGTATTTTGTGTATTGTTCCTTGTAATAAATGAATGAATTGTTTTACGTTTCTTTTTTATTGTGTATGGGTAAAAATATACGTTCCACTAGGTGTTTATTTATGGGTAAACATATACGTTCCACTAGGTGTTTATTAAGGGTAAAAATATACGTTCCACTAGGTGTTTAATCATGGGTAAAAATATACGTTCCATTAGGTGTTTATTAAGGGTAAAAATATACGTTCCACTAGGTGTTTAATCATGGGTAAAAATATACGTTCCACTAAGTGTTATTTATGGGTAAAAATATATGTTCCACTAGGTGTTTATTTATGAGTAAAATAATACGTTCCACTATTGATTTTTTGTATGTAAAAGGAAACCGTTTGTCTGCTCACAAACTACCTATGATTCGACCACCTAGTGGAACATATTATTTGACCTATAATGTTACGTTGCGGCAACTAGTTTCTGGTTGCTTGGGTATATATATATATATATACATATATATATATACATTAAAATATTATATTTCACTCAGCATATTCGCAGTGAAGACTAGAAAACTACCGGATAATTTCAATGAATCTAAGTTGATTTTCTTTCACGTCATCGCCACAATATTTCTATTGTTAGTGTTATATCGTTGCGAAATATATTGTATTATATAATAATATAGGTTATTTTTATTGGTATATGCTTTCGATTAATGAATTTAAGTTACGATAATTTAAATGGGTTTCAACTAATACTAGTATAACATGATAATAAACAGTATTTAAAAATAAATGATTTTACAAGTGTATTTCATAGTATGATATTTTATTACATTTTTAAATTTAAATTTAATTTATAACTATAAACAAATATGTTTAACTTTATTTTTACAATGAACTCATACTTTATTATAATATATTCAAATAGATATATATATATATATATATATATATATATATATTAATAAAATACTATAATAATACATTATATTTATTATTAACATTTTAAAATATATTTCAAGAATTGCTTTCATCCCTACATATTTATACGCCGAGAGATCTAATAACAAAGCTTCGCTGTTATCAGTTCTATTGTTGATAAGCTGTACAATGACTCTATTGTGTTTACACTCACCGAAAGTTAGTATACCTTTAACTAACTGTAGTATATTAGTATAGTAGTTATATTATTAATATAGTATTACTGAAATTAAATATAAACTACGTATTAATATTATTTTGAAATTAATTTGAGTATTTCCACTATTAAGACTAAATATGTTTATATTAATGGATGAGCATTATTAATATAAAATAATATTTATTAATCTTATAATATATATTATGATAAATTATATATTAAGTATATATTTATATATTAAACTGTTATGTTTATTATACTTTTTAACAGCTTAGATATTAAATAAATAATGTAAACACAAATATATACATGTATATATATATATATATATATATATATATATATATATATATAAATGTATACTTATATATAACTGTCTATGTGGCTCAGTTGGCTAAGCGTAAGACACATAAGCAGTAGGGTGTGGGTTCATTCCCCGTCCTGACTAATAACATAGGTCTTAAAATACTATTAAGAAATTATCTTATATAATTGTTTATAAATAAATCAACGGTTACATTCATGGATACTTTAACATGAATACGGATTCAAAGGGACAATTGAGTCATATGGTCATAAGTGAAAACTTAATCTTAAAATCTCGAAAAGTTTATCTATGTTCCTGAATGGGATGAAATCACTCCACCAAAATAGAATAACAATAGCAATAACAATATGTCACATTAATTGATACATAACACTACTGTCTACAACGATTGATTGCGATATTTAATGTACTAATATAACATAACTTATTGCATATTATGATTGTATACTAATACACACTACTAATACATTGTCTCGATATGTATATTATAATATTTAATGTGTGCCACATTATGCCAGATCTACGCGTCACACTACGTCAACGACTGCAAAACAAACAAATGTACAATTAGTACATGACAAGAAGTTGAACTAATAAGAAATTATTAAGAAATTATATATTATATTTCAGTTATAATATTATTATTATTACTATTATTATATAATTACGAATATTACATAATCAATGTTAAATTTTTATAATGCATTAGTAGTGTTTATTATAATTAAATTAAACGTCTGAAACTAGTCAAATGTAATTGTCAGTATTATTAGGTTAGTCATTATGTAGATAGATGTTGATTTATATTATAATATATTATTTAAATTGTAGTTTTAATATTGTATTCAATTATATTATAAATGATATAAATAAGTTATGTTAAACTATAGATGATATTTAATTATATTTTAGTAATTATACAATATACTGTATAATATGTTCTATATTGTATCGTAAGTTGTATTATATTGTATATTGTATTAAATATTGTATGTTATAATAGTTTAATATAAATAATATATAAATAATAAATTATGTATTATATATACAAATGATATTACCCTATTAATGAATAATATAAATTATTGAATATTTATTTGTAAAAATATATATATGATGATTATGATGATAATAATGTGTATTATCATTTATCATATGTGTGACCATACCTCGTAGGTTCATATAACAATATAGAACGACAACAACAAATACAAAAATAAATTAAATAAATTAGATTAATAAATAAACAAAACGATCAAATAGAATAATTTATAAAAATCGTATTTTTGTTGGAATAAAATATGCACGAATTATACGATTTAAAGAGAATATTGAAGTATTAGAAATTATAGAGTATACTCTATATATATAATCATATTATTAATAGAGTTTTTATCTAATTATATATTATATACATATTTCAATATAATAATGTATATTTCCAAACTAATGAACTAATTAGTTCATTAGTGCATTAGTACTTTAATATGGGATGTGAAATGAATCACATAACTATTAAACAGAAATAAGTGTATACATTAACACTATTAGATAATGCTTCAATCCAATAAATGAAAGGTTAGCGATTATAAGATTACAGGCAACCCTGTTTAACATATCAATAATCCAAGTATATGCCCCGACAACCGATCATACAGATGAAGAAACTGAATCATTCTACAACGAGTTACAAGACTCCATCTCAAAAATTTCAAAGAAAGATATACTGGTTATTCAAGGTGACTGGAATGCAAAAATTGGTAAGGATGCAATAACAGACTGGGGAAGAACCTCCGGGAAATTTTGCAATTCAACAACAAACGAGAGAGGATATCGACTACTGGAATTTGCAAAAACAAATGATCTCATAGTAGCAAATACATTTGGTCCCCACAAAAAATCAAGAATACAAACCTGGCATAGTCCTGGTGGATTATATCATAATAAAATTGATTATATCCTAGTCAGTAAACGTTTTACTACAAGCGTGAATATAAACAAGACTCGATCATTCCCTAGATCAGACATAGGTAGTGATCACGATATGGTTATGATGACATTTTGTCTTCGCCTGAAAAATCCAAAGAAATAAAAATTCACTCGAAATAAATTTAATCTTGAGAAACTTAAAAACCCAGATATTTAAAAACTGTTTAAACATAGAATTGATGAAAAGTTATCAGCACAACATTTAATAAAAATATTCAACAACGAAGAGATATTACAAAAAATGAATAAAACACTGATAGATACAGCCACTGAAATTCTAGGTAAACATAGAGAGAAAAAGAAAAACTGGATCACTGAAGAACTGATGGATATGTGTGACTTAAGAAGAGAACTGAAAAAGATAAAATTCCTATCAGGAAGTAGTTACAAGCAGGTTAACACTCAAATAAAAAGAGAGATGAAGAAAGCTAAGGAAAATTGGATTACCCAGAAATGTATAGACATTGGTGACTGTTTAACCAGGAATAACACCAAGAGAGCCTACCAAATTGTCAAAGACCTAACTAAACCGAAGGATAATGCCGCTGTAAATAAACAGGATAAACATGGTAAATGTATCACTGATAAAATGGATGTTAGGAAAAGATGGACACAATACTGTTCATAACTCTATTCACATAGACATAGGCCTTAGCGCGTCGACGAGTTCAGAGCATACGTCTGACTGTTAATCAGGCGAGTGGCAATCTCCCCGGGTTGGGACGGATTGTATGGAAAGAAACAATAAAGACAAATTTCGAATTCTATTTATTTATTAGCATACAGTCAAGGGATGCAGCTTTAGGGCCTTCACGGCAGATAATGTTAATGTAGTATAATAATAATTAGATAACCTTAATGCATGTATACATAATAATAATAGTTATTCTATATAATTAATAACTCAGATAATCAATTTAATGTCGTAACTATTTTAAATAACTTTAATAATCTCAAATCTTCGTTCCGTGTTTACATCACGTGACACACATAAATAACCTAATAAAGAAAGTGAACACATATAAACAGGTACGTTATCATAAATATTAATAGTTACTAAAAGGTAGTGATATTATACTTAATTGCATATATATTACATCATTACAATCATCCTAACTTTTTTTTTTTTTTTTTTTTTTAATTTTTTTAATAATTTTTTTTTTTTTTTGTAAGTAAAGTAAAAATGTATCTAACTCATATTCAACTTCTCCCTTCTTTTAAAGATAATAATAACTTAATAAATAGTAATGCTAATATAAAAGATATTAATAAATTAATAAATAGTAATGTTAATATATAAGATAATAATAAATTAATAAATAGTAATGTAAAAACTAATATAAAAGATAATAATAAATTAATAAATAGTAATGTTAATATATAAGAATATAATAAATTAATAAATAGTAATGTTAATATATAAGATAATAATAAATTAATAAATAGTGCTGTTAATATATAAGAATATAATAAATTAATAAATAGTAATGTTAATATAAAAGATATTAATAAATTAATACATAGTAATGTTAATATATAAGATAATAATAAATTGTGAACTTTCCATTCTTCCAGTTTACAACTAATATAAGAAATTTAAATGAATCTATAAAAATTATCTACCTCATATTCAAATTCTCCCTTACCTCTATAAATACCTACGTTATGGCGTCCTCGCCCATCAGTATTACGAGGTCTTAGTCTACCACTCCAAATATTCTGCTCCTATTCTTTAGCCTGTATGACCAGTGTATCATGTTTTGATCCAGCTCGTATATTTTGATGTCTGTCCGGTTTACAATCTTCCGGTTGCTTTGTGCATTCTCCACTTCGTATACATTTCCTCTTCTACTTTTCACTCTCCATCTTTCTTCTTCCTAGTAATTCTGAATCTTGAAACGCTTAGGATGTGTTTCTCTTTATATGTATCTCGTATCTCTTGCTGTTATAATGTATCGTTGGTTCGAACTTTCCAATCCAGTAGAACCAATGAAACCAGTAAGACCATGCACACCAGAGTTACCTTGAATACCAACTTTCCAACGTGTTCCAACAACTCCAGTAGAACCAGTAATATCACGTATACCTTCTCTACAAGCGATACCAGTAGATCCAGTATCTCCAATTTTAACATATATTTCTAATGAACCATTACCACCTCTAACTTCAGATTGACATATTGCTACGGTATTTATTAGTAATCCACAACTACCTGTATTTCCGTCTGAACCAATACTTCCTTTAAATCCTCTACCACCTTGATCATCTAGTTCTTCTTTTAAACATGTCTCTCCGGTAGAACTATCATCTCCATCTATACCATGTTTTCCATGAGTTCCATCATTTTTAGTAATACTAATAGCTCCAGGTTCCCCTTCTACTCCATGCTTTCTTTCATTGCCATAATTGCCATGGTGACCAGTAGCTCCAATCTTTCCAGTTATACCTCGTTTTCCAGAAGCTCCAGTACTTCCGATATTACCAATATGACCTTTAGTACCTGTATCACACTGTTGTCCCATTCTACCGGTTGCTCCAGAAATACCTTGATCTCCATCATTTCCATTATAATCTTTTGGGCCTAGTTTACCCTTTCTTCTAAATTTGCCTTTGTCAACAGTAATACCGAGATGTCCAGCTTCACCTTTTATGCCATGGTTTCCATCCTTGCCGTTTATTCCTGTTGCAACTATCATACCGACATCACCAACGATACCTTCCAGACCTTGTATTACCTTATATCCAATTGCGCCAGTATATCCAGAACAACCAAAAGTACCCTTCGAATATCGGTTCTCTTTATTTCCATCTCTAACAGTTGCTCCAGTTTGACCATTTCTACCATTTCGACCATGTATTCTATAAATGCCATTTTTTCCATCATTACCATTATCGCCTATGATTCCTGTTTCTCTAATACTACCTTTTCAACACTATTTCCATCATTAATATTAACACCATCTTTACCAGTAGCACCGACACTCCCAGAATGTCCAATTTTATTAATAGTACCAGTATCTTTTTCATCAATTTTATCCCATATCTTTTGCATCAATTCCATTTTCGTTTCTTTCTTACCAAAGACATCCTCCAGAACCTCAAATATTTTCTCAATATTATTCTATATCTCAATTGGCTTACAGACAATTTATAGACGAGCATCCCCCCTAAGGTTATCTTTCAATAAGTATCTTAATAAATGTCACTCTCTTATTTTCGCTTAAGTATTCTACTATAAATCTGGCTTCTGCCAGCCATTCTTCTATAGGTGTCGACCCTCCAAATTAGATAGTGCTAAGTTAGGTATATGACCTTCTGTTTTACCCTTAAAATCATCATTTTCTTTCATTTTATAATATTAAATGAATTAAAAAAAAAGATTAGCTGAATTAGAATTAGACTTTTAGAAAAAAAAATTATATTTTATATTAATATAACATTTAATTAAAATTATAATTTAATTAAAATTTTAAAATAAATTTAATAATTGTCAAATACTTAAAACAATTGACTTAATATATATTATGCTATATTTATATTATCTCATATAAATATATATTTATATATATTCATATAAATATATATATATATATATATATATATATATATATATATGTATATATATATATATATGTATATGGAATTAAGTTTTATATAATATCACTAACCTTACAATAATAAAATGTCGTCAATTTTCCGTACAGAAGTATCCCACTTCTGACACCAATGTAATATGTGGGTTGTGGGGGGCCTTAGCGCATCGACGAGTTCAGAGCATACGTCTGACTGTTAATCAGGCGAGTGGCAATCTCCCCGGGTTGGGACGGATTGTACGGAAAGAAACAAAAAATACAAATATCGAATTCTATTTCTTTATTAGCATACAGTCAATGGATGTAGCTTTAGGGCCTTCACGGCCGATAATGTTAATGTAGTATAATAATAATTAGGTAACATTAATGCATGTATAAATAGTAATAATAGTTATTCTATATAATTAATAACTCAGATAATCAATTTAATGTCGTAACTATTTTAAATAACTTTAATAATCTCAAATCTTCGTTACATGTTTACATCACGTGACACACATAAATAACCTAATAAAGAAAGTGAACACATATAAACAGGTACGTTAGCATAAATACTAATAGTTACTAAAAGGTAGTGATATTATACTTAATTCCATATATATTATATCATTACATATATATATATATATATATATACATATATAAGTGTGTATGTATGTGTATGTGTGTATGTATGTGTGCGTGCGTATGTATATATTATACAATTATATTGATATAGAATTCTATTAATAATAATTATTATTGATAAGAGATATATTTTATAAAATATAATATTGCACAATATATATCGCTGTTGTAATATACAATGTGTTTATTTGACCTATACAATATACAAATTTGAATATATATTGAATACATAAATTAATGATATCCAAAGTGTTTATTTGACTTATAAAATATACAAAACTGGAACATACATTGAATACATACAATTATCATATCAAAAGTGTTTATTTGACCTATAAAATATACAAAATTGGAACATATATTGCATAAATAAAATAATTATATCCAAAGTGTTTATTTGACCTATAATATATACAATATTGGAACGTTGTTATATATTTTACGTTGACGGGTAACGTGTTTGGTTGATTGAGTAGGGAGGAGCAGTAGTCGATACATAAGATGACGAATACATTTATGAGGACAATGGTAAGATGGAGAGTTAGGTACTTCATTATGAGAAGAATTATGAAGAGATGATAATTAACTGATTTAGATATATTAGCTATATGGGAATTGATGGATAGGTTAGCATCCAAAGTAACACAACGATTTAGAACAGATGGGATGATAGTAAGATCAACAATTACAATAAAAGAAAAAAATGATAGTCAGTTGGGATATTTAGGAATGAATATATTGAAGAGTTAAATATAAGGTATTATATAGAAGCCATGATCTGATAGTACATGCACATTTACATAATTGGGAGTTATCTCGTACATTTGAGGAGTTAGACAAGAAGGAACGGAGTGAATATCATCAGCATATGTGTGATAGTGGATATCTTGAAATTGACCAATAATATCATGTATAGGGAGAATATATATTAAGAAGAGGAAGGGGCTGAGACATATCCCCGAGGAACACCATAATGAAGAGGATGATATTGTGGAGATAAATTGTACATTTGCACGGATGATGATCGATTTAATATATAGAAAGAAAATTATTTTAATACGGTATGTCGTAGACCAATCATTTATAATCTTTAGATAAGAATAGAATGGCTCAAAGAATCGAAAACAAACTAGATGTCTAATAATAGTGTACAGGAGATAGATGATAATACTGTATATATATATATATATATATATATATATATACATATATATATATATAAATATTGTTTATTATTTAGTGTAACGCAGTTTCAGTAGAGTGTTCTCTTCTAAATACACTATGAAATATATAATATGATTTGTTATCAGCCATACATCAATTGTATAGCAACAATTCATTCTAGAATTTGCTGAGAAACGGAAGTTGTGAAATGGGTGGTAGTAGTAATCATATATATATGTGGATCAAATTAAAAATAATTTAGTAATGGGGTAATTATAGCATGATTAAAGTTAGACAAATACCATCATTTAGGGAAATAAGGATATTATCAGGAATATAGATGGATAGATTATAATTTAATTGTTTAAAGGCGGCTAGGTTAATTGGGTCAGAAGAATAAGAAAAGGAAGACTTAGAGATAATATTAGATATTATGAAAATATAATGTTTATAGAATATAGTAAAATAGTATTGGATTGGTTTACTAATACAGATGCACGGAATAGAGCTAATTGTTAGGAGAGAAGAAATAGAAGAGTATATGCGTAAAAAGTTAGCGAATTAGCGAATTCGTAGCATAATTTGTGTGTGTGCAATATTAGGTATATGAGGTATATCTATAGGCATTGTAGATGAGAGAAGTTTATGTACAAGGGTTAAAGAAGCTTCAGGAATGGATGTGAGGTTATTTATTCAAAAATATAAAAAGCAGAATAGGCTTTAGAGATTTCATATTTATAGAACCAGCAATATGTAGAAAATATTAAGAGTTTTCCAGAAGAGGGGTTATTGTGGAAAATTCATTCAAGCTTACATAGGTTGCGTTTGAAAGAAACACATTCAGAGGAAAACTATGGTGAGTTTGAATGAATATTAATAGTTTTAGTTTTTAAAGTGGACAATTTTTCAATCAAGTAAGATAGAGCATCATTGAGTGAATCCATGGAATAATACAGTTACAGGAGAAGTAGTTCAAGTACCGAGGCCAATCAATCATTATCAAGATATCAAAAAAATCTGTAGATAATCTATTTTTTTTTCTATAGAGGTAGAGTAAGGTAGAACTAATAGACAAGTTATTAGAAAATGATCGGTAATAAGTCAGATGTACAACAATTAGAGATACACTAACAACTAATATATGATCTACAACAAATGAAAATATAAATTAGTGTAGTGTGATAAAGTCCATAATATTTTTGATAGTGGAATGGGGAAGTATATTTTCTTCGAAGTGGTAGTTAAAATCACCAATAATAAAGTTGAATTGGTAATAATTAAATCGAGGGGAGGTATCGGGTTTAGAAGATAAGTATGTTTCATAAGATATTTTCATTTAGACAGATCTGAGGGTAATAGTGTTAAGATATAATAATGGTGAGTGGAACCATGCATTATGTTTGTTAGGGTATTTCGTAAATGTAGTCAACTTTTAAGAACATTTTAGACAATTTTAGCAGTGCAATCCTTCTAAATAATAAAGTTTAAAAATTCTTTAAACTAACAGTTAGAGTAAGATATGGATGCTTATAAAAGTGCTTTTTAACACATTCATATATTAAATTATGCACGAAACACTAAGTGAACGTTATTCACCTAGTTCAATTAGAGGAAGTTAAATATATAAAATAATATGATCTTACGACATTAACTAATGAACGGTAAACATGAAGAGCCACAGGTATTAACTATTAAACTATAAATACCAATATAATGATGAATTTAGTGCATCTTATAGGGGTGAAGTTTTGAAAATACCATGATTAACATTAAAATAGAATGGTAGGATATATCCTACTATACATGATATATATATATATATGTTGTAAAGTACATATAGCTAATGCATTCAGACACACGTATATTGCAATTAAAACCATAATGATGCATTCGTTATGTACACGACCACTATAATGTGTTCGAGAAACACACTAATGCATTCGGGTTATGTGCACGGCCACTATGCTTTGTTAGAGAAACGCACTGATGTGTAACCGAAATCATTAAACGTATTCTGTTATAATTCGCCTGCATCAGTTACACATCAGACATTACTAGTGTACGTTTATTCTTGATATCATATTATACGAGATTCGTCAAACCCAGATATACGGTTATTATTATTATTATTATTATTATGATTATTATTACTATATGTTATTCCCTATATCAGGTTGATCTAATTGAAATAAAGTTGAATAATATAAACACACTTGTGGATCATTTGTGTAAATATAACGAGACGACGCATTGATAACAGTGCTCGTGCAACATTGGTGACAGCGGCTATTGGTATCTCAACTGTAGACAACCGTGTATCGACGCCACGAGAAACCCGGAAGGACAACTGGTACTCGGTAAAAGAAGACACCACGAAAAACCTGGTAGGACAACTGGTACTCGGTAAAAGAAGACGCCACGAGAAATCCGGAAGGACAACTGATACCCGGTAAAAGAAGACGCCACGAGAAACCCGGAAGGACAACTGGTACCCGGTAAAAGAAGACGCCACGAGAAACCCTGAAGGACAACTAATACCCGGTAAAGCAGACGCCACGAGAAACCCGGAAGTACCAATCGGTACCCGGTATCATACGTTAGTGTATTTATTGAGTGCGTGATTGTGGTATCTAGTTGCAATATAAGTGGACTTTTTCAGTGACATATTTAAATTTTTTATTTGCTTTTGTAACTAAAACTATCATATCCGAGGTAGATAAGGATACCAAACCTGTAGGGAGGCAACCTAAGAGGGATTCGAGTTATGTAAAATTGTCAAATTTTAGTGATGGCATAGATGTGAATGAGTGGATAAATATGGCGGATGAATGCGTAAGCTTATTAGGATTTAAAGGGGAGGAGGCAGCTGGATTTATACTTTACCACAAACGGGTGGGCGCTAAGTTAGAATTGTCAATCCTAGGCGAGGCTCTATTAAGTAAGCAAGCGATATTTAATGGTTTGAGGAATATGTGTAAGCAGAAGAGGGCACGAGGGGAGAGGTTAAGAGTAATGGTAGAAAGGAGACAATGGGAAGAGGAGAGCATTACATCTTTTGCGGATGATATTTTAAGATTGGGAGTAGAGTTAAAGGAGGATGTGGATGGTTGGGAATCGTTAATGGTAGACACATTCAAAAGTAATGTATGGGATAGGAGTCTAAGGAGGGAGTTACTAGTGACTGGGGAGCTTAAGACATTCAGCCAGGTACGGGAGAGGGCACGACTGTTCGAGTCACTTAGGGAGGAGGTAAGTGGTGGATATGAGGTTCGGGCGGTAAAGGTAGATAGAGTAGATAGTACAGATAGAGATGAAATTAAAAGGTTGGGGAATCAAGTTAGAGAACTAGAGTATAGGTTAAGGGAGAATGGTGGTAGACAGGTAGAGAGACATGGGCAAGTATGTATAACGATAAGTAGATGTTATAGGTGTGGGAGAACTGGACACATGGCGCGATGGTGTAGTTATGAAGCTTTAAATAGCCACCCGTCTCAGTAGGTCAGGTGACTGAGATGGGAGAACACGAGGGGAAGACCTGGTTAATCGGAACTTGTCCAACGACAGTTGTAAAAATTAGAAATTGATTGCCTTGTAGATACAGGAATCAAGTTTTGTATCGGCAAGGGTAGTTAAAAGGTTGGGCATAGATATATCAATTTTTCCTAGGTTAGAGTTGAAAGCGGCCAATGGGTTAAAGGTACTGAATAGTGGTAATGTACGTGTAGATATTGAATTACGAGGGAAGTTGATTAAGGGAGCGGGGTTTGTAGTTTCATCTAATGGTAGGTGTTTAATAGGGATGAATATAATTAGCCGCTATAAAGGCGAGAATGGGGAAGGTTTAGATGTAGTCGACATAAATACGATTAAGGTCCATATAGGTTGTGAGATTAAGACAGTAAGAGAACAGTTATAGGATATGGTGGAGGCACATAAAGAATTATTCATAACTAAAGGAGAACCATTAGGGTGGGCTAGAGTAGGAGAACATCATATTAGAACAGTTGATACCATACCGGTCGCGCAACCTTATCGGAGAATTATACCTACGGAAGTAGAGTCAGTGAAAAATCAAATAGATGAATGGTATCAAGAAGGTATTATAGTAAAATCGAATAGTGAGTATGCCAGCCCACTAGTAGTTATTAAGAAAGGGAATAATGAACTGAGACTATGTGTAGATTATCGGAACCTGAATAAGAAAACAGTCAGGGATGCGTATCCAATACCTAGAATTGATGATTCTCTGGAGGCGTTGAAGGGGGCCAAAATATGTTCTTGTTTTGATTTAAAATCGGCATATAATCAGATAAATGTAAATAAAAGTGACCAGCATAAAACAGCATTTAACTCTCCCTGGGGTCTTTATGAATTCACACGAATGCCTTTCGGACTAGTGTATGCTCCAGCAACTTTTCAGAAGATAATGTCGAATATATTAAGAGATGAAATATTTAAGTACGTAATTTGCTATTTAGACGATATTTTAGTATACTAAAAATC
The DNA here is from genome assembly GCA_964019155.1 of Osedax fenrisi. Classification (NCBI taxonomy): domain Eukaryota; kingdom Metazoa; phylum Annelida; class Polychaeta; order Sabellida; family Siboglinidae; genus Osedax; species Osedax fenrisi. Next base: position 28,765,304 of record OZ025244.1, on the reverse strand, counting down.
GTGGTCTGATCATATAAAACATGTGAGAGTAGTAATGGGTAAACTAGCCGAGGTAGGATTTCGACTAAATATGAAGAAATTTAAACTAGGGTTGAACGAAGTCATATTTTTGGGAATGAATATATCGGAAAAAGGAATGGGGACAAATGTGGAGAAAACAAGAGCGATAAAGAATTGGCCCAGACCGGTAAATCTAAGAGAGCTATAGCTTATAAGATCATTTCTAGGGGTAGGATCGTATTATAGGAAATTCATAAACGGTTATGCTGAAATGGTTGCACCACTAACGAAGTTAACTAGGTCTGGTATAGAGGAAGGAAAGGTGTCTAGGAGAATAAGCAAGAGGGTTGGGATTTCATGGAATGGGGAATGCGAAGAAGCAATGATAAAACTGAAAGATAGAATCAGTAATGCTCTAGTTCTATCATTACCTAGATATGGAGAGCCATTTATAGTAGAAACAGACGCTTCTAATAAGGGGTTAGGGGCAGTGCTAAGCCAATGGATAGAGGGGAGGATTCGGGTGATTGCTTTTGCAAGTAGAGCGTTAAGTACAGGGGAAAGAGTGGAGGCAAACTACTCGTCAAAGAAGCTAGCATTTGTGGCAGTGATATGGGCAGTATCGGACAAGTTTAGGCATTATCTAATAGGGTCTAAATGCTTAGTAATTACTGATAACAGTGCTTTATCATATTTAGAACGCGACAAAACGTTAACTTCACTGGAACAGAGGTGGGTAGCACGGTTGGCACCGTTCGATATTACGATAAAATATAGAGCGGGTAACCTAAATTGTTTATCAGATGCTTTATCAATTTTTCAATGTAGAGGAGACCGATATTAACATTCTGTATGACGATGATCTAGATGTGAATGAAGTAGTTGTTATGGAAGGAATTAGTGATGGGCAATTACGAAAAGACCAGTTAGCGGACGAGAAAGTAAGGGAGATTATCGAAGGAATAGAAAGGGGAGAAGAGGGGGTATTATAGGATACGGAATGGAGTACTATATAAAGGAAGAAAGGATACGGAAGAGGTTTTAGTCTTACCTTTGAATAGAGTGGAAGAGGTGTTAATGGGAGTTCATGACAATAATGGACACCAGGGTATAGATAGGACGGTGGCTAGAATACATCTTAAGTATACGTGGGGCGGTAGATATAAGGATATAAGAAATTATATAAATAATTGCAAGATCTGTCAGGTTTGTAAGGATGTGGGAAGGAGACAGAGGGTAGAATTGGGCTAATTAACGGCATCCAAGCCATTAGAATTAGTATTCCTAGACTTTGTCACTCTAGATAAGTCATCAGATGTGAGGGATAGTGTGCTAGTGATCACTGATGCTTATACCAAATTTACGAAAGCGATACCAACAAGGAATCAACTTGCGGTTACCGTCGCAAAGATTCTCATGAATGAATGGATTTTCAATTATGGCACACCAAGTAGGATTCATACCGATCAAGGGAGAAACTTTCAGGCAGAAATAGTTACAGAATTGTGTAGGTTATTTGGAATCAAACAGAGTAGAACAACTCCAAACCATCCACAAGGAAATGGACAGTGTGAGCGTATGAATCGTTCATTAATAAATTTACTAAGGACCCTGAATCAAAATTATAAGAGTAGGTGGACGATTCATCTGCCTAAGCTAATACATGCGTATAATGTAACACCTCATGCAAGTACTGGGTTTACACCATTCTTTATGATGTTCGGGAGGGAAGAGAATTTACCGGTGGATAGTAGGTTTGGTAATAGAGGGGCGACAGAAGGTGACTGGATATATGAGACGAGAAGGAAGATGAGTGAGGTCGGGATATTAGTAATAGGAAGAGTAGATAGGAAAAAGGCTGTAGGTAATAAGCAGGAAGTAGATGAGTTAGAGAAGGGGTGTCAGGTGAGAGTGAGAAATAGAGTGTTAGGGAGGAAAAAACTCGCAAATATATGGGGGGAAATAAGTTGGACTGTTGAGGGAAAATTTAAGGATTCAACCGCATATATACTGAGCAGAGGAGAGATTAAAAGGGTAGAGAATATTAGGAATTTAAAGTGTATAATAGATTAATTTAAAATTTGTTTTTTTTTATAAAATGTAGGGACTACATTTTTTTTTTGTGGAGGGGTGAGATGTTGTAAAGTACATATAGCTAATGCATTCAGACACACGTATATTGCAATTAAAACCATAATGATGCATTCGTTATGTACACGACCACTATATTGTGTTCGAGAAACACACTAATGCATTCGGGTTATGTGCACGGCCACTATGCTTTGTTAGAGAAACGCACTGATGTGTAACCGAAATCATTAAACGTATTCTGTTATAATTCGCCTGCATCAGTTACACATCAGACATTACTAGTGTACGTTTATTCTTGATATCATATTATACGAGATTCGTCGAACCCAGATATACGGTTATTATTATTATTATGATTATGATTATTATTACTATATGTTATTCCCTATATCAGGTTGATCTAATTGAAATAAAGTTGAATAATATAAACACACTTGTGGATCATTTGTGTAAACATAACGAGACGACGCATTGATAACAGTGCTCGTGCAACATATATATATATATATATATATATATATATATATATATATATATATATATTGTAGATTAATTATAAATTCGTATTGCTAAATCAGAAATGGTAATACATATTATGATATGGTCTAGCAGAAAGCATAATTTATACTCAAATTTAATTTATTAAAATCGCTATTTTCTTACTTCTATTATATGGATTTTAATGTTGAGATTTTAAGTAATTCCAGTAATAACTTAAGTTATGGAAAATAAGATGTGATCATTCTGCTTATATTAATAACATATAGGGAGATAACATTACATTTTTATATTCGGGCGAAGACGATTATTTTAGTTGGCCACTATGAACTATAGTTGATATTATATTATACTACTATCATTGTAAAAAAGAAGAACATGTGATGGTTTGGACATATTACATACCACAATTATTTAGTTATAATGAAAATGAAACAAAGAATAATATAAAATAAAATAATTAGTCTTAAAAATATAAATCAAAAAAGAAGAATAAGTAATTATTTTGATAAATTAAAATAGTATATATAATAACAAATCCTTTGGGAACTTATTTTTAAGAATATCCTAAATATTATTAGGTATAGAATACAGTAATTCTTTATTAAACCCTTAATGGATGTATATCTTTTGTTTATCTCTATGTATCGAGTATTTTTGTATACGTCTAATAGTGTAGCGTCGTTAGTTATTCTTATTTTATTATTTGTATAATCATAATCGAATATAAGCATTCGGTATGTTCGGTGATTCTTCAATGGTATTATGTTATTCCACTTAAGGGGACGAGATACCATTGATTTTTTCGGAAAAAAATTGAATTTCAAATTTTTTTTTAATGTAAAATTATAATATTTCAAATATTATCTTTAAAATGGTGTTTAAATTATGTTCATTACATTATTCATTTTGTTTATATTATATTATTTGTACCTATTTAATCATATTGTTTATATTCATATATTATATTTGAAACTTGATTTACTCCGAATAATTATTTTGCATTTTGTATATCTCCAATTAATGTCTCTTCTTATTCAATATTGAATATTTTTTCTTCAAATTTTCACAATATTATATATAATATATACATGAACAGTATTATTAATTATTCTATATATATAATATATGTAAATTTATATAAATTGTAAATTTAGTGATAATTTGTGATAAATATCTTAATTAATTATTTTTTTTTATAATTAATCATTTTTATATTATTTATGTTAATAATTATTAAAATATATTCAACCATATGTTAAAGCTATATGTTTATAATAAGATTGTTAAAAAATTATTACATAAACTTTAATATTATAAGAGTTTATACATTTTTAAAACATGCTATTTTCCCTATCTTTTACATGTATACTGTTTATAAGTAGCTGGTCCCCTTAATAGATTAATACGTACAATTTCTAGTAAATATGTAGAAAATCTCGTATGACAATATTTTATTCCCGTATACATTTTTCGAAGTTCGATAGTGTATTTTCTCATTTTCTTATCAAAAAAGCTTGATATATATATATATATATATAAATTAAAGGTATTCCTATATCATATATTATAATTTAAATGTTTTAATTTGTTATCACATTGGTTATGCTTTTATTTTTTTGTATCACTGTCTAGTTTATCTATACATTTAAATCTATACACATCCCTCTTCCATTCCTACATTGTTATCCATCTACTACGAGTATTGAATTATAACCTCTATATCTTTTCATAACAAGTTACCCGAGTATGACGTGGTGGTATATCAAGTGCAATGAATTTTTATACAATTTAAATCGTCTTCTTTAATTTACTAACAATTTGTTTTAAAATATTTACTTGTTATATCTTCTCAATATTTCTTATGATTTTTACTTTGATATTACGGATGTTTTTATTTATATAACGTATTTACTTGTTTTTTCATCAGGCTTCTAATTGGCTATTTATATTTTCTTATATCATGTAAAGCTTGATTACTGTTTATAATGATAAATCAGCTTCTGGTGTTAGTTTCTTAATTCATATGCAAGACAACTTATACATGTACTCATGGTTTATATTTATAATAAAAAGCTTATCAATATGATATAGTTTCTACATTGACCAAAACCTAATTTCTATGTAATACTTTAGATTGTGTACTATAATATATATATATATATATATATGTAGTAGAGTGAAAATATGATATTTAGATAATTAAGAGAACGCGCGCAACACACGCATTTATACACGCGCAAATATAACGAATTATAATATAGACTGCTAGATAATAAGTTGACAGCTCAGCAGTGTACTTATACGATATACGATATATAAGTGATAATTGACACTTGCACTGGTTTAGCTAAGGTATTTTGTTTGTGATTATAAATAAACCAATTGAATCTATACTCGTTCGAACCCATTCTTGGCCATACTACATATATATATATATATATATATATATATATATATATATATATATATATATATATATATATATATATATATATATATATATATATATATTTATATTAAATAGTTTATCATATACAATAATTAATGACTTAAATATATTACTAAATATATCAATATCAATTTTGAAATAACAATAATTTCATTGAATTTTAATAATATCAACTATATTATAAGTGGTATATATAAAACTCCTACTGCAATAATAGGGTATACCCTATTTTACATATTTTAAATTAAATTTTAACAATTTTAAAAATAAACAAACTAAATCTAATTCAAAAATTAATAGAGTTAATAACTCAACTATAACAAAATTAAAGTATTGCGTTATTCACTATAAATTGGATTTTTTTGATATGGATATATATACTGATTTTAATTATATTATAAATATTTTTAATTAATATTAAATAAATGTATTTTTTTATATATATACTCCCAAAATCACAAGTAATAAAATTAAAAATACATGAATGACTAATTCTTTATTAAAATATAGGTAAAATAACCTATCCACCATACACAAATATTAAATTTTATTATAACTAATACAAATTATTTAAACCTACTTAGAAAAGCCGAAAAATTATTTTATAAAAAAATCTCTTACAAATTGTTATAATAATAGAAAATCTTTTTACTAATACATATTAACCCTAATAAAACTCATAATATATTGAATGCATTACCAGCTTCTTTTCACAAATTAATTATTAAAAAAACTTTTACAAATATATTAAATTATTTATTACCACTTCGTATTATTTAAATTTGTATATTTTGTGTTATGTTTAGTTTATTTATCTTTTACTGTTAAATTTATTTTATATTTTTACATATATATGCATTCATTTTATGTGTTTTAAATTGTTCTCCTTTTGAATTTATATATTTCTTATTTATACATTTATTATATTTTATTTTGTAATTAACTGAAAAGTATGACCTATCTTTGATAATAATGTTCAAGTATATACTTACCTATTTATTTAGCACGGTTTTCATTTACACGAATCAAATTTACCAATTATATCAATTTAATAATATATGTATATTTCTAATAATATACAAAATTAACATTTTAAAATAAGTATTTTATTGTCCTTTTACCATGTTATTATATTTTATTTTTTTATTCTTGAAATGGTGTTATCAAGTTAAGTGGGAAAATACCTAGCCAAACTTTGTTTTCCTTAGTGTTTAAACTATATCTGATTCTGATATATATATATATATATATATATATATATATATATATATATATATATTATAACGTGTTTGGTTGTTAAGTATTTTGCACTACTAATATACTAATGTCTAACCTGGTTATTGTGAAATTTAATATTATATTAATATATTAATTAGTTTTATATTTGTTTAGAAGCTTGTCCTACCAGGAAGTGATTCTATAATCATTGACTATTAATTTATAAAATATGTTTCAATCTAATATATTACATCTCCTTTCCTTCATTATTTATAATTAATAATAGTATTTCTTTAAATAACCAGCAACTATTATATTAGTAGTTACATATATAGATAATTTAAATAAATATATAAAAACCATATCATGTATAGGTTATAACAATAAAGGTGTAAATATATATATATTTATAATTCGTGAATAAAATACCTACACGATGATGATAACATATATTATTATCATCGTAACATAAGATGTTTACGATTATCTATAAGGCGATCAGAAAGATTACCTAATATACATGATTTTATTTTAGTCCGTTCTTCATGCTCTTTTTTTTTATTTTTTAGTTCGTCTCTTCTTTTGGTATCGGTTTCATATCTATACGATTTCGTCTATATGTTTTGTTGTCTACTACAACTTCGTATGAACTATTTCGGTCCATGTTTATGCAAGATCCTTGAATGTATGTAGATGATTCTATATCGTATTATTTTAAGTAATTTTTTCAAAATACAACTACAACTTAATTTTCGTAATTTTATTAAGTATTGTTCAAGCGTTTCATTTTTTCTCGTTTTCTAGTATTAAACATGTACATCTCACAGGGAATGTTTACTAGTGGGGTTACGTAGGTAGGGGAAAGTAACCGAATTCAGACATTGCTCGAATACGGACACTCTCGGTATCTCAGAAACCATAAATCATACAACAAAATGTGTAATGAATAACATATTCATAATTATATAAATAATATAAAAAAAAGTATTTTTTATTTTTTAATAATTAAAAATATTGCTTATATATCCAATAAAGTGATTTTTTTATTACGTTTTTAAATTTATGAAAAAAAATGTAAACTTAAAACCTTCTCAAGAATATACAAATGTATAGATATAAAATATAACATTATATTATTAAAAAATAGAGCATTCTAAATTATATATATAATTTCTATATTTGTTATCAAATATTTATTAAGTTATAAGCATATATCTAGAGGTAATATAAGTTCCTAATACGGACACTCTAGATGTCTTAATACGGACACCCTACAACCAATCAGCGCGCAGCTTATAAACTATTCTGATATTTATAAAAATCGCGTAAGTTATAATATGAATACCACCAATAAAGATAAATTTAAAAATGTTATTATTTAGATATTTAAATTGTATTATTTATTAAAAAATAATAAAAACAAATAAATTATTAACTAATTAAATTAGAATAAATTATTTATAAAATATTTATAAATAATTTATTGTAGTTTGTCTGATTGATTCATCAATAATATATAGTTTATCTATTGGTATGTAGGATGTCCGTTTTATAACACAGGGTGTCCGTATTCGGACATGGGTACCGAATACGGACACCCCCGTTATCTATGGAATTAAAAGATTAAATAACATTTTAAAATCAAAATAATATCTATAATCATAACATATTAATATATTGTAATTTTAGAATAAAAAAAATGAGTCATAAAATGCTAAGACCATTTATTGTTAAAGTTTCCGTTTTAGGTTACTTTCCCCTAATTGGTCAAAATCTCTAATACTTTTGATATATCTGACTTATCTTCTATATTTAATTGGTATGTATCGTATATCTTTCAACCTTCTGGTCCAATATATATCATAGAGTGGCGAAAAATAATGAATACAAGTCGCTTGTATTCATTATTTGTTTGTTATCTGGATTTATGGGACATGCATAAAACGCCCATTGTTTACGCTACATGTCCCACTATTGGTTAGCATTTACCCGTTAGTATTTATTTCTTCAGGTGCTTTAAGCCCTGACATATTTTTTTTAATTTACACAATAAAACATAAACAAAAATATCATATCAAAATATCACAATATAACAATATAATATCAAAACAAAAATTACTAACAAATGTTGTCTATAAACATACTATATTATTATACTACGTTATTTTATTATATTATTTTATTTAATTAACGTGTACTCAAATAATACTACAATAATAAAATTGAAAAAACACAAAAGATATATATTGTACACTGTACAGTGTACAATGTACAGAAATGCAAGAAAGAGGGAAATACTTGACAAATAAAGAAATTATCGAAATGTAGTATTATATTAATATATTAAATAGTTGTATTATTATTTAGAAGCTTGTCGTATCATGAATAGTTTCTATTATCATTGAATATAAATTTACAGAACATTTGTCAATCTAATATCTTATATATATATATATATATATATATATTATTATCAGATTTAGGTATAAGTACCTGGTTAATTGTTGAAGTATTGCTGCGTGTCGAGACAATTACCCTTATATATACAAATATATATTCAATAATTTATATTATTTATTAATAGGTTATTTATATATATATATATTTATATAATATACATTATTTAAACTATTGTAAAATACAATATAACACACATTACGAAACAATATTAAACATATTTTACAGTATATTTTATAATTACTAAAATGTAACTAAATATCATCTATAGTTTAACATAACTTAGTTACCTATATCATTTTAATATAATTTAATAAAATTTAAAAACTACAATTTAAATAATATATTATAATATAAATCAACATCTATCTACGTAAATAACTAACCTAATAATACTGACTATTAAATATGACTAGCTTCAGACGTAGAATTTAATTATAATAAACACTAATAATTCATTATCAAAATTTAACATTGATTATGTGATATTGGTAATTATATAATAATATTAATAATAATAAAAATATAATTATATTAATTATATAATAATAATAATAATTAAATTATATTAATAATAAAATAATAATAATTGAATTATTATAATAGTTAAAAAAATAGTAATAATATAAATTAATTATATTAATAATAATAATAGAACTGAAATATAATATATAATTTCTTAATAATTTCTTATTAGTTCAACTTCTTGTCACGTGATGATTGTACATTTGTTTGTTTGGCAGTCATTGACGTAGTGTGACGCGTAGATCTGGCATAATGTGACACACATTCAATATTATAATATATATATTGACAATGTATTACTAGTGTATATTAGTATGTACTCATAATGTGCAATAAGTTATGTTATAATTCGTACGTTAAATATTGCAATCAATCGTTGTAGATAGTAGTGTTCTGTATCAATCAATTAATGTGACATATTGTTATTGTTATTGTTATTCTATTTTGTTGGAGTGCTTTTATCCCATTTAGGAACATATATGAAGTTTTCAAGATTTTAATATTAAGTTTTCTTTCACTTATGACCATATTGCTCAATTTTCCCTTCGAAGCCGTTCTCATGTTAAAGCATACATGATTTTAACGAGAGCCAATTTAAAGATCAATTCTAAATAATATTGTAAGACCTATTTTATTTGATTTTACCCACATCTTACTGATTGTGTGTCTAACACCTATCCAACTGAGATACACAGGTAGTTATTTAAAAATAAGTATTAATATATATATATATATATATATATATATATATATATATATATATATAAATAAATGTATTAATTTGAGTTTACATTATTTATTTAATTAATAAGCTATTAGAAAATATAATAAATATACAAATTTAACATATACATATATACTTGATTAGATTAAAGGATTAATAAAATATCTTATAATATTAATAAATATTATTTTATTTTAATAATGCTCAGACAATTAATATATACATATTTAGTCTAAATATTATAAATACTATTTAAATTAATTTCAAAACAATATTAAGATATACGCAAGTCATATGCAATCGTACTGATATTATACTAATAAGATGACCTCTATAATAATCTACTATATTAGTTAAAGGTATACTAACTTTCGGTGAGTGTAAACACAATAGAGTCATTGTACAGCTTATCAACAATAGAACTGATAACAGCGAAGCTTTGTTGTTAGATCTCTCGGCGTATAAATATGTAGGGATGAAAGCAATTCTGGAAATATATTTCAAAATGTTAATAATAAATATAATGTATTATTATGGTATTTTATTAATATATATATATATATATATTTGAATAAATTACCTAATACAAATAAAGTAAAAAATACTTGTGTTTATAGATATAAATAAAGTTTAAATTTAAAAATGTAATATTAAAATATCATAAAAAAATATGAAATACATCTGTAATATAATTTATTTTTAAATTCTGTTTATTATTATTTTATACCATTATTAGTTGAAACCCATTTAAATTATCGTATATTAACTTCATTCATCGATCGCATATACAAATAAATAATCTATATTATTATATAATACAAAATATTACGCAACAATATAACACTAACAATAGAAATATTGTGGCGATGACGTGAAGGAAAATTAACTTAGATTCATTGAAATTATCCGGTAGTTTTCTAGTCTTCACTGCGAATATGCTGAGTGCAATATAATATTATAATTTAAATATGTTAATATAGATATGTAATAGTATGATCATTATTTATAGTTTGAAATAATATAAATAATATAATTATATACTATTTGGTAAAAATTTAATATATGAAGTTTCTATGATAATTATAATTAATGCTTCATATGAATACATATTGGATATACCAACTATATATATATATATATATATATATATATATATATACTATAACATTTCTCAGAAACACATTTATAGATATTTATTTGTATCAAATAGATAATAATGTATATTTGTTCGAAGAACACGTATGTTGGTTCTTCACAAGAAATATTTCACTATTGAAGACCCATTTTTGTTTACAAAATAATATATAAAGGCTACCCAAAGCACCTATATTATATACTATAGTAGATAATTATCTCTTATTACATTAATAAATAAAATGAAAAATAATAAAAAATAAATATGTAAATAAATAAATATATATTAATTAAAAAAGGAAAAACGAAGGTTTAAAGTATTTTACGTAGAATACTTACTAAGACGATACATATTAGATGTACTATCCTATTGACGCAAATACAATATATCTCTATCATCTAGTTATCCAGATATATCCCTTCTCACGCCTGCCTCTAACCTGCAAGCGACCAGTAGCCCGAGATTGAAAGAGATGGGCAGGAGGAAAGTGACATTTGGCAGATCGCAGTACATCTCCACGTAGTAGACATGGGGTCGGTCTTGTCTTAGAGATACGCGAGGACCTCCTCTAGCGTATATCGCTACTATGAACAATACCTGCAGGTCACGAGTGGTACTGGTGTAATAATAGTTAATACTCTTATTATCATTAATTAACTTTAATTAATGTGTAAAGGAATATACTATTTCATTCTTTAACCATCTAAAATTAAAAATTATATCAGTATTTTAACTAATTTAATATAATTCCTGTATATAAATAATATATTTACTATTTTTTTTAAATAATTATCTTTAAATATATAAATATATATATATATATTAATAATTAATCTATATATATATATATATATATATATATATATATATATATATATATATAGATTAATTATTGATATAACTACAATATAATCAATTAAACTCTTTCTCCGATGAAAATTCATATGTAATTTATTCTCCGTAATTTTAATTATTTCATCTTATAATAAAATAAAATTTATTATAGATATTATTAAAAAAATATCCATTTTCTAAGGCAAAAATATAGTCTCATATCCATTTTATTAATGTTGTTAAATATTAGCAAAAGCATGCTAATTAATGATCATTCTGAAACCACTGTCCATCATTTAAATATAGTAAACAATTATTAATAATATAGAAGAAAATATTCACTCTTAACTCAATATAAATATTGGTATTTTATTTATCCTCCTGGTCTGTATTTATTTATTTAATCACTGCAATATTTTATCTAGAATATAAAATATGTTATTTATTTTAGCTACATTTTATAATTTTCTTCTTATAGTAAGAATCGCAAACATAATACATACTCGTCAATAAAGTACTACGCCATCTTTCTAAATTAACAAAATATCATATGTATACGTCTACATATATATATATATATATATATATATATATATATATACTATGGTGAAATCTACCCCAATACAAATTATTCTAATAATATTAAGAAATCTCGAAAATAATTTCTTATTTTATATTTTAAATAAATTCATTTTATATATTAAAAACAAATATAATGTCTACAAATTGGCTTAATAATACGATTTTTATTTATTAAATACAATATTTTGTTTGAATAATATAGTATTTGTTTTCGTTAAAAAAGTTTTTATAATTGTATTATAAATATTAACATTATATAGTAACTATATTCTCACATCAACCACAGAAGTATTAAATAATAGATATTTTAAAATATATATTAATATATTCTATAACCTGTAGTGAAACTAGCGCAGATGTGAATATTATCAGGTGTATGTCCTGTGTATATTTAATTTTACAAGCTGATTTCAGTGAATTCTTGAATACTCTATATATTCGCTGAGTTTTCTGTAATTATATATATATATATATATATATATATATTAAGTTTTATTAATATTATATATGTATTTAGTATTAATATATGTTAAATTATTATAATATTGGTTTAATAAGTATATATTATTAATAAATAAATTTATAATTATTATAGGTAACTAAGACAAAATTAAAACAAACTTAAATTAATCAAGAACATTAACTATTTTATTGACGTATGTACAATAATATGTAATTTCATTATAATATAATTATTTAAAATTAAACTTACTTAATACTTCTACTTAATAAATTCATTGATTGATATGATCATAAAGTAAATAATTATGTAGTTATTTGTCAAACATTTTATTATTTATCTACGAAATTATATAAATAATAATTCTGTTTCAGAATGGCCAAATTATGTATACATAATAGGTATATTAGCATTAGTCTTATGAAATCACAGTTGAATCAGATAATTTAACACAAAACCCTATTAGTATCCAATAATTTATACCTTTAAAAAATTCAATGAAAGCGATATGGAACATATATGTTACATTATTCTCAATCCAATTAAATGTATTCTTACATTTCAACGTTTTAAGTCAAGTATAACTAAAGTACAGAAATATACCCCTAAACTTATATAAGCAGCGAACATGGTCCTGTGTTGTATATCTAAAGCTAAGATTTATAAATCAGAAATCTAAAAGAAGTAATAGAATAATATTATATGTAGAAAACTAAAATAAGGAATATAATAGGTTATTCAAGGAAGAACTGGCAAGTAAATTGTCATCATTGAACTTAGATAAACTTAATTAAAATAAATTGTATGATACGCGATTTGCATAGTATTAGCTAATACTGCTAAAAATATATACCTGGAAAATATTTAAGTAAGAAAAGTTCATTGAATATTGGTTCTAAATTTGAACATTATGAAAAAGAAGAAACTTGAAGATACATAAAAGTATAAATTAAAAAGATGCAAAACAAATCAGGGCAATATAGAATTTCATATGAAAGAGCATGAAGACAGAATGGTTGAAAGATCAGTGTACACTAATATATGATGATTTATACCACAATATTAACAGAAAATGAGAATATAATATATTAAAATCTATTACCAGATCAATAAAATCATCCATATTCGAAAATTAAGATGTTTATCCTAATTCGAATAAGCAGCACTATTACATAGATGGACTAAATATTTCAAGAATTTATAAAACTCCATATTACACCTTACAAACTGAAGCTTAGTGATAAAATAGATAGTTGTGACTATAATAAACATTTACCCATACTATATTCAGAAGAATAAATGGATATACATTGACTTAATGCATGTAAATTACCCGGAATTGATAAAATCACTATCGAAATCGTCAAATAAGAATTTACATCAACGACGAAAATATTCATTAAATTGTTAGATAATCTAATACAAAAGAATGGTATAAATTATGAATAACAAAACATATAATTCCTTTACCAGAGAAAGGTGACATGATAAATCACTACAACTATAGTACTATTAGTTTAGTCAGTTATTCCAGCTAAGTCTTCTTAACATAATATTAAATATGGTAAATAATTCAAGCAGATTATATAGTATAAGTTGAACAGGAAATATTTAGGAAATATTAAAGCATGTTAGAGAAAATATTTAATTGCAAACAATTAATTTTCAAACATATGACCAACAAGGTACTATATTATACTATAACTCCATCGACATCACAGAAGCTCTTGATAAAGTTTTGCCTAAAGGTTTAAAATACTATGGATACTGTCGGAAAAATAAAGACCTCATTTCAATTATAAAATATCTCTATGATTCAGCACATAGCTACGTTTTATTAAACTAACTATTTAGTTGAAATAAGGTAAGATTGTATACTCTCCTCAGAAGTGTTCAATATATTTCTAGAAGTAATAATGGAAGAAAAGCTTGTAAACTATATATATATATTTCAATGATTGTTGAAAAATGAAAACTCTATAACTAGTCATTCTGTTAACATTATAATATGGCTGCGAAACTTAAACTATAATGGAAGAGTCACATAAAAAACATATAAGACTAATCAATAAATAAAGACAAACCTATTTTAAATGATTAAATAAAATCATTAATTGTCAATTACGAAACTTTGCTATTCATCATAAAGAGAAGTTAGTTATATTGGTTTGAGCATATCTCAAGACATTATACTTGACATGAAAAACCCATATTACAAGACTTAGTAGAAAGGAAAATGGAGAAGTCGTTCGAAGATATTTTGGAAGAATGAAATTTACATTTGGTCTAAATTATCAACTGGTTAATTTCTGGAAAATATTCTTTATCGATATGAATTAAAGAAATTGTACTCATTGAATTATTATTTTCACTCAACTAAGAAATTATCTATTCACGAGATTGGGTAACTAAGTAAGTAAGTGTTATAGTAAAGTATTAACATAATATTTATATATCTAAACATATAATGTTTAAAATTATAATTTCTAATGAGGTAACCAATCATTTTTAGAAACAAATCTTCAAACGAATTAACTAATCAGCATAATATATTTCATTTTTTGAGCTATTTAATTATTATTGATTATAAAATATATAATTAAAAATATATATAGTAAACCCAATAAATTAAAAACATATATAAGGGTATATTCATGAAGTTATAAATAGTTAAAATTTAAAAAGTAAATGTATTTATATAGTTATACATTTAAATATACTAATATCAGTTCTAGGATATATACATAATTACCCATACCACTATGAAAATGTAGTGCTACATAAGTATTTTATATAAACATATACATTAAATGTAGTTAACCAATAGCAATGATCCGAATGTCATGCAGATTCCTATGTTCATGAGGATATTAGCCACATAGCAGGTGAACTCCGTGGGTGGTATTACCATGAATAGAGAACTTACGTATGACATAGCCACGCCCACAATGCTTATCAATGACAGGTTTACACAGGTCGCCTTGATAATTCGGACTAATGAATTGAAATCTTTATATTATTATATATATATATAGTATTGTCATTATTTTCATCTTCGAAGATGATCATTGTAAGTATATATGTATCCGAATTAATATGCTTTAAATTATTATATTACATATAAAGTTAGCATATATTTAATTAATAACACTAATATCTTTCACTCATTATATTTAGTTTATAATATTTTACTATTTATGTATTCTTATATATAAATGAATGAAGAAATAAGTATATTTATATGCTGATGCCATATATAATGGTATAGAAGTATTATTAAAAATAGATAATATATTTATATTATAATATATATTTATTATTTCGAAATAGTTATTGTTAATTTGGTGGTGTTCTTCGCGTCATCAATTAAATTATATGATGTGTTTTTACTTATAACCAAATAGATATAATGTTCTTCGAAATCAATATTACGTTAAGTTATCCATGACATTAATAAAACCCGATAATTTATGTATACACAATAATATAAAATTACTTCTAAAAATTATTATAAGACCTATTTTATAGTTTAACCGATACCTTAGTAACCAATAGTAACCTTTACCATAGTAACCCATAATAACCGTTACCTGAGTAACCGATAGTAACCGTTGTCTTAGTAACCATGTTTATTTCGTAGGAAGAAAATCAAGAACAGAGCGCATACGATAATCCCAAGCGAGGAGCTAGCAGCCACGATAACGGTAGTCTTAGATTGCCAATGATAGTATGACAATGGGATCTTTAGACAATATGTGGCCGTTTCCTCGTCTGGCCAGCTGAACATCTCGCAGGTCTTACAAGAGCTTCCGTTTCTTGAGATGATCTCGTTTACCGCGCAATACCTATAGGTTATACGCGTGAAATTATAACTCAGAGGTATATATTATGATAGATAAAGGGGGTAAAAATAGAATAGGTACTTATATTTGCTAGTTGCGAGTGTTATTTATATGTAAGATCGGTGGTAATTAGGGTAGAAACATGTTAGTGGAAGTAAATTAATGATATATATTCTTAGGGAGGGGCGTGTTTCTTTGATGTATGTGTAATTAATATACTAGGTGACTAGTTTCATACATGTGTTAGTTAGTGGAGTTTGGTTACGAACGGATATATGAATGAAGTTATGTGGGTATATGTACTACCCATATTGCAATAGAGTTTTGAATAACTTGGAACTTTGAAATATATTATTATCATACTATGCCATACTATGCCGTAATATCCCATACTATATCGTATTAGTAATATGTATTTATAATATTACACAATTGAGGTATATTGGATATCATTATTAATGATGCCTATAGGCTATATAAATTGGACTATATTGTGGATATAATGTGGAGGGCTTAGTTTCCGTTAGATACTCGGCCCACATTTCTTCATCTATATCCAAAGCGATACGTAATGAATCGAATTGAGGTGGTGATGTGGTGATGATAACTCCAATCTATCGGCTCATCAGGTTGCGAATAGGATAACGGCAATTAGTTATAATGGTTAGCTGCGAATAACCAATAAGCGGTGCCGGATACAAAATCCAGGCTGCCCTTTGGCAAGGCATGATATCCTGTTTAGCCACCTTAGTAGGGTTACGCAAATATGTATAGAGTAACGACCGAACATTTTATTCTGCTACCGAAAGCAAACATGTCTACTCTTCAAACAACAATTTAATCCCGCCTCGCTCGTCGCGCAGAACAAGGAGCGCGTCCTGCAATTCCTACTCAGGTTGCAGTCGAAAGATGAACTACTGGGTCAAACTCAAATTAAAATTCAAAGCCTAATTAAAATTCAATAACAATAATTCACTCATGATGGCGAAGAGGGATATCTGTATTGTTACTTTGAATGTACGAACTATAAAAATGAAAGTAAAATTTCAGAACTTATTGCATCTTCAATAGTAACAAATCACGATATAATCTACTTACCAGAACATAAGCTTATTCACGAAGGGTTAGATACAAAGGAACGTTCACTAGGAGATTGGCGTCTGATAACTTGCTCAGCATAGAAAAATAACGTAAATGCAGCTACCGGTGGAATTGGAATACTTCTAAACAAGCTTTTATATAATGCTTTAGCAAATGTAGATATAGTATCCAAAAGAATAATGATATTAAACCTTAATAAAAATCCACAAACATATATCATAGTATGTTATAATCAAACCAATGTATGTGATCCAACTGAAATTGAAAATGTCTATGAAAATATAAACTCTACCATAAGAAAAATTCCAAAATACAATGTTTTAATCATAGCGATTTTAATGCTCATCTGGGTATTCAAGATGGTTTCAAGTTCGTACTGCATGATGAATCAAATAGAAATGAAATTTTGCTCAAAGATTATATTTTAGAAAATAATGAATTATGTCTAAACACAATTTATCAAAAAATAAAGGGTCAACTATGGACACACAAGTTACTAAACGGAAATAAAGTTCAGCTTGAATACATAATGATAAATAAAAAATGGCAAAATAGTAGCAAAAACTGCAGAGCTTTTTGCTCTTATGAAAGAGTAGCATCAGACCAACGCATAGTAACTGCATATTTTAAATTAAGCCTAAGATCAAATAAAACGAAGACAAATAAAGCAGAAAATATTGATTGGACAAATCTTAACATACCTGATATCCAAAATAGATTTGTTAATGAAGTCAGAAACAAGTTTGATTTAAAGGCAAAACATCGAATATATCAACCAATATCATATATGAACATTTCGAGACTTCGTGCAGAGAAATTGCAAAAGAAATAATATTGATTAAAGAAATATTAAAAAAGATAACACCTTGGGAGAATCAAGATATATATTTAAAAAGAAAAAATCTTCATGGAGCTGCACGATTAAAAAACTCTTGTCCATCTGAAGAAAATACTGAGTCTTATAATTTGTCACAGAAATTACTCTATGATACATACGATACAGAATAAGAAATCTACATGCAATCGAAAATAGATGAAATCAAGATGGCAGTATCAAACAAAAAGTCAGCTATGGCTTGGAAAGAGGTAATGATTTTACTGGAAGAAAAAAGAGCAATAAATATTAGATAAAAGCAATAAATGGAGAAGAAATAATAATTGTGTGGCATAACCAATTCAAAGATCTTCTTGGAAATCCACCTGAAATAACGGTTTCAGCTATATCAAAAATTACAAATCGTTTAAACATATAAACTGACATTTTTACAAAGTATGAACTATTAAAAGAAATAAACATTATCAAAAATGGAAAGGCATGCGGACTGGACGAAATCACTATAGAAATTAAGAAAATAAATTAATTTCAAGATTTTTTATTAATCTGCTGCAATAAAGTATATGAACAAGATCAAATCGATATATGGAATATGGGTTTGTATAATACCTTTACCAAAGAAGGGAGATCTGAGCTCTACAAACAACTATCGAGGCATTACTTTAAAATGCAGAGCTGCAAAGATATACAATCTAATGTTACTAAATAGGATAAGGCCTGCGGTAGATATTATATTACGAAAAAATCAGAATCGTTTTAGAACTATTAGATCTACATCTGGGCAAATACTTACGGTTAGAAGAATTATCTAAGGCGCAAATGCAAAAAATCTGACAGCTACTATCCTTTTCATCGATTTCTCCAAATCTTTCGATTCCATACATCGAGGAAAGATGGCAGATATACTCAATAAGTAATGTATACCAGATGAAATTACAAGTGCTATAATGATAGCATACAAAAATAATAAATATATTGTGAGAACTAACGATGGTGATATTGAATTTATAAACATCTTGGGTGGAGTTTTGCAAGGTGATACACTTGCTCCTTTTCTTTTCATAGTTTGTCTTGAATATGTTTTTAATAAAGCATTAGACCAAAATAATGATCTTGGGTTTACCCTCATTGAGAAGGAGCAAAATATATCCAGCGATAAAAATTAAAGATGTGAACTATGCGGATGATCTAGCTCTAGTAACCGATAAAACCAATAAATCAATAATACTTTTACATAAAATTGAACATGCTGCAAAAGAAATTGGGCTATATATAATTATTGCAATGAGAAATTCATCAGTGTAAATCAAAGAATAAATGAAGTTATAAAAAGCCTACACGGTAAGAATATTAAAGAAGTTTCTGATTTTAATTATCTTGGGAGCTACATCCAGTCAACAGAAAAATATATCAATATCAGATTAGCTAAAAGCTGGGCAGCCTTAAATGAGATGAAATCTATATGGAAATCTAGACTACCTGATAAAATGAAAAGAAACTTTTTCAGAGCAACTCTTGAGTCTGTGTTAATATATAGTTATGTTAGTTGGACTCTAACAAAGGCACTTGAAAAAAGACTCAATGGAAATTATATTCGAATGCTGCGTGCCATCCTAAATAGATATTGGAACGATCATCCAAACAATAAAGAGATATACGGAAATATACCGGACATTTTAACGTCGGTAAGAAAGCAAAGATAGCGTTTTTCTGGGCGATGGAAGATAGAGATGGTTGGACTTGGTAAGGTAAGGTATATGTTATATAATATATAGTTATATAGTATATATATATATATATATATATATATATATAGAGTGTATATATACAATAATAAACATAATGCAAAAATTTATGTTTCAACAATTAAAATTTATATTTAAAATTTAAAATTTAATAAATAAATAACAATTAAAGCAAGTAACACCATTTAATGAAAATTAACATTTGTTAAATAACTATTACTATATAACATACCATATATTACATTACGTCTACTGGGATATTCCTATAATATATAGTGCCGAACGTCTATGCATGCATACATCTCTCACACTAGCTAGCTGTAACCTACAGTCCCAGCAGCACTTCAAGTCCAGTTGTATCTTATACTGACGTCTCAAACAAGGACGCGAACATATCGATATGGGTACCATGTGACTGCTACTATTGCGCATGTCCGTGATGACGTCATCGTCATCGTCATTGTCATCGTAACCGGAAGTATGCATGTCGGCTGGGTACCACCTGATGGCGCTGGCGTCTATTTGCAGATATAACGTATTCAAGTGCCAGCTTCCTATTGTCTGCAGTAAAGTAACACATATAAGTACTGACGTATATTTGACGTATATATATATATATTTGAATGTAATACAAACATCGGATACAAATGGAACCCTCAAAAAGTAATATACTTTAATGTTATACTTAACCGAGGATCCCATGACAATACAAAACAAATAGTGACATTTGTTCATGTATTTTGAATTATTATAATAATGCAAACTATAGTTCTTGATAAATACAACACACAAAAAAAGCAAGATCTACCTGGGATCGTGGATCTCGTTGCCTCTGGATTTCCAGTAAGTTATAACTATACTATTATATTAAATTGATAAATTGTAGTATTCAATATATAAATAAATAATTAATAGAATTAAAGTGGATATATTGATATCATATTATTTTATCAAACATATGATATAAATATCCACATTATTTCTTAATCATTAATTATTTATATATTAAAACTCATAATTTATCAATTTAATATAATAGTTATACTTTATGAAATGTCATTTTTCATTTATATTAGTAAAAAATTCTTATAACAAAATATTATTTTCTATAAATAATACTTTTGTATAGGTTAGCTGATAAATTAAAATCTAAGAAGTAATAAAGTGGATATATTGTATTTACTAGATTTATATAAAAAAACTATTTAATATGCATGACTGAGCTTTCAATTATAAAATACATAACCGAGTCATTGGATGACTCGCTTTCAATTATAAAATAAATAACCGAGTCATTAGATGATTAGGTTTGATAAATGTATAATTTTAACTGAGTCGTTTTAGACCAAATAAATAATGACTCGCTGAAAGCGATTTCAGCTTATTTTACTGATTGTAGGGTATTATAATATAGGCACACATTCACATAATGTATTTTGTATATGCATATTGATGGCATCCATGTCAGTTTGTAACTATGAACTTGTTGGTATGCTATTAAGGAAGCTAACAAGGAAATGAAAAAAGAAAGACAATAAGAAAAATTACACCACTCAATAAATTACTATTATATTATATATATCGGGCGATATTATAGATTAATATTTACTATACTTTTTGTACGACTCCGTGAGAGCCGTCTTCATTGTCACCCGGTTGCGAGATCTGTATCTGTTTGATCTTATATCTGCCGGGCGTCTCACTCATAGCATCCACGATGTAGCGCATGAACGCACCTATATCACGTCGTATGCACGCCCTCACGAACGTACTACTGTAGCCGCCTTGGAATACCTGCTCAGTGGAGCGTGACGCTCGTGAGATTACGGAATGTTTGTTATGTTGCGTGAATAATGAAGATACGAGTTTGATATAACAGTAACATTCTATATGGGAATATTTAACTAATAATTATTTATTTATAACATTTTTATTTTAATATTGAAATATATTATACCATATTATGTATAATAAAGTAATGATATATCATTAAATTAGTAGGGTATTACCTATATATAATTTAAAATTATATCATATGTATTACTTTTGTAATGTTATTTAACAACTAATATTACATTTATTATATTAAGCAACAGTAATAGATAACACAGCATTCCATTAAATATCCCTTTGTATATTTCATTATTTATTTATGAATTTATCATGAATTTTTAGTCATCATATAAATCAATTAATTTACGTCACTCAAATATAAATACTCAAAGAATAGATTTTCTTAATTATATATATATATATATTTAATAGTTTGTAAAATTAATTTCATATATTGTATAATTATAAAATATTTGTTTAGAAATTATAAAAATTATGAAATTATTTGCTATCTGATTATTTTCTATACAAATATAGTTAAAATTAAATAATAATAATAATAATATAACAATATAATAATATAATAATACTTAATATTGTAATACATCATAATTATTGATATAGAATATTAGATATATCTAATTATGCATGAACTTGAGACAATATTCACCTGAGGACACGTGACGTTGATTTTGTTGTGCATAGCAACGGCGACAGCCTTCACGCAATCCGTGATACTGGATAGCTGTGTTGGTATGAGTTTAGTGTTAGTGTTGGTGTTAGTTTTGGTGTTAATGTTAGTGGCATTATAGTATCACGTGTTTGTTTACGTTATTTACCCGGCTTGAGTATTAACGTATACGCCGATTTTAGAAATAATCATATAATACAAATATATTATATTAAAATGAAATTTTAATTCATTAAAATATTAAAATATGTCAAATTAAATATTATGTTAATATATAATAAAGAAATCTTGAATTAATAATAGTTATATTCATTTATATGCACCCAATACTAGAATATAATTCATCAATTTGGAATCCTCATACAAATTATATATATATATATATATATATATATATATATATATATATAATTACCTATAGGTAATGCTGAAGCTCTAAAAAAGTCCAAATACTATTTACTAAATTATTATTCTATAGATGTAATATTAGCTTGGCTTCTTATTCTAATCATTTAATTTATTTTAATATCAAATGTCTATCCCACCGCAGATTAATTAGCGACATGGTACTTACATACAAGAATCTGAATGGAATTTTGGATGTCGAAGCAACATCTATATTTGATACCTATAGCAGCCAATACAGAGGCCCTATAATCAAACTACGATCCAACAAATGTAAATCTACATATTATTAAACTATTTTGGAAATAGAATTCCTTCATTATGGAATTCGCTTCCCAATAAAATGTCATCTTGTAAATCAGTCAATCGCTTTCGTGTTATGTTAAAACATTCTTATTGGCTCAATTCTTATCAATTTTCATACTTATGATGTTTTATTTATCTTTTTTTTATATATGTGCTTACTTTTATTTTTATTTTTTTAACACTACATATAATACATTTTATTATGATGATTTGCTAGAGTTTTTTATAACTCTGTATTGTGTGCAACCTAATTCTAGATGGCAGGATATGTCATAGCACTTTTTAACAGGGACTATCTCTATCCCTAGGGATTTTATTCATCCCATATGGGCCTGATCACCCCCAGACTTCCGCTCTAGTTTTTGTTTTACACATTCAGTTTGTTGTATTTAACACTTTCCCTATATTCATATTCATTTTAGGAAATGTATAGTACACGGCACGTTTAAATCAATTTTGTTACCAATTTTATAATATATTTATTATTACTACTTGTTTCGTGTCGGTTTGCTTCGCTTTATTTTAAATTCACTACTATTATTATAATTGTATTTGTGTTGCTAAACAATAAACTATTTATCTACCTATCTATCTATGTATATATAAACCATAGTTTAAGATTATAAATTAAATACATTGTAATTTCAATATATTTAAAATAAGCTCATATATTTGAATGGTGATAATTATAATTGTATTAAACTTGTTTGTGTAGTCATGTTAAATAAATAGTATTGTTTAATTCAACTTTATAAAATAAATATTTCAATAAAATTACTTTATTATGCCTATGCTTATTTCAATTGTGTACATGAGAAATAATTAATTTATATTCTCATATTATTTAAATATAAAAAATATATATTTTGTTAACAATATTTATATTTAATTTTAAATGCAATATTTGATATTATAGCATGGTTTTCAGATATTTTGATAAAGTAACACGATAGGTTTTAATATAAATATTATTTTAATACAATTAATTTTAATATTTACAAATAAATGTATCCACCAGTATTCATGAATATATATTGTAAACTATACATAATTAACACTATGCGTGTGTGATGATGTATGTAAGTATGGCATACGTGTTCGTAAACGTATATTGATTACATAACAATAAACCTGGTCAGATCTAACGAAATCCATGTCCGCTATTGTAACATCGTCACTACATCTATTTAATGCATCTTCTTCTGTACTGTGTAATGTTGTATTATATTGATGTCAAGTCACAGTAAAATACAAAACAATTATTTAATATTAGTTAACTTGAGATAATGGATCTAATCGGGCGTATTAAGGTAATGTATAGATTAGATAGGCTATCACAACTGTCTAGATAAGAACGTTGGTGTAAGCATTGTATAGCTGACCATCATGTATAATATGATGTAATACGGAATTAAATGTTAGAATAGTGTAGTAAGAGAATCAGGCTACGATATCGAGTTACATATGTTCCCTATAGGGAAACAGTAACCAACCCTAGATGAGAGTCACTGGTGAGAAAACAAGTGAAATATTAAACGTTGCTTTATGGGCGCGACCGACGTTGATTATTTACTAATTTTAAAATAAATTGTTTATAAAATATTTTTATTATTTAATTAATTATTTTTCAGTTAATAAATAATCTTGATTAAATTCGCGATATAACTATCAAATGTCGATGTTTTATGTCACATACTGTTGGTCAGCTTCTAGATGATTCGTAAATAAATAAAATAATAATTATTGAAAATACTATAGTATTATAGTATTATAACCTATATGTCCTATAAATGTATTGTTAAGGATCATGAATTGCTAAGGATAATAAATAACGTTATATTTAAGTTGATTCTAAATACAAATTAATTTGTATACATATTTATTGTAAGTAATATCATTATAATATATATATAATTAATCATACATAAGTTTGGATTAAATATAACAGCTTGGAATTATTGGAATAGGGATGGGGTGGGATTATGTTGTATTATATTGATCTGAACACGTGATAGTGATTGACAGGTAGTTTGGATGCGATATCAATGTAGTGTTAAGCATTCTATTGTATGTAGGTAATCATTCCTTAATGGCGTTAACACATCAGGTCGATCTTGTTCTCCTACACATGATATATATTCCTGCACTAGTCTCTGTGTTATATCGCGCTTCCCAGCTACCAGTAAGAGCAGCATAAGAGCAGCATAATAGAATAATATAATAGCCGCAAATGTTTACATTGTGCTGTTATGCTGCTCTTATAAAGTTTGATTTTGTTGCTATTATGCTGCTTTTATGCTGCTTTTATGCTGTTTTTATGCTGCTATTATAACGTATATTATGCTGCTATTATACTGCTTTTATGCTGCTATTATGCTGCTTTTATGCTTCTTTTATGCTGCTTTTATGCTGCATTTATGCTGCTCTTACTGTTAGCTGGGTTGGAAGTTCGTTTGGTCTGAAAGTGAGTCCTCAAATAATTGATCGATATATAATTTACTTGGGTTCCCGGGTTACGTTTAACGTGGCTTTATTCCGAGAGGAGAAAATCTTCTGCGCCTTCAGTTTTTGCATCCAAACAGTATCCACTGAAATGTAAGCATTGCTATCTTCTCGATGTACAGATCAGTGGAGTATTTTCATATAGTTCTCTATTATTCGTATGTCTCTCCGTGACTTGTTTAGTAAATAAAATGTTACTCAATATTCATATATATATTTCGTTTAGTTGTTTTGCTAATTCTTTCGTCTACGTCCAATTTATATGGCCATATATAAGTACAGACTTAACTATCGCTATAAAGGAATTTCTTTTTAGCTTAAAAGTCATATTTGATGATCAGATTGTATGCATTGTATTCCCCAATCTTACGTTCCTAAATTGTTTTCAGTTGTCGAGATATAAATACCCAGATATTTTAAATCATTTACTTTCTTGATCACTTCTTCATGTAGACTTTTTAGCTTTTTGTGTGGTGTATTGGTTGATACTCGTGTACCTACTCCGTATTTCCGGTGTGTATTTGTAGACCTAGTTCTTTTGATAACTTTTCAATTATGTAGTACAGCATTGTGACATCTTTCATTATGAATTCTTTAATATTTCAAGATGATCAGCGTTATCAACATATGTGATATTAATAGCTTGAAGAAGTCTACCAGTTTCCTTGACTAGTGTGAAACCGAGATAATGATTAAGGTCTAGCGATGTTCTCAGTATGTAATTGAAACAGATTAATGTTGTCTGTGAATAAGGCAGTGGATGCCAATAATAATTGGCGATTTTTCCTTTTGTTCATTAATGCTACCGGACCATATTTATTCCCAATCATAACTGCTGCGTCATCAGTGCTTACAGATAATAACTTACACGATTGGATATCATGATTGGAAAAAAATAAATCAATAATATCAAAAATATCTTTGGCCTCTGTTGTTTTTTTCAAAACTTTTCAGAATAAATATTCTTCTTTATCACATCATTATATATGTTTCGGCAGAATACCATAAATTCGGACATATTTTGAATATCAGTAGATTCATTTAATTGCAAAAATAATACTTTACATCTTTGTATACTTTTAATAATCTAAAATAAATATAAATATATATATATATATATATAATTGAGAAGTCAGAGTATTTAGGTTTTGGTATTTTAATAAATAACAAATACTACTAATAAACCTATAATCCGGCAACGCCGGGTTGGGTTAGGCTAGTATATATATTGTTATTGTTATTATTATTTTTTATTTGGTGGAGTCCTT
This sequence comes from Osedax fenrisi, assembly GCA_964019155.1. Lineage (NCBI taxonomy): Eukaryota > Metazoa > Annelida > Polychaeta > Sabellida > Siboglinidae > Osedax > Osedax fenrisi. Next base: position 28,737,800 of record OZ025244.1, on the reverse strand, counting down.
TCATCCCATCCAGGAACTTAGATGAAGTTTTCACTTATAACCATATATGGCTCTAATTCCCTTCGAAGCCGCTCTCATATTAAGGCATCCATGGTTTTAACGAGAGCCGATCATTTATTTATACACAATTATATAAGATCACTTCTAAATAATATTTTAAGACCCATTTTATAAAATTAATTAATGGTCCGGACGAGGGTCGAACCCGTGTCCTACTGCTTGTGTGTCTGACGCCTTAGCCACTGAGCCACTCAGGCAGTTTAAATATATATATATATATATATATATATATATATATATATATATATATATATAATAATATATAGTTTATTAGATAAATAAAAATATATATAAACAACATTTGGAAGACAAAATATATTTTGTATCTATAGATATGAATTGACACCCACATCGATATGATACACAAATTAACATTGGGTTTACTTTTAATAACAAAATGCATTGGTTTATACATATATATATATATATATATATATATATAAATATATTAAATACTAAAATCACTATAATCAGATAAGTCCTCTGAAATCCAATTTCCAAGATATCTATATGATTTGACAACTTTTAGAAGTTTATTATCTATATATGATTTCACAGGATTATGATATGATTTATCAAAATAAATTGGTAAAATAACCGATTTATCAATATTAAACGTTATGTGGTTATGGCAAGCAAACTCTTCACACCAACTTATCAACAACTGCAAAACCCCTTAGTGATGGTGAAAATAATGCTGTATCATCTGCATAACAGAGATTATTGATGATATTTCCATTTAAGCAATAACCTGAATGTATTTCATTTAATTTCTTAATCATAGGATTAGTATATAAATTAAATAACAATGGTGAGAGAATGCCACATTGACGAATACCCCTTGTAACAGGAAAACTATCCGATGAATTATTACACCATTTAATATATATTCGTTGGTTTCTATACCAGTAGTTTAACAAATTAATTATGTATAAAGGAATATTTTCGGGAAATACGAATGCCGCAACATATTATTAATTAATAGCATATATATATATATGTATATATTTTTATTTTTATTGTTATTTTTACTTGGTGGAGTCCTTTCATCCCATCCAGGAACTTAGATGAAGTTTTCACTTATAACTATATATGGCTCTAATGTCCCTTCGAAGCCGCTCTCATGTTAAGGCACCCATGGTTTTAACGAGAGCCGGTCATTTATTTATACAAAATTATATAAGATCACTTCTAAATAATATTTCAAGACCCATTTTATAAAATTAATTAATGGTCCGGACGAGGGTCGAACCCGTGTCCCACTGCTTGTGTGTCTCATGCCTTGGCCACTGAGCCACACAGTCAGTTTTAAATATATATATGTATATATATTTATAAATATATATGTGAGATTAACCTGCAATTATAATACTCTTGAAATAACAACTTTAGCCAGGGATTTGTTACAGTTTTCATATTCATTGTTTCGTAAGTCTCGTAAAATGAATCATCGATTGAAGTTTCGTAGATCTTCGAATAGCATTACACAGATAAATACATTATTATTTATTAGATATTATCTTAAATTAGTAATAATAATTATAATGTACATATATATATATATATATATATATATATATATATATATATATATATATATTGTTATTGTTATTGTTATTGTTATTTTTTATTTGGTGGTGTCCTTTCATCCCATCCAGGAACTAGATGAAGTTTTTACTTATAACCATATATGGCTCTCATATGCCTTCGAAGCCCCTCATATTAATAATAATAAATAATTTATTTGTACGTATATTGTGTATACAATTATATAAGATCACTTCTAAATAATATGTTAAAACCCCCCAGCTAGCAATAACAGCAGCATAATATCCGCATAATAGCATTAAATAATAGCCGCATATGTTTACATGCGACTATTATGCGGCTATTATATAGTTTGTTTTTGCGATTATTATGTTGCCATTAAAAGTATATTATGCGACTATTATGCGGCTATTATATAGTTTTTTTTTGCGGCTATTATGTTGCCATTAAAAGTATATTATGCTGCTATTATGTTGCCATTAAAAGTATATTATGCTGCTATTATGTTGCCATTAAAAGTATATTATGCTGCTATTATGTTGCCATTAAAAGTATATTATGCTGCTATTATGTTGCCATGAAAAGTATATTATGCTGATATTATGTTGCCATTAAATGTATATTATGCTGCTATTATGTTGTCATGAAAAGTATATTATGCTGCTATTATGTTGCCATTAAATGTATATTATGCTGCTATTATGTTGCCATTAAATGTATATTATGCTGCTATTATGTTGTCATTAAAAGTATATTATGCAGCTATTATGAAATTAGTATTTATCTAATATTCTTACAATATAAATTATATATTAATAAATAAGTAATATTTATTTAGATATCACTTTATTAAAATTATATATATATATATATAAATATGAATACGTGTACAGCACATTTCTTATTTCTTATTCTTATACTTCATCATCAGCTGTAATAGTTAAAAAATACTTAAAAAGGAATATTTATAATAAGAAATTAAATTACTTATATTAATCAATTAAATAATATTATACATTTTGGTTAGTGATTAAAGAATAATATTAAAAGGTTATTTATAATAAAAATATATATATATATATATATATATATATATATATATATATATATATATATATATACATATGTATATGGATCATTCCAAGTGAAATCAATAATCATCCCCGCACCCTGACTCAGATTTTGTTAAAACTTTCACAGAATGTTTAATTTGTAGTTATCGTAATAATTTATAATAAAAATTAAAAAAATTAAAATTTTACCCAACGAATTCAAAAATATTTTTAAAATTGTGAAATATCATTTTCGAGTAAAAAACACATTTTTAATACTCTATAACTTTTTATTTATTTAATTAATGTCATTCCATTTTTTCAATAAGATTATATCATATATTCCCTATATAGAAAGATAGTATACACTAACAAAAATTAAATAATCATTTATTTAAATTTGTTAAATATAGGACAACATTTAAAATATTTGTTTTTTATCCAATTTTGATTTCCAAATAACTTGTTATATGTTATATATTATTTAATTTGTTATTGTATATCGTAGATATGTTTTATATGAACATAAATTATGTTAAAAATCTAACCTATTAAATATATTTGTTTAATAATTCAGCCATACAATTTTAATTTTTTTAAATTTCCAAAATTGATACTTTATAGTGAAAATAAATCAAAATACCCATACGCGAAATATATGATGTTTTGTTATTCTATAATTTGGTTTAATAATCTATTTAAAACTATTTTGAATTTTTATTTAACAAAACTATATTATATATAACCCCAAGTGGTACAGATCCCTATATATCCTGCATACACAATTTATTTGGTCTAGATACTCAAAATGTAAACATACAAATGATTAGTGTTGTAGAATTTATTTTAAATATACATAACTAATGATTTTATAAACTTTAAGTTCTTGCATTATATTAAATCTTATTGATTGTAATTATACATAACATAAAGAGTATACTTATATTAATATTCGATATTAATATGATATAAATATATTATACATAAAAGTGTTAAATTATACCTTTAATCATCATATAAATATTGTATTTAAAGAGAAATATAATATCGTATTCAAAGTAATACATTGATAGTTACATACAAACTTAACATTTATCTGTTATTTTAATGTTATTTTATTCTTATCTATGAATATATATATCAAACATGAGTAGTATTACAAAAATATACTATATTAAAATTAATCAATAAGTAATTTATCATTTAATAATAATTAAAGGTAAAACATATATGTTTTTTAGATTTTATTATAAATATATTTAGAAATATATTAACTTATAATTGATATATAAATGTTAATAGTGTATGTAAGCTTATATTTTATTTATTTATGAAATATGTTGTTGAATATATATATATATATTTATAATTGAATAATATATATAGAGAGAGAAAATAGATAGCGAGAGAATTAGAGCTATACACAGAGATAGGTAGAGAGAGAGAGTGAGATAGATATAAAGAAAGATAGAGAGAGATAGATATAGTGACCGAGAGATAGATATATAGGGAGTGAGAGAGCGAGAAAGAAAGAGAGATAGTCAGAGAGAGATTGTGAGAGAGAAATAGAGATAGAGGATAAATAGAGAGAGAAATAGAGATAAAAGATAGATAGATATATAAAGTGGGATATATGTATATATATATATATATATATATATATAAATAAATAGAGATAGATAAATATAGGAGGAGATATATATATATATATATATATATATATATATATTTTAGAAAGATATAGAGATAAAGTGAGATAGAGATAGAGAGGGAGAGTGAGAAATAAATAGAGAGATATTGAGATAGCTAGAAGAGGATACGTATATATAGCGAGAGAGAGATAGAGAGAGATATATAGATTGAGAGAAATATATAGAGATATATAGATAGAGAGTAACTATATAAAGTAAACATTATGTGAAAGTTTAAATAAAATCTGAGTCGGAGTCTGGGAAAAATGTGATGATTTCACTTGGAATGACCCATATATATATATATATATATATATATATATATATATATATATATATATTATAATTATAATATTAATAAGTATATTAATAAATATATATTGTTAATGGGTATTGTTATTCATAAATATTAAATGATTGCATAAATACATAAAATGCATAAACCTAACTTGTAATCTGTTTGTGAGTTGGATTATTTACATTTTATATATATACACAAGCATACACATACATACATATGTATAAAAATAACCTTAGCATTTGAAGTAGCAACAATGACTTCGTTTCGAACCTAATAATTAGTATAATATTCTATAGCACATAATATTTATTATTTATGATATATATATTTAAAATATTTGTTTCAATATAATGTAGACAACATATATATCATACATTATTGTTCTTCAATATTATATATATATAAGCAATATATTGCTAATTGCTAATTGCTAATAGCAGTATACTTGACAGATTAATAATCATTTTAGAATTTTAAATAAAATAAAATGATAAAGAAAGCATTGTCTAGTTGAACGAAGTTACATACCATAATAGGATATCTATTTGAATTATTAATTTCCGAAAATGAAAATTACTTATGCTTCATGAATCATATCATAATAGTATGCAATATAAAAATCATTTATGAAATAAGTCAATGAAAATAATTGTAATATATTTTATTATTTTTAAAATTTCATACTATTATTTTAACTTTAGTATACTGAAAAAAAAATGTGATTACTTCACATAACTAATGTATGTATTTACATATATAATTATATTTATAATCATGAATACTATATAAACTAACATTGGTAATAGTTTTAAATGCATTTTGAATACATTTACTTGCTTCTTCAAATGTAAGATTGTAAGTTGAAGTTAGTGATGCTACAATAGGGTTATATAAATATTAGTATAAATTTATATTATAAAATTAAACAATGTATTATAATTAAATGTGGGTTTCATTTACATCAATAATATTTATATATATATATATATATATATATATATATATACATATTAATTATATACTAACAAGAGAGCAATCCATAGCATCTTGTTTTCCTAAATGGGGGCTTTGTAATTGATTCATTTTTTTGTTTTTTACCAGAAAAACTATATGTCCGGTATGCGTCATCATCGGCTAGACTCCGCAGCAATATACGAGCATACTTGTTTGAATTATTACTTTTGTATATTGTAAAATATTCCAACTAAAAAAAATAAATGTTATGATATATACTTTTATAGATTTAATATAATTTTGTATTTATTTAATATATTTAGGTATTCGAAGTTTGAGAATATATTTTTATTTATTTATTCATTTATTCACCTTTATTAAAATACAATACAAATACTCACTGTGATAACAAATTATAAAACATGTATATTATATACATTTATGAATTAACTTAATAATAGTACATACCATTTCCTGATCAGTTGAGTCTATATCTTCAATCGTTTGTAGAGTTACTGCACTCTTACTAATCTTCGTCGATTCTCGGCCCATATTATTTTCTATAAGATCTATCAAAAATGTGAACATATTTTAATTGATAAATATATGTTTATTATTTAAATACATAAATATTATATATTATAATTAGTTCAAACTGGAACAATAAATTGAAAGCCGATTGAAATATGTGTATATTATATGTCTTACCATACACCTATACACTTATATATAATCTATACTGCTGTTTTCGGTAACATATTTTACAGCTATTTTCTACAGTCACTTTTTTTATTATTTAATATATTATTTATTAGATGTAAAATTATTACATATAAGTGTTAAGAAATGCTTTTAAAATAGGTACTTTATAAACATATTGAGGAAAATATATTTATGAAATTAATTTTATATATATATATATATCATTTATAATCAATAAGTTATAAATAATTAAATATAATTAATAATAATTTAAAAACTAAGTTGATTTTTTCTTATTCAAATGACTACGTCTCATAGTCAATAATTTACGATATATACTTGTATCGCTATAGACTTGTATCACTATATACTTGTATCGCTATAGATATGTAACGCTATATACTTTTGACGCTATAGACTTGTAGTGCTATATATATGTAACGCTATAGACGTGTATCACTCTATACTTGTATCGCTATAGATATGTAACGCTATATACTTGTAACGCTATAGATATGCATCGCTATAGACTTGTATTACCACAATACCTTCACCGCTACACATAATCAATGAATAAATATATTTAATATAATTTTGTTCTAATTTTGTTAATACATTAATATGATTCTGTGTGTATATTGATATTATTATTTCTAATTATATAATTATAAATTAATATTTTGATTAAAATATATACTTGAGCTATATTATTTCATTTAATAATGTGTAAATATAATTAACATAATAATCAATTAATAAATATGTTTAATATCATTTTATTTTCATTTTTTTAAGACCTTAATATGATTTTATTAGTATATTGATTTTATTATATCTAATTATATAATTATAAATAATGTTGTTTATAATGTGTATTTAATAAATTACGTAGATAATATAAAACCATAGTAATATAACATTTAAAATTAATACTTTCTATATTATTTCGAAAATGACACTGATTAAAAACCAGAATTAAAATACAAATTAGGTCAAAGGTAAGGGTAAAGTTCCCATTTGTGATAATTTGTATAGAAGCTATAGCTTCTATAGCTATATATAGCTATATATAACTTCATCAGTGTGAATGCTATTTGGAATACTGGAGCCATACTTCCTTATTACTTTTTACTTATGCATATGCCACACCAATAGTTTGTCGAGAAAATCCTCGACAATTAACTTGTCGATGATTTTCTCTACAAAGTTATCTGGTATATATCACAATGATTTATTAGAGTTTTGTAGAGTCATAGTAAAATTATAATAAATACCTAAGTAAACTTATAATAACATGATGTTTCAAATAACTTTTTCAGTATATAATAAGTCATAGTATTAGAAAAAGTATTACTAACCTTGTGTTACTTCCACCATTTTGTCCATTTTTATTTTCATTTGCCATAGTTCTAAAATATAAAATATTATTGTATAATGTTTATTACTTGTATATTAAACTGTAATTAGTTGATTTATAAAAATTGTATTAAAGTAATTTAATTAAAAATCTACATACATTAATAAAAAAACCTTTTTTCAAAACAATCATATTTTCATGTAGTAATTCATTTTCTTTCTTCACTGTAAATTATAGTAATCATGTTATTAGAAAAATCCCATATTTAAGTACTATTTGCTGAAATATAATACTTTTTAATATACTAACAGAATATATTGTCATCCTCTAACGATTGAAATCTCCTTTCCGTACGGAGAGACGTCTCTCGACTGGAGACGTGACTCGTTTCACATGAAGCTTATTAAATAAATATTATTTTATATAATATATATATATATTTGTTTATAATTAATTTGCCTATAATAATACTGTATAGTATATTAATTTAATTATATCAAGTAGGATAGCTATATGTATACCTATAACTTATGTATATTAGTATGTCAACCTAATACGGTAAATATTTCAATAAATAGTAGTTATTAATTATATATATATATATATATATATATATATGTTATATATATATGTTAGCAAATATTGTAATGAATAATATTAATAATCTGATTAGAATATAATGTTATGTTGACTATGTTTATAATATAAACTTTATAATTTATATATTTATATTACTAAGTAACCTATATATAACATATATACATTTATAGTATACTATATAATATATTATAATATCACAAACTTTCATATTGCGCATCTTCATCTTCGTTTAATAACGACACGAATGTCTGAAGTCTATTTAGGAATATATTAGAAAGTATAATTACTATCAAACCACGATGTAAACAAATTCAAACTATGTAAATGTATTTGATATTACAAGAGATTATTAAAAAATTTTAAAAATTAAAAATTATAGGGCCAACACAAATACAATATACTAGATTTTATTCACATTTATTAGCTGTTTATAGGCTATATTTTATACATATATAGTGTTATTAACCGGGGTCTTTTTGAAGACATAACATCACTTCTATTTGGTGAGGAAACGAATTCTGAACAGTCTTCATCATACCGTGGATTCTTTTTGAGAATTCTTTTTCTGAATATTAATTAATATTTTAATAATTAATAATATATTCTTAAATTACGCAATAAAATAGTAAATACATTTTTAGATCACTATTATTGCTCATGTTGGTCATTTATTTTCCTTTATTATATTCCACTATTTGGTAATTAACGGATTTTTACTTAGTGTGTATTTGATGTATTAAGATATTGAGTAATAAATTATTGTATTCGATAGAAAAATAATAGTAAGTAATAATATAAATCACTATAATTAATGTTATTTTAAATTATTTAAAATAACAGGGAGTTACTAAAAACCAGTAGTAGCCCAGTAGTAGCCCAGTAATAGCCCAGTAGTAATTCAGTAGTAATTCAGTAGTAGCTGATTATAGATACCACAATTCATATAAAATAGTATATTATATATATATATATATTATATTAAATAATTAACAATAAATTAATATTAATTAATTAATTAAATAATTAATCAATTAATTAATTTTAATTTATTGTTAATTATTTAATATAATATTTATATATATATATATATATATAATATACTATGTTATATGAATTGTGGTATCTATAATCAGCTACTACTGGATTATTACTGGATTACTACTGGGCTACTACTGGTTGTTAGGGTAGCCAGTAATTTCGTACGAGGTAATCTCGTACGAGGTAATTTCGTACGACTTATTTAATTTAATTTATTCCATTATTATAGAATTCTTATACGAATATATATAATACATTGTTAAATATTGATATAATATATAGTATTATATATATTCGTATAATAAATGTATACTTATAAATAAATTTTATTTAATAAGTCGTACGAAATTACTAAATAATTCGTACGAAATTTCATCGTACGAAGTTACTGGTATTCGTTGTTAGTAACTCCCAAAATAACATTCATAAATTATACAGTTTTTATTATAAATGAACATTAACTTATTATAACTGAACATTAAGTTAAACTATTTATCTTATATAATGTTACAATATTTATGATATATATTAATATAATTAAATATAATAAATTATAACCGGTTTGTGATTTTCGAGGTATTTTCCATCTTACTTTGTAGAATATTAGTGAAAAGAGTTTATTATTTTTTATAATATAATTTATCTCATCTGCTAAAAGAATATTATTATCCTTGGATTATTATTATTGGATTATTATTATTGAACATAAGCCAAAGGTCAAATTCCGGGATTCAAATTATAATAATACGATACATTAATTCATATAGATTTTTACATTTAATTATACTATACTACATTATATAATATTAACATTAATAATATATAATTTATAAATATTATATTGATCATTTTACTATAAGATTGGTAATGGATAGGCAAGAATATCAGAGAAAATATATATATAAAAAAAGAAATAATCAAAATTTACTTATGCGATTAAAAGATCTTTCAAATATATCTAGTACTACAAGTACTACTCCTAGTATACAGGATGATGACCATGAAAACAATCCAGCTATTAACAATTCTTTTGAAGAATTCGAAGCTGATAATTATGTAAGTACATTGACAATGTATATTATATAAATGTAGTAGTAAATGAATATTATTTATTTAAATTATATTTTATGATATAATTAATTAATTTTTTAAATTCATTTAATATATAATATATAATATATATATATGCTTACAGGATGCTGATGAATATATTAATAACTATAACTTTGATGATCATTTTAATGAAATTGAAGAATTGGATTCTGATTCTTCATCTGACGAAGAATATACTATTAATGAAGAAAGAATCCGATCCAATCTAGATCCATTGCTAATCATAAGTTTGTTATCACATATAGCCAAATGGGCGATTCAAAATCGTATAAAACTATGTGCTTTAGACAAACTTTCGAATATACTAGGAAATCATGGAATTAAATCACCAAAAACTTCTCGAACACTTCTACAAAATAATAATAATCCAAGAAATATTTCATTTATATCTAATACCTTTGTATATGAATTTGATATAATAAAAATGTTTAGTAATATTTTAAGAAAAATAAATTATACAGGACCATCAAATATATTAATTTCATTAAATATTGATGGCCTCCCAATATTTAAAAGTACATCTACTTCTATGTGGCCTGTTTTAGTTGCAATACATGGATTACAATCTTATGTATTTCCTATATGTTTAACCTATGGAAAGAAACCGGATAACCTAGATTTTTTAAAAAACACAATCCAAAATTTGAAAAATTTATTAATAAATGGATTGAATTTCAATGGCAGAGAATTAACATTTTCTATTAAATGTATTGTCTGTGATGCTCCAGCTAAAGCATTTGTTAAAGGGGTTAAACAATTTAATTCAACATACGGCTGCGATAAATGCACTATGAAATCTGTGCATATTGAAAGAACACCCTGTTACCTAAATACTGAATTCATTAATAGAACTAATGAAGAATTTCGTGAATTTTCTTATGAGAACCATCAAATTCTTCAATCGCCATTTACAAATTTAGATATTGATATGATAAAGGATTTTAATATAGACTACATGCACTGTGTTCTTCTTGGTGTAATGAAAAAATTATTAAAAATATATTTAAATACTGATAAAGCAATAGTTACTTCACACAAACTGAACAATTATAATAAAAAAAGAATGAATGATAGAATATGTTTAATACAAAAATATATTCCTAAACAATTTGGCAGAAAATTACGGACATTTGAAGAATTGGAACGTTTTAAGGCAACCGAGTTTAGACAGTTATTACTATATACCGGAAAAATTATATTTAAAAATATTTTAAATGCCGAATATTATGATCACTTCATAAGTTTAAATATTGCCATTTCAATTTTAAGTTCAAATTTATCAAAGAATAAAATATATTTAGATTTTGCAAATTCGTTATTAGTATATTTCGTTGAAGAAGGTCAACGGCTATTTGGACCTAGATTCTGTGTTTACAATGTACATTCGTTATTACATTTAAGACAAGATGTGGATAATTTAGGAGATTTAAATGAAAATTCTGCCTTTAAATTTAAAAATTACATGCAGGTTTATAAAAATATTTTTTATATTTAAATTATATTTTAAAAAAATAAATAATTTATATTCTTAATGATTCTAGTTTCTAAAAGTAATATATACTTATATCATATTCTAATTTGTCTTCATACACTATTTATCTATTATATAAATAATATATTACAATCAAAATGATATTTTATCCGTAAACTGAAAAAACAATTTACAGGAGATTAAAAAAATGGTTCGTAATGGAAAAAGACCATTAACTCAAATTATCAATCGGATGGAAGAGAATTTTAGGATTCAACCACTAGTAACGAAAACGACCAGTAATCTATTTATTGCAATTAAGCCACCAAATAATGTTTATCAGATTAAAGATTATTTTGTTATTATTATTGATAAAACAGAATGTAGAGATAATTATATGTGTAAAGTTTATACAAAATTAAAATCATTATTTGTTTATGAAAACTTTGATTCCAAAAATATGGGATGTTATCTATCAGAAGAAGATGATTTTTATTTTACTTATATTTGTGTTGACAAATTAATTAAACCTTCTATGTGTATTTATAATATTGATTGTTATTTCAAAAAGTTAATATTTATGACGTTATTTCACAATATTTTATAATATTGTATATTTATATATATATTTTAAAATATTTATTAATTCAAATTATTGTTTAAAATAAAATGTATCATACAAAATCTAATGAATATACCCTCAATAATATAAGTATGATATATATCATCAATAATATATATATACAGTAAAACCTCTCTATAAGATACCTCTCTATAAGAAACCTCTTTATAAGAAATACCTCTATATAAGAAACATTGTCACACATTTTGTTGGAATTCAACCTTTTCCACATTAATAAACCTCTATATAAGAAACTTATTAAAAATATGATATAAGATAAACCTCTTTATAAGATATTTATTGTATACAAAACATAAAAAAAAATTATATATAAAAATAAATAGAAGTATTGTATATTGATAAAAAATTATAGAAATTTATTAATAAGTTTAATGGGATTTTTATTATATAAGATATTTTTTTGTCTTACAAATATTTAATATTACATAAATAACTCAAATTGAATTACAATTAATTAATAAATATTATTGTATGTCATTACATTTATTAAAATTAATTAATAATTTTATTGTATATCCTTGAATTTATTACAACTAATTTAATTTAATTATTAAATGTTATTTTTATACTTGAATTTATTAAAATTAATTAAAAATTTTATTGAATATCCTTAAATGTATTAAAATTAATTAATAAATTGTTTATATCCTTCATTTTATTAATGATAACATTTATTATATTATAAAATTATTTGTTAAACATATAATAGATTAGTATTCTATTCATTATATTATACTCATCAATGATGATTACTAATTAATAAATGCTAACATAAATCTAATGAAATTTGCATTATGTTGAAGCGCAAACAATGCAGTATAACTTTTATATCAAATATAATTATAGAAGTTAATGAAGGTTTAATGAACAATCAATTATGTAAGATACATGATATTTCTCTATCTTTATTATCAAAATGGTGTAAAAACAAGGATAATATTATAAATATACTATATATATAACCTATAGGTTGTATAATGCATTTTCAATTATAAATTAATTCTTAAAATCATTGGAAAAGTAAAAACCTCTTTATAAGAAATAAATTATTGGAAAAAATCAGTTTCTCATAGAGAGGTTTTACTGTATATATATGTATATTATACATAGTATAATGCTTTCATTTTATCTAAAAATAAAATGTATTTAACTATTTTAATAATATAGATTTGCATTGGTTCCTAATATAAAATAGCATTCAAAATAAATGAATTTATTATTTTTATTTATGATTTAATTAGATTATTTAATATGTTATTTATTATATTTTAAAAATGTGAAAGTATACCTTATATTTATAATTATTACATATACGTATTTAAAAAAGGTTTGAATAAGTAGTTACAATATATGTATTGACTCATTGATTCTTATTATTAGCAAATATAAGGTTATAAGTATCATTTAAATTATAATTATAATAAATAACTTACAATAATTGCTAACAAAATTAGTTAAATAATTTGTTTTCGTATTCAAATTATTACTACTCAGTCAAAATGTACTGATTTAAATAATATTTTCAGAGAATGTATATCATATAACAATATACAATAATAACTAGGAACTAACTTATGTTTAAAAAAAAAATTACTAACATTTTTACAACACATTCTTGACCAGGCCGAATAATATGGGCTTATTCGGATAATCATTATTTTAGAGAATATTAACTGAATAAGATACAATTTATTTTAAAACGATTCATTAATTATAATTAATTATATAAATAATTATTGAATGAGGAATGTTATTTAGAATAAGGGTATTTTACTATTAGTATACATTAGACATCTGAATTCAGGACATAGCCATATACTGATATTATGCAGAAATATATTTACTTAATAAATATGTATAGCTATATATAACATTATTTGAGTTTATTATGCTGCCATATTAAGTATATTATGCTGCTATTATGCGGCAATATATTTCATTTACTAATAGCATTATTTGAGTTTATTATGCTGCCATATTAAGTATATTATGCTGCTATTATGCGGCAATATATTTCATTTAATAATAGCATTATTTGTGTCTATTATGCTGCCATAGTAAGTATATTATGCGGACGTTATGCTGCTATTAATTTATAATGCTATTATGTTCCTATTATGTTGCTATTTTTTTAACATATGCTATTATGCGGATATTATGCTGCTGTTATTGTTAGCTGGGCCATTTTATAAAATTAATTAATGGTCCGGACGAGGCTCGAACACTTGTCCTACTGTGTGTGTCTGATACCTTAACCACTGAGCCACACAGGCAGTTATATATATATAATTATATTAGATGTCTTGAAGATATTAATATAGTTATACTTATAAAGTGACCAGATATATCAGATGACTAAAGTGTAATGCATAAGGTTCTACACTCTTATAGGAAACAAGTTAAATGTCGTAGGATCTATATGATAGGTCATAAAATAATATTTAGGAGTAATATTATATATAATAATTGTATATAAAATAGTCGTCTCTCGATAGAACTTGGATTTTATTATACTAGCTACTAGCTAGTAGCTAGTAGCTAGGATTCGACTGGAAATAATATCCATTTGATTATAAATAAAAACGTCATCTAATTATCAGTATATAATGGTAATATAATAATAATGACTCCAGCAAAATATAATAAGAATAAATTGTCATATATATATGTATATATATATATATATATATATATATTTATATAACAATCACAACGATGTGTATAACCTGTATGAATAACGAGCTTTTGAGGACATTCCCGAACTGAAGCATTTCCACCATGTTGACTCCATCCGAGAAGATGTACACAATATTCCTAGAGCCTCTCAGCTTCTCGTGCACGGCTCTAACTAGAAGTATGGATTCTTCACCCTACGACGTAGATCGGTTATAAATGTAATGTATAGGTAATATATACTAATATTACAAATTTATATAATATGATTAATGGGAAGTTAAAACCTGTTAACCTGTGACGTCGAATCTTATCCGACCCCTGGCGACATCGATGACAGCAGCTCTTCAACTCCTCCTACATCTTGAGGCTCGAATCATGTTGAAGATAGTTCCATAGAAGTTTTTCTTTATGCTATCTAGCCATCTTTGCTGTGGTCTCCCTCTGCTTCTATAACCCCCCATTCTTCCTACCATCACTTCATATTCCATTCCGCCTGCTCTTATAACATGGCCAAAGTAACATAATGATGCCTTGAATATCCTAGACTCAAGCGTCCATTCTGGTTTCATATTATCAATAACCCATACATGTGTCTTTCTGTCGATCCATGTTACTCTTATCAGACGTCTCCAACACCATAACTCAAAAGCATCGATCATCTTTCTCTCAAGCTTTCTCATTGTCCAAGATTCTGCTCCGTATAAGACTATAGGGAAAACTAAAGCTTTTACAAGCCTAATCTTTGTTCTGAGGGTAATTCCTCTATCTTTCCAGATTATCGTTAGTCCCCCCATTGCCGATCTATCCATTGCTAACCTTCTGCGTATTTCCTTCTCACCGAATCCATCCTTGGTTATTAGAGATCCCAAGAAAATAAAGTGCGATACTACTTCAATATGCTTTCCATCTACTACCATTTCTCCTTGGTCTTCAATCATCATTACTTTAGTTTTGCCTACATTTAGATATAGACCTGCCTTTTCACTAGCCAACTTTACTCTTTCCATAATTGCTATTAGATCGTTTTTAGTTTTAGCGATCAATGTTGTGTCGTCAGCATATCTCATGTTAGTAATCATTCTACCTCCAATATTGATTCCCCCATCCCAATCTTCTAATGCCTCTCTCATTATGTTTTTTGCATATATGTTAAACAGTATGGGGTATAAAATACATCCTTGTCTTACCCCTTTACCTATGTTTATAGTATCAGTTTCACCGAATTCTGTTCTTATATTGGCTTCTTGTTTCGTATAGAGCTTTTGCAGTAGGACTATTAGGTGAACAGGAACTCCCATTTCTTGAGTATCACCCATAGTCTCTCATGATCTACGTAGTCGAAGGCCTTTTTATAATCGATAAAATACATATACACATTCCTGTTGTGTTCTTTGGCTATTTCCATCATCCACCGCAAATTAGCTATATGATCTCTTGTTCCTCTTCCTTTTCTAAAACCTGCTTGTTCAATAGGTAGTTCTGGAATAAGGAAATGTTCTAATTTTTCTGAATAATTCGAAGAAATATCTTGCTAGCATGAGATATCAGAGCAATAGTACGATAGTTCCCACATTCTTTCTTATCAGGAGATAAGAAAGAATGGGAAGTATATATACCTAATTTATAAATTAATCATGCATTGTACGTATATGATGGTGATGTGTATGGTATTGTTATTTATATAATTCTCTTATTAATAAATGATAGCTTCCTATTTATAATTACATTCCATTATCATCTATATCTCGCCTAGATTATATTATATATTAAACAGTTAAAAGTATTAATATACTAACCCAGTGAGTTTAGTAATGGGTTATATATATGAATTTAACATTTACCTAATACTTAAAATATGTCAATTACTGATATAATTGTAGCCGGGATATAAGTGATAAAATGGTATTGTATAATCAAATATGAAGTTTACGTTACATATAGATAATACATATAATAACAGAATCTGAACATTTATTTAAACGTAAAGTATATAACTATTGTATTTCTTTATAACTGCATTATTTAATATTGTTCATATTCTTTTATATATATATATATATATATATATATATATATATATATTGTTCTTGTTATTGTACTTATATTTATGTATGTTCAAATTGTTATTACCTTCATTATTATTGTCTTATATGACTACGAAACATATGATGTTTGTTGTCAATAAACTATTTAATAATAATAACAATTATAGTTTATTATTAATAAGAAATGTTTAAAAAGTAGATAACATGGATATAATAAACACAAAAAGTATCCGGGCCAGTTACAAATAAGTTGTCTTAAGAGTATCGCATATCAATCCTTAGATATATACGCAATGTTAAATGTATCCTTCAATAATCACAAAACGATATATTTGCTCAGAAAAACTGCCCCGTGATATTCAGATCTATGCGAGGGTTATAGATTAAATATATATATATATATATATATATATATATATATATATATATATATATATATATATATCTATATTTACAATAATTATGCTTATTAATTTTAGAACTATTATCGTATAAGTGATATGACGATCAATAACGTATCACACACTTTACTAGCTTACACAATATAATTATAATAAATAGGTTATATACATACAAAAGCTACCATATTAATACAAATATATTTGTATATATATATAAGATAAGATAAAATACAATAAATATATATTGATGGGATATTTTTTACTATATATAGAGAAATATGTTTTACTCTATATGTTACTAACAACAAAATAATATGGTTGTTCCTTATTTTATCTTCTTTATTCCATCAATCGACTATCAACATATAATACAACATGTTAATAACTACTTGATATACTACAATCTCATACTCTATACTCTATCATATCTTAAATTTGTTGAGTAACTTTAATTTTTTAAATCTGTAAACTTTGTGTTTCTTATATCTTCTCCACACTGTAAGCAATAACCCATTACCACATTGCTGAATAACCTATCTTAAAATGTCCCAAAATGTAAATAGGTTACTACCTATTACCAACATGTTTAATATTGTGGTAATATATTACCACTATATATAGTGTAGACCTATAAGGTAGAGACATTTTGTTGGTATTATGGTAGTGACTTATTACTGATATATTATATGCTTGGTAATAGGGTAGAGCTAATTAAATAACCTGCAGATTGTCTCATTTATATACTCCAATAATTAATAAACTATTTTGAGTACCAATAAGTATTATTATTAGTATGTCATACCGCCACTATTGCTAAGTTATACAGTCACGCGATTGATACTAACGTACATAAATACGACGACCACCGTGACGGCCTTATCATCCGTTATCGCGGATGAGATGCTATCGACATCAGCTTCCCTGTACGCGGTACGGATCACCCCACGAACAGGTATGCAGATACCCCTCTCCGTCGCGTAGTCGTATATCCTCTGTGTGTGTGGGGCGGGCGTAGGGTATCGTACTTACTTTTACTTTTACTTTGTTTGGTTTATGGACTGCAAGTGCGTGAGCAATCGGCAGTCCGTGGGAGGGAAATTATTGAGTTGGAGGGAAGACAAGGGAGAAGTAATGAGTCTTGAGGTGGCGTTTAAAGGAGGAGTTGATGAGTTTATTCGTAGTTGTTTGGGTAGGGAGTTCCAGTGGTAAGGGGCAGAGAGGGCAAAGGAGCGTATATTTGAAGAATGGAGTTTGTAAAAATGGGGAGTGGTAAGTATAAAGGTGTTGGAGGAACGGGTCTGGAGTGTAGTAATGGGTGTGTATGTAGATGTAGGAGGGAGGCAAGGTAGTCAGGGGAACTGTGGTGAATAGCTTTGTGGATTGTTAAGGAGAGTTTCTACTTTATACGATAGGGGACTGACATCCAGTGTAATTATTTTAGGAGAGGAGTAATGGAGTCAGGGGAATGGTGGGGAAGTAAATGGACGCCGCGAACTACAGCGTTTTGGAGTCGCTGCAGTTTGATTAGTTTGTAGTCCGGGAGGTTAAAGGGTAGGGAGTTGCAATAGTCGAAGAGGGGGATGATGTAAGAGGAGGCAATTTTAATAGCGATGGGGAGGGGTATGGAGCGTCGGATTAAGCAGAGGTAGTGTAGGTGGTAGTGGATGGATTTATGCATGTGTATAAGATGATAGTCAAGGGAAAGGGTGGTATCAATATGGAATCAAGGTTTCTGACATGTTGATAGTAGAGAAGTGTGTTGTTGTCGTGTGAGATGGGGGTGGTTAAGGGAAGGTTGAGGAACGTAGTAGTAAGTGGAGAAATATAGCTTCCGTTTTAGTGGGGTTAAGTTTTAGGGAGTTGGAGGTAAGCCATTGGTGTATGGAATTGATACAGGAGGAGAGTCGTTCAGGGGCATAAGTAGGGGAGTCTGTGTAGTTTAGATATAGTTGAAAGTCGTCGGCGTAAGTATGGAAAGAGATGTCAGTGAAGATGTGAAGAGGAGTGGACCGAGGACAGAGCCCTGGGGACACCATGAGTTATGGAGCGGGAGGGGAACGAGTTTGTGTTAATCCTGACTGATGAATAGCGGTTGGTAATGTAGGAGGTGAACCACTTGAGGGCAATGCCTTTGATGCCGATGGAGGAAGGTCTGTATATAAGGACATTGTAGTCAAGGGTGTCGAAAGCGGAGGACATATCAAGTAGGAAGAGTATTGTTGTTAAGGCCAGAGAGTAGGTCGGAGGTAATGAGGGTTAGGGCGGATTCAGTAGATTTGTGGGGGATGTTGTTAGCTTGAAGTAGGTGATGAGTTGGGAGGAGACAACACGTTCGAGGACTTTGGAGTGGATTGAGAGGTTGGAGATGGGTCGGTAGTTAGAGGAATTCAGGAAGTCAAGATTAGGCTTTTTAAGGATGGGGGAGATGGCAGCTACTTTGAAATTTGGAGGGATGGAACCGGATGAAAATAAAGTGCAGATGATTTTGTGGAGGGGTGAAGCAACGGTGTGGGTAATCTGTTTGAGTATAATGAGGGGAAGAGGATCAAGGGATGAGGTTGAGGAGGTGGAATTAAGGAGATAGATTATTCGATCAAGTGTGGGTGAATCGAAAGAATCAAGGAAGACGGGAAAGGTTATGCCAGGGCATAAAGTGGGGGTGGGAAGGGCAGAAAGGGTGACGGAAAGTGTATTATTGAATGCTTTGTCAAATAAGAGTGGTAATTGTTCATGGGTGGTAGTGGGGAGAAGAGCTTTGAGTGAGCTAATAAGTAGTTGGGCAGAGAGTCGGTGTATGGATTTACTATCATTGGAAAGTGTGTGGAATTGTAGGGCAATGTGAGTGGCTTTGGCGGTAGTGATGGCTTTACGGTGGATGTTTTTTAGGTTGTTGTAGGAAGTAAGTAAAGTAGGGGAGGGATGTTTTAGGTAGTGTTTTTCAGCTGTGCGCAGAATGCGCTTTTGTTTTAGTAAGGATGAGGTGTACCAGGATGAGGCAGGACGAGTGATGGTGGTTATAGTGACGAGATGGGCATATTTGTCATGAGTAGTTGAAAGGGATTGATGAAGTTCAGCGGACGTAGTATTAGGTAGGGAGGAGAGATCAGCAATACAAGCAGGAATGGGGAGGTTGTGTATTTTTCGTAAGGTTCTGGTGGTTAGGGGCGAGTTGGTTTGGGGTGGCTAAGGTTGAGGAATATTATGAAGTGGTCGAAGAAGTGTGGTCCGATAGTATGGGTGGTGATAGTTTTGGGGTCTTGACCTCGAGATTATGAGGTCAAGGATATTGCCTTGGTCATGGGTGGGGGAGGTGACTTGTTGGATAAGGTTGAAAGAGGTAAGTAGATGTTGAGGGACCGGGTCGAAGGTGGGTTAGGGAAGTTGAAACCACCTAATATAATGGTGTTAGGGGATATTGTGTGTAAGAAGAGGCGGAATTCATCTAGGAATGGGTCGATGGAGGGAGAGGGAGGACGGTAGAAAAGTGTAGTGTTGAAGGTCCGGGAGAAGGGGGAGCTGATGGCGCAACTAAGGGCTTCAGAGTGGGAGAACGAGTGATAGGAAATATTAGAGATAGTTAGAGAAGATTTGTAAAGTATTCCGGTGCCGCCACCTGGATGGGGAGAATCGCGAGGGTTATGAATAAAGCAGTAGGGGGGAGTGTTAATAGCAGCAGGTGAGGAGAATCCAAAGGAGATAGCCCGGTTTCAGTGATGAAGAGGATGTCGAGGTCATGGTCGGTCATGAGGGAAATTACAGAAGGTATTTTATTGCGAAGAGAGCGTGCGCACGCCGTGCGTTGATAAGAGAAGCATTGAGGGAAATAAGATGTGGTGGAGTGTGGTTAGTTGTAGGGAGGGGAGAGGGGTTAGTATGAGTGAAGGGAAGTGAAGGAAAATATAGGGGTGTGTTAGGTGAGGGTGAAATAATGGGAGAGATATTAGTAGGGTGTTTAATATATCACGATATCGGGTGGAATACATGAAATTAAGGCGATGTGAACAATGTTGGTACCGCGGACCACGTAATTGAAGTTGGGGATGGGGTGTGAGGAGTTCAGGTGATTGATGGTGGATATGCAGACTTTACGAGCAATAAGTTGGGAATTGTTGAGGGTTTCACAGAACCTGACTTGAAAGGGTGAGTTTTTTAAAGGTGGAGAGAGCGGATAACAGTGTTTTTTGAATGATGATCAAGATATGTGGTAGATAGGGGTTTTGGTAGGTTGGAGGAGAGTTTGGGTGAGTGTGGGATACAATGAGAGTGTATATGTGGTTGGGAGTGAATATTTATGGAGGCAAAAAGCTTTTTCAGCTAGGCTGTATCGTTTCCTGTTTCATTGGGTCCAATGATTGTGTGAGATAGTTGGTAATTTACCGATAAGAAAGTTAATAAGTGGAGTGTTGGGGGGTTATTAATTCTTTTTCCATGCAATTTTTCAGATTTGGGGGGAGGTATGGATGAGCGGTGAAGGTTATTAAACAAGGGAGTTTAGCTAAGGTGGTGATGGATTGTAATCATTTAGTGGTAACAGGGGATAGGTGAGTGGGGATAGTAAGGATGGTAGGAACAGTGGATGAATTGGGGGTGACTGGAGTATGGACTCTGATATAGTTTGGGATGAAGGATTGAGTGGTGGAGTGAGCGGTGAAGATGTAGAAAAAGTGGGTTGTGGAGATAGGTGGGGTGCATGTGCAGGGGAATGATTGTTATAGATGGGAGGGTAGCTCATGGGAGAGGTTTGGGAGGAGATATTGGAGAGTATCTGTGGTTGGGACGGTCTAGAGGCAGTTCTACAGTTGGTGCAAAACCAGTAGAAACCAGATTTTTGGAAGGCAGTCATTTTGTTAAGAGTAGATTTGGGGAGTTTGGAACAAGATTGGCAAAGCCACTTACGGCAATGGTCACATTCCGTGAGTGACGTGGCGATAGTGTTACATGAGGAGCATGTGAAGTCAGTGTGGATGGAGTCAGTCATAATCGGGGGTAGAAGTAGTTTAGTGGAAGTAAATGGTAATAAATATTGGACTTAGCTTGATTATGGGTATTAAAGTTAAAATTAAATAAGTAACACATTTGTAATTTAAAAGTTGTTGTTGTTATTGTTGAGTTGTCATATAGTATTAGCGTATTTTATAATCATATATCCTCTTTGTGTAGGGTATCAGTAATAATAAGAAATATCGCCTCAGCACTACATTCCGATATGAGAATCGGGTATCGTATATGCCACATTTAGTTATTTATACTTATATTTTCGGCAGATTGCTTCCGCATAAGCAACCACAGTATCCACAACAGACAAAAAAGTATATATATATATATATATATATATATATATATATATATACTGTGTAGTGTTTATACGTAAAATATTCAAGTCATTAATCATATATATATATATATATATATACATATTACACATACTATATATTATTAGAAATAATAAGTATAGATTGCAATTTATTCTAGATGAATATCAATGAAAATAGTTATTTTTTTGACAAAAATTATAATTATTTAAACTAAACATTTATAAGTACTTCTTTTAAAAATAATATACATTTAAATCATTTTAAAATTGCACTTCATATAATTAATCCTTGCTATTTATGATTACAAATACAAAATAGTATATTTCATAATGTGATATATATATATATATATATATTTATTACGCATATATCATTTTAAAAGTGCACTTCATTTAATTAATCATTGCTATTTATTATTTCATATACAAAATATTTTATTTAATAATGTTATATATACATATTTATTTATTATGCATATATGATAGATAATAAGGTATATGTGTACCATAAGAGGGGTTATTGTTATTAATCCAGAGTAGCTTCATATAAGAATATATGCTGATATTCCTATGGACTCATTAATGAAATAAATTATATACATGCATTGCTTTAGAAAATATATATATTCCTTTCAATCTCATTATTTAGTGATGAATCATCACGATTCTCTCGAGTGAATTAATATTCAATAACATCTCATTATATTATTTATCATGTAAATTATAATATAAATATATATATATATATATATATATATATATAATAATAATAATAATAATAATAATAATATTTATTAGAAGATAGTTGTATATATATATCATGTGAATTATTAAATTCATTATATTATTGTTTCCTCTAAAAGGCTTCAGATGAAGATAATTATCTTTTCTATGCTGTCGCCTGCATCACCATTACCAGAACTGCCCACCATCACCTTCAACACCTCCTTTCAATCTCATTATTTAGTGATGAATCATCACGATTCTCTCGAGTGAATTAATATTCAATAACATCTCATTATATTATTTATCATGTAAATTATAATATAAATATATATATATATATATATATATATATATATATATATATATATAATAATAATAATAATAATAATAATAATATTTATTAGAAGATAGTTGTATATATATATCATGTGAATTATTAAATTCATTATATTATTGTTTCCTCTAAAAGGCTTCAGATGAAGATAATTATCTTTTCTATGCTGTCGCCTGCATCACCATCACCAGAACTGCCCACCATCACCGGAACGTTTTTTTTTTTTTTGAATTACTTTACTTTTTTTCATTTCGTTTTCTTCTTATATTTTATAAGATATTTTATTATCATTTAAAAACATAAAAATAATAATAATAATAATAATAATAATAATAATAATAATAATAATAATAATAATAATAATAATAATAATAATAATAATAATAATAATAATAATAATAATAATAATAATAATAATAATAATAATAATAATAATATCATTCTGTCTCTATCGTTCAAAGTGAACAGACGTGTTTTCTAAAATTACTATTTCGAATCCAGATTCTATTGTTTCAAAATTGAATAGCATTCGAGATATACTGCTGCTATATTGTCTAAAAATAGTTAGTAGCGTTATATATTGATTTTCTATATTGTATGCATTTGTTCAACACACACCAATACATTTATAATATTATGTCTGTATTCTATATCTACAGATAATATATATATATATAATCCAATTTCTTGAATTAATTTATTATAATATATGTATTAATATAATAGCCTTATGGCTTGTTATTAATAAGTATACTTATTTATTAGTAATTTATAGGTATTATGACATGCTATATATGTACAAATATTTCTCAAGAAAAATTATTAAGTTGTTCATGTGGTAATCATATACACATTAAATGTTTACATAAGGCTAAAATATTATCAAACCATTGGTCTAATGGTAATCCACCTAAGTATGTGCTGGAAATTTTCGACTCTCCTAATTTTAATTTTAATTGTCTTTCTTGTGATAAAACTAATGCATCGAATTTAAGTAAATCTGATAATAATCATTCACTTAACCTATCTGACATTAATAATAATATAATGATAATACTAAATTAATTAATGTAATTAATTCTAAAGTTAGTGAAATGATATCTAATCAACCTACAAAATCATATGCTAGTGTTTTGAGTGATAATTTTATAAATATCAATAAGTCTATTAATTCTATTAATTCTGATATGCATGCTATCAAAATTAACGATGAAAATACAGTTATTTGTGAAAATCTGCCTACAATTAATAATATGTCATTTGATAATAACTATTTAAATTATTTTAATAACATTATTTCCACAACTTTTGATATTCCAAATTATAAATTTAACTCTAGCTTTAATTACAGTCTTAAATCTATTATTCTAAAGCTTGATTCACCTATTTCGAAAAATAATATTATCAATAACTCTAAAATTAAATTAAATACAATTCATGATTTTAAAAATATTTTTACTAGAACATCTCTTCCAAATTCTGAAATTATTCGTAAAAAAATCCTATATCATGCTATAAAATCAAATATGTTGGACTCTAATATTAAATTGGTTTTCAACAAATTTACAATGAAATACGAGCTTCATAAATTAGTTGATAATAAGATTGACTGGCATTCAAAAATTCCCGAAGTTGATTATGAGAAGTGGTCCACATCGTTTATAACTTATCAAAAATCTTTTTCTTCTAATGACAATTCAACCTGACTATCAAATTCATCTAATTTAAAAGTAATGTTTTCAAATTGTCGCAGTGTTAGAAACAAACTACCTTATTTAGAGTTAATTCTTAGTTCTAACATGTATGATATTATTTGTCTTGTTGAAACATTTCTAACAAATGTTGATACTGATGCTTTACTCCTTTTTGGTAATACTAACTATAAAATATATCGTAATGATAGGAAATCTCATTCAGGTGGTGTAGCGATAATCTGCAAATCTAATTTAAATCCAATTCAATTATATTTCAATAATTTTAATAATATTGAGCATATTACTCTTGTACTACATTCTACTAAAAATATAAGATTATCTTGTATTTATCGTCCACCTTCAACTGATTTTAACACTCATAAATCGATTTGTAAATTTTTATTTGCACTATGTGATACAATTTCACCTACTATTATTGTAGGAGATTTCAACTTACCTCTTTATAATTGGAATGATAATACATTTCCTAATTACCCATCAACATATTGCGAATTTTAAAATAGTCTATGTCAAAACTCACTCATTCAATTAATTACTTTTCCAACTCGTAATAATAATTTGCTGGATTTATTACTAACCAATAATCCTATGATTATTTCGAAAATTAATGAATGTCCCCCTTTTGGATTTGGTAAATATATTAGTGACCATATATCATTTTCATTTTCTCTACCTTTACAAGCTAATTTAAAAATAAATCAAAAAGTTGGCCTAAATTTTAGAAAGTCTAATTTATATAGTATACATCAATCCCTTTCTTCTATTGATTGGAATTTATTATTATCTAATTCAACAGATATTAATAATATGTTTAATATTTTTTATAATACTTTATATAATATTATTAATGATAATGTTCCAGCTTATAAACATATCAAAAATAAAAAAACATATCCAAAATATATTCTACGTTTAAAAGTAAAATGTTTAAAATATTATAAAACTAGATTAGATTCACATAATAATTTTATAAATTGGAAAAATATCAAAAAATTATTAGATTATAACATTAAAAAATTAACTATCGATAGAGAAAAATTAATTTTATCATCTAATGACAAATCACGATTTTATAATTATATTAATTCAAGATGTTCCTCTTTTTCCACTATAGGTCCCATTAAATCTGACGATAATACATATATTTTTTCAGATACAGTTAAATCTAATATACTCAATAATCAATTTTCTTCTGTATTTATTAATGATAATGATAATATTCCTCATTTATCTCCACCTAAACATAATTCAACTATAAATAACTTTTTATTCTATAGGCATAACATAAAAAAGCATCTAATAAATCTATCACTATCATGTACATTGCCACCAGATAATATCCCTTCAATATTTTTCAAACAATTCTCATATGAACTATCTATTCCACTTACTATATTATTTAATAAAACTTTATCAGCTGGTGTATGTCCTGACATGTGGAAAGTAAGTTATATAGTTCCGATATTCAAAAAAGGTGACCCTTCAAATAGAGAAAACTATAGGCCGATTTCAATTACCTCAATTATGTCTAGAGTATTTGAGCGTATATTAGTTGAGGAAATTAATTTTTATCTAGAACGTAACTCATTAATTTCTGATTCTCAATTTGGATTCCGTCATAAAAAATCTGTTGAACTGCAACTATTAAATTGTTATACTAAATGGATTACTGCAATTGATAAAGGCAGTTTTATTGATATCATATATCTTGACTATGCTAAAGCTTTTGATAAGGTCTCTCATAGTAAATTACTTGTCAAATTAACTAATTTAGGTATATGTGGTAACATACATTCTTGGATAAGTAGTTTTCTATCTGGTAGATCTCAAAGAGTAAGAGTTAACAATCAAATGTCTGATACAGTTAAAATAATATCTGGTGTTCCACAAGGATCTGTAATAGGGCCTTTACTCTTTCTAATATATATCAATGATTTAGTCGAAGTGATTGATAAAGATATATCCATTAATCTTTTCGCGGATGACACTAAATTGAGTTTTATATCTAATGACATAGATCATAGATATAAATTACAACATAATATTGATAAATTTTATGAATGGTCTAATTCTTGGCAATTAGAAAACGCTGCAAAAAAATCAGCTGCTCTTACATTAGGTAATACTAATAAACCATTGTATACTATAAATAATGTTTCAATAGTAAACTGTAGATCGTATCGTGATCTTGGTATCAAATTTGATCCATCATTACATTTCTCTGAACATATTGGTGTGTGTTGTACAAGTGCATATTGTGTTATCAATCGTATATTTCGCTGTTTCATTACTAATAATATGCCAGCTATTAGAAAAGCATATATATCATATGCTAGACCCCACCTTGAATATGCGTCGACAGTCTGGAATCCGGGATTAGATGCCAGGACATTCAAAGGACTGAAGATAAAACTAGAGAAGGTCCAAAAATTCTTTACGAGAAGATTAATCGAGAGATGCGGTTTACCTCATAAACCTTATAATGAAAGATTAATATACCTAAATCTAGATTCTCTAGAAATCAGAAGAACTAGATTTGATCTTGTTATGGTATATAAGCTATTTAACGGATTGGTATCTATGAATACATCATCTATTATTAATATCAAAAAGACCAACTACAATACCAGAGGCCATTCTCTGCAAATTAGTATGAATACATGTAAACTAAATGTAACAAAAAATCTACTAAATAATCGAATAGCTAACATTTGGAATGGTCTTGATGAACATATTGTATTAGCAAATAGTTTATATACCTTTAAAAATCATATTAAAAAAATTATAACTTAATATTTATTTATACATATATATATATATATATATATATATGTATATATATATAATTTTATAAATTATTAATTTTAATTATTAATTGTTTTTATCACCGGCACATGTGATACGTTTCTAATTTACTATTGTTATTTTTATATGTGTACTATCTACGTTTTGTTGTCGTTTTGTGAATTTATCACTACATATTGTTAATTATTACTAAATCGAACTTGAAAAAATTCATAATAAATATTCATTCAATTCAATTCAATTCAATAATAATAATAATAATAATAATAATAATAATAATAATAATAATAATAATAATAATAATAATAATAATAATAATAATAATAATAATAATAATAATAATAATAATAATAATAATAATAATAATAATAATAATAATAATAATAATAATAATAATAATAATAATAATAATAATAATAATAATAATAATAATAATAATAATAATAATAATAATAATAATAATAATAATAATAATAATAATAATAATAATAATAATAATAATAATAATAATAATAATAATAATAATAATAATAATAATAATAATAATAATAATAATAATAATAATAATAATAATAATAATAATAATAATAATAATAATAATAATAATAATAATAATAATAATAATAATAATAATAATAATAATAATAATAATAATAATAATAATAATAATAATAATAATAATAATAATAATAATTAACATATATAATTTATTTTTTTTTTATATGAATTTTTGTTTTTTATAATTTGGATATCTCCATTTAGATCATTATATAACTTAGGTCCCATGGTTAGGATACTATTTATTAGTTGACTTTTTTTTGTATAAGGTATTTTGTAGATAGGTGATTTCCTTAATTTATTTTTATTTTTATTTTCGTGTTTTTTATGTATGTTATAAATATTTTGTGGTAGATTATTATTGTGATGGTCATGCATGTATATTAGCGTGTTATATTTTATTAAACTATTGAGTTTTAATATATTATTCCTTTCAAATAGCAAATTTGTATGTTCTCTGAAATATTTGGTTTTGTTTATTATTCGTATGATTTTTTTTTGTGTGAGAATTAAATTTGTAAGATTACTTTTATAAATATTACCCCATATTATATTTCCATACATTATGTGTGGCAGGAATAGGCTGTTATATATGATAATCATTGGTTTTGTCTTAATGTATTTTGATAGTCTGCTTATTGAGTAAAGTATTTTCGATAATTTATTATTAAGATTAAATATATGATTTTTAAAATTTATATCTTTGTCAATTATTATTCCTAGATATTTATATTCTATTTCATTTTGTATTGATATTTTATTTATTTTTAGATGTATGTTACTATATTTTCTCGAGTTAAAATTTACTATTTTAGTTTTATTGATATTTATTTTAAGTTTATTAAATGTGTACCATTTTTCTATTTTTGTAATCATATTATCTATGGTATATTTTAATTTTTCATTGTTTTCACTTGTAAATGTTAATGCTGTATCATCAGCATATACTATAAGTTTTACTTGTTGGTTATTATTGAATAATAATGATAGGTCATTTGTGTATATTATAAATAGGAGAGGACCAAGTATTGATCCTTGTGGTACCCCAATATTATTACATAATATTTGTGATTTTTTATCATTTATCAAAACAACTTGTTTTCGATTACTTATGTAGCTTTTGATAAGTTGTAGCGATTTGCTTCTTATTCCATATTTATATAATTTATCTATTAATATGTTGTGATCTAGCGTGTCAAATGCTTTGCTTAGATCAAGGAATAGAGTATTTATTGATTTATTTTGTTCTTTGTTTATTAATATATGGTTATATAAATTTAAAATAGCATGTGTTGTGTTATGCTTTTTAGTATATCCGTATTGTGTATTAGATATAATTAGGTTTTTTTGAAAAAATGAAGTAAATCTCTGATGTATTATTTTTTCAAATATTTTTGAAATTTGACATAGTATTGATATGGGCCTGTAGTTGCATGGTTCGTATTGGTTTTTATTTTTATATATGGGTTTTATTATGGAATTTTTCATTTTTTGTGGAAATATACCTTCACTAATACATAAATTAAAAATATGTGTTAGTGGTGATGAAATATAATCTATTGATATTTTTACAATTTTCATGTTAATTAGGTTTATATCTAATGAGGTTTTTAATTTACAATGTTTTATTATTGAAGTTATTTCTTGTTTATTGGTTGGTTCTATGAATATAGAATTATTTATATTTGGTATTTCTACAGGATTTATTATATTTTGATTTTTAAATTGATCATTTATAATTTGTGCATTATTAATAAATTGTTCATTAAATATATTTGCTATTTTACTTGAGTCAAATGTGTTTTTATTGTTTTTATCTTTAATGTATGTAATATTGTGTTTATTTACATTTGTATTAATGATATTATTTACTGTTTTCCAATGTTCTTTCGATGTTATGTTATCGTTTATTTGTTTGTTAATGTATTTTTGTTTTGCTTGTTTTATTGTGTTTTGTAAATCATTTCTATAAGATTAACGTATAAATCTAATTCTGATTTACTTTGTAGATATGAGTTAAATAGTTTTTGTTTTTTATTTATTTTTCTTTTTATGTTATTTGTTATCCAGTTTTTAGAGAATATTTGTGATGATACTTTTGAAGTGATTATGGGAAAGTGTTTGTTTATTATATTTATATATTGAGTGTAGAAATTATATATATATATATATATATATATATATAAATATGATACCAAATACAATATATGTTTAAGGCGCTTCTCATATACAATAATGACTTCAACAGCACTTTGGAAAGTGGTATCTAGCACTAATTTAATATATTATAAATAAATACAAGAATAGTAGTAATTAATAAGAATACAGGTAATATAGGTAAATAAAGCATTCGATTTAAAGTTTAAACATGTCGATATTCGTGTTTACCATTAATATTTTATATTATAATTTTCTATAATTATTCGTATATTTGTCGGTAATCATAATCCGTTTCGCATTATTAATTTTTTAATATCGTATTAATTTTTGATTATATCAGTTGATTATTAATAATTATGCAAATATGAAAACATATTTAAACTTTATACTTTCGACTATATATTTACTTAAATAAATAAAATATATATTAATTAATTTGTTAATTATATATAATTATATATATATATATATATATATATATATTTATATATGTTCGATAATGATCTATATTATCGATGATAACCGATTATGTATCAATATTAAATATTATGCAGGATTACATTTGAATAACATAATATAAATATAATTAGATAACATAGGTCTGGAAATATTGAATTAAATACTAATGGTGATAGTTACTATATATATATTTATTTAATGTTTATACATATTTTTAAATATTTGTAAATATTTGTAATGATTAATCTTCTCAATACATATAATATTTTAAGACATCAATAATAGAAATTCAAAGACCGACGATTTATACTTATTAAATATCAATTAAATAAAAAATATCACAAATTAATAATATGATGTATTTAATAATATATTTGTATTAATATATATAATTAAATTATATATACTTTTATAATAATTCTCATATAATGCTCAATCCGCAGGTATGCACAAAGCTACGGTAAGTACTAGTGGTATTGTACCTTGGCCCCGTTACTGCCGTAAGCGCCGTCATTGGACACCAATATTACGTAACTCCACTGGTAGGCGGTCAAGATATCCACTATCACTAAGGCCTGGTATTTGTCCGAAGGAAGTGACCGATCGAACAGCGAGTATCTGTTCCGGTCATTCAGCTGTGTTTTATCGAGGCGATGGTGTTGGGTGTTAGGTTCACGTGTAAACAAATATATATATATATATATATATATATATATATATATATATATATATACTGAGTTATAACAATAGAAAATATAAATCTTGTACTGTAGCTTTCACAACATATAACAACACAAACTATTTAGTCACATTTTAATGTAAGCTATAAATAGGAATAAATATAGAATCTTTAAATAAGTATTCATGTTATTATCATTATTAAGCGAATTAATCACCCGAATTAAATAGGTCAATGTATTGCAATTGTATAACTTTAAATATTATCATTTATTAGTATATTCATATCATTGTATTTCGTAAAATATCATAGATATAAAGTATAAAATGTAGGTATAAAATATAAGGATATATTTATTATTATAAATAATGTATCATAAATGTATCATAAATGTACATAAGCGTATTTATTAGTATATATAATAACAACATTCTCATTTTAACGATCCTATTACATCATATACTATATGTAGTATATATCATATGTATATAGTATCATATATTCTATGATATCGTGCATGAGAATATAATATATACTATATATATATATATATATATATATATATAAATATATACATATATATATATATATATATATATATATATATATATATAATATATATATATATTAATATATATATATAATATATATATTATATATATATAAATATGTACTACATATATATATATATATATATATATATATATATATACACTCATTAATTATTAAATATATTTCCATTTCTATTAAACATAAAATACGAATACACGGTTCACGTGTGTATGTACCCGCCAGTGATATGTTCTAGTGGTCCGTATTGTCCTATTGATATATATTTATATACAAACCTACAGATTTACTATAGTATATACGATACTATAGGATATATTTACGATACTATAGTGTATATATATAATATATTATTATTTTATTCGATAATTAAATTAAAATATAATTAAATATATGTTTTTAATTATAAATTGTATGTAAAAATAGGACTACTATTATTTACCTTACATTACCTTACCTTACCAGGTCAAGCTTAGTCAGCAGTCCATGCAACGTATTATCCATCCTTCTCTATCATTCATCGCATTTTGTAATTCACTGAGGTTGCATCCAGTATCTTCGCTCAATTGATCAATGACAGTTTTTGCTGGTCGTCCTCGGGGTCGTTGACCATGGACTGGTTGCCAGAGAAGTAAATCGCTTACTAGTTCACTTTTAATTCTCCAAAAATGTCCAATGAATCTTAATCTTTGTTCTCGTATAGAGACTGTCATTTTGGGGATTCTATCGTATAGCTCTTTATTTGTTATATGTACCCTCAATGATGTGTTCAACGCAGCATTGAGCATGCGAGTATATGCTCCATCTACTTTTTTCTCTGGAATCGAGTTAAGTGTCCATGTATTAGGGCCATATAGAAGTATATAATTCATATGAATTCTATCGATGATCTGAAAAGTTTATTTTGAGATTATCAGATATTTTGGATTTCCAGATAGTTTTCATTCTGTTAAGTGCTAACAATGCTTGGGCTATTCTGATTTTTATATATCTTTATGTTGATCCTATATAGCTGCCGAGGTATTTGAAATTCATAACTTGTACAGTGATTGTTCCTGCTCATCATGTTTATATGGTTATTCAGATTATAGCTCATATATTCAGTCTTATCAGTATTCACTTTGAGTCCTATATCATTTGTTATTTACTCAATTTGGTGTAGTAATATTTTCGCATTTTTCAAAGTATCAGTTGTAACAGCTCAATCATAGGTATAGTTAATATATTTTTTGAGTCAGTGTGAACATAGTTCGGTATTATGGTCTAATTCATTTCTAAGAGCTAGTGTATCTTCTTGAAGGACTCCAGTGGTGATCTAAAAGAAAGAAGTATCCCCATCGGGATATCTGTCTATAGAGCGAGTGTTTTTGTACAGCATTATTATCGCAATGATTATCTCTGTTGTATACCATATTTTCTCAGAATGATCTTCAATTTGTCACGGTTTATTGAGTCGAAAGCTTTTAAAAGTATATGAAAATAAGTGTTATTGGTAAATATTTAGCTTTTAATCCTTCTAGTATTCGTCGAATCGTCAGGATTTGTCCTAATGTTTATCTGATTGTCCTAAAGCCATTTTTCCGTAATATTAAATCAACTTCGGGTCTTATTCGGTTTAGTATCATCGGGTTGAATATTTTAGCTGAGATTGATGTGAGTGTTATACCCCTATAGTTCTTAGTGATGAACAGTTTTCCCTTTTCAGGGAAAGGAAGTATACAACCTTCTCTCCATCTTTCTATGATTTCTTGAAAATATACTCTATTGCAGGATTCTAGTAATAATTCTTGAAATTCGTCTAATTTCCAAACTTTATCGGGTATTTCATCTAGTCCTACGGCCTTTCCATTTTGAATACTTTTAGTCGCTTTTGTCAGTTCATGTTCTGTAAATATCCCAGTTTGCATATTTAGTTGATTGATAGATTATTCATTTTTTTCATTATATGTTGAAATTTATATCAGTTTGCCAAGTGATTCTTTGAAGTGATCATGCCATAGCTTATTGCGTTATTTTTCACTAGTTGCATTTAGTTTGGCTTTGTTTGAATACTTGCTTCCACTGACTTTTTTAATCGTTTTCCAAGCTAGTGCTGATTTTGTATTAGTGACTGAATTTACCATTTCTTCTATCTTGTCATTGACATACCTCGCTTATTCTTTTTCGTAAGTATTAATAAGAGATTTCTGCTCGTATTTGGAATGTTTGATATTTTCTAGTATTAATTCACTGTATTTAAGTTTAGCAGCTTGATGGAGAATATCACGCTTTTGGTAAATATTAGGTGATTCCCAGGGTAACCTCTTTTTCAGTTCTGGTTTTAACAGGATTATTTTTTTAGCAGTTACCTTGCATGATTTCTCAAAATAGTTATACCTAGTGTTTGCAGGTGAGTCAGTTGTATAAGTTTCTTGGAAAGCTGTGAATCTGTTTTTAACTGCAGTTATAAAAGTATTTCGTATATCATTATCGAAATTCAGTTTGGTCCAATCAAAAGTTTATTAAAGCAGGATTTGTTTTTATTGGCTCTGAGACTTAGGCGTATTTCGTCTGAGATGATAGTATGATCAGATGATAAGCTAATGAAAGAATGTTAGGCTCTATAGTTCTTCACACTATTCTTCCATATTTTATTTATGATTAGGAAATCAATTTGTGATTAAAAACCATTTGGAGAGTTGTTGTCCAGGATTGTCCCGATCTTTTCTGGAAATGGATATTTAGGCATAAAAGATTATTTTCTAGAACAAAATTATGTAGCATGTTACCATTTCGATTTAGTAGTTCTGTGTAATGAATATTTGTATCCATCATGTTTTCCGAGATACGCATTTAAGTCTCCACCAATAATAAGTATGTTGTGTTTTGGAATATTCCTAGTTAATGAGGTTAGTTCTGTATAGAAATTGTCTGTTACTTGTTCGTCACTAATATGTGTTGGGCTATATATATATATATATATATGATATATATGATATATCATTATATAACTGTTGTATGTGGGTTTCCCTGAAAATGTATTGCCATTATTCTAGATAATATTATATCAATACTTGATATTGCATTATACGCTCTTTTATTGAAAATAATTTCAATACATCCAGTTGTAGCATGCATGCTATTCCTCCCGGCAGAGCAGGTTATTAATTTCCACTTACCATAGATATGTTACTTTATGTATTCCTAAATGTACGAATCTATGTTCCTGTATGCATATTATCTCCTGATTAGTTTTTTCAGCAGAGGCTATATGTTCAAGTATGTTTCATACTTTTTGCAGCGTTTGTTTTTAATATACCAAACATAGTTATTTTATTTTCATTTAAAAGTTTAGGGAGATCCAAACTATTTTTATAATTATAATTTTTTTTAATTATTTTTTAATTTGTATTCTCAGTCGTCGATTTTTCGATTGCACCCTGAGGAAGAGATGCAGGACGCGCTCCTTGTATAACTGCGTGACAAGCGATGCGGGATGAGTTAAATGTTGGTGTATGTGTCATGTTTTGCTTTCGGCGGCTAATAGCTACGTGCTGTCGACACTCCATGCACGCGCTAGTTTTTAAATAAGAGATTTCCTTCTCCTAGATATCTCATTATCAAGATACCCATTGTACGTGTTGCACCAACGAGAAGGTACAAATAGTGTATTAACTTGTAATGCTACGCAACCAAATTATGTACTCAATGAGTTAGTAAGGTGGTTGTAGCTGAAAACGTAATAGGTTAGACAAAGCAGAAACTAAAAGTTAATCGAGCTACAACACTATAGACTACAAGTTTCGTGCAAGACATTATAAAGAGTTATAAATACCGCACCATTATTGAATCTTGCTATTTATCACGATGTTAGTGCAGTAAGTTTGCATTAAGTTTGCGCTCTATTACACTCTACACTATTTAACATAGCACTGAATATATATTTACTATAGTTATTAATATATTAATAATTATTAATAATCATTACCTAATATTACTATTACAATTTATTTAACATAATATATTTTAGTTATTTGTATTATATTTTTAAAAATAGATAATAAACTGAATAGTGAGCATATTTTCTATCAAACTAAATATACTATTATACGATTATATTATATGATATGATTATTATTATACAATATTAAATTATACGATAATATATTGTAATTATACATCACTATATATATATATATATTATATCCTACTTTTTTACTGTGTCATTTATATTATATTTATTTTTAAAATAAAATTGAATTATTATTTAATTATGTATTATTTGTATCCAAATGAATATGATGATATATGGCACTGCATATATTTTTAGGAGGTAAATCTTATCGCATTCACTGATTCTCATTATACTTTATCTATAAACTGATTGCATTCATTCATCCATATATATAGTGTGTGTATATATATATATATATATATATATATATATATATATATATATATACTATATTATAGAGTAATGTTTTAAAACGTACGTCATCAGAAGTAGCCCATGCAGCAACAAGAGGAATGTCATACATTCCTAGAATGTTGGTAGCCGCTATCGTGGAAGAGCTGGAGGTCACGGAAATAAATGCGCTGACCTGACATTCGGAGTGAGGGTATAAAAGTAACGTTATTTTATAAATATGTTATATATTAAATATTTAAATATATATATATATATCATGTTTTTATCAAGAATTTAATAAAAATCAAATCAAAACATTAGAGAAAAATGTTTACTATTTGTATTTCAATTGTATTAGTAACTCAGATTTATTTATAACATACTTCTATGACTTCTTAAGGAGTCCATTTGTATCCCTTATTTGTATTGTATTCAATATATATATATATATATAAATATATATATATATATATATATATATATATATCTTATATGTATACTATATATTTATCCTGTATTTAGAATTGAACGATAAATCGTACTCGGTTTAAGGGGGGAAACGTTTTTTCATTTTATTTGCAAACATTATTTTACTTTAAAATATTAAAATATAATTAATTATCTTTAACATGATGTATAATATGTCATTCAAGAGTAATTGTAAGCGCCTTATTTATGCATTATGAATAGTATAACATATAATACATATATTATGTAATTACATGCAAAACTTTAGAAGCTTATATATCAGTATTTTATTTTGCACACTTTATTATGTTTGCATGTTTCTACCGTTATAACTGTTCGATAAATCTTTATAACATTTTTATAACTTATAAATAATATACAGAATATTTATATAGGTATACCTATACAAAATTATACTTTTAAAAATATAAATATATTGTTTTTATACACTTATAATACATTATATATTATTTTATTATTAATGTATCAAAGCAATGTATTAATATGTTCAAAAGTACCTATATAGTATCTTCTATATTCTAGGTATAAACTATTATGTTAATGTCATAAATGATATTATTATGCTGCTGATATAACACTTGTTTCATATTCACTATATTATTTGAAATTATTAATCTATTGTTGTCAAGATATATCTAGTCATAAATTAGGTAATATGATATACAATTCATTTTTTTTAGAAAATTTCATTGTATAGAAACTACTTTAATTTCTCTCAATGATGATATTTTATGGACTTTTGGTCATAATAATATATAATTGTTACTTCTCGATTTATCATCAGTTTTTATACAATTAAGCATGATTTACTAATAGATCATTTAAAAATTATTGGCTTATAGATCCTTTGTATTGTGGTTAATATCGTATCTTCAAAATAAATATTTTTCAATAACAATTAATAATGAATATTCATTTAACAAATTACTTAGTCATGGTATACCACAAGGTTCAGCAATTGGTCCTATATTTTTCTCAATTTATCTGTAACCCTTGATTTAAATTGTTCACTAGTTTTCTAATATAAAGTCCTATCATCTTTATGCGGATGATTTACAAATTTATATCAAACAGGCTTTAGATTCTCTTCCTTCTGATAATTATTCGTTGTTGAATTGTTTAAATACCTTAAATAATTGGATTTTACAAATAATATAATGTTAAATATGTCTAAAACCTCTCTTATTAATTTTTCTCGTATTGATTACATTTTTCCTCAAGTAATTGTTGATGAACAATTTATTTCGCCAACAAATTCTATTAAAAATCTTAGTTATTATCTTTTTATTTTTATAGTAAATTAAGCTTATCGATCAGATCTCAAGTTTATGTCGATCTTTTTTTTTAATATATACAAAATAAAAACTATTAGAAATTGTTTACCTGATAACAGCTCCTATTTGAATATACAGTACTATCTCGTATTGAGTAATGTACTTCTTTATATCACGGATTTCCTTTATAATCTATAAATTGCATAAATAGAGTTATACGGTATTTAGTACGCTTACTATTTCGCATAACATTATTTGATCACTCATGCACTTCCGAAAAATGATATTACATACAAAGATTATCTATTAAACAGCGATCAATATATAACATTATTACGATCGTTTATAAATCCATATACCTTAAATCACCTACAGATTTGCTGACATAGGATTGAGTCGAAAACATCTAGATCGTCTAACATAAAAATACTTCATTATCACATATTCAGGCTGGCTAAATATGGCATAATATCATTTCGGCATTAGGCAGCTGCACTATGGAATGGTCTACCTCGAGAGCTAAGAATTGTGACATTCATAGAACGTTTCAGAAGTAAAGTCAAATATTTTATTATTGGTAATTTTTTAAATTTGTATATTTTTATTTTATATTATTTTATTTGTTCACGTTTATTAATCTAACAATACTATTTTGTTCTACTTATATATAATGTTATCGTTTATTAATGTATGTATTATTTTGTTTTACTAAAACACAAATGAGAACTATATTTTCTATATTTGTGTATAAATAAATCATCTATCTATATGTCTGTCTATCTATCTATATATATATATATATATATATATATATATATATATATATATATATATATATATATTAATATAGAATATTAATAAATAAACATAATTAAATAAAAATAATAAATGAAAACCTCGAATTGATCGGATACATTTCTTGACTTCAAATGTAAATAATTGCGATCTATAAAATCTAAACTCTTATATAACGCCACCTGTATAATGTATTGTAGTATTACGTAATGTCATGTGTAACATTTAAATATAATATTAGTATGTATTATATGTTATATAATGCATATATATATAATAAAAACATATTATTTAAACAACATTACAATTTTATGTAATAATTTCACACACACACATTTATATATATATATATATATATATATATATATATATATATATATACATATATATATATATATATATATATATATATACATATATTTATATGCATGTATATATATTCCTTATTTATCTCAATATATATTTACATTTATAAATATATTTCAAATATAAACACATATATGTATACCTATAGGTATTCATATATGTGTTTTTATTTTAAATGAAATATCATTATAAATGTAAATATATATATTGAGATAAATAATGAAACTGCAGAGATCAAAGTAAATCTAACATCTCTGTTATGATCAAGAGTGATAGTATTGATCTTTTCTGTGCACAATTCCAGTTCTACAAATATCCTATAGGATAATCATATTGTATATATACCTCCGTACCTAAATGTACCTAAACGTATAATAATTAAGATACCAAATATGTCATTTATCATGTCACGTATGTATATATATATATATATATATATATATATATATATTTATATATTTATATGTATGTATATATAATACACTTATACGATATAATATATTGCAATGGACAATATAAGGTCTACATGTATTAAGTGCTATAGAACATAGAGCATGTATTGTGTATAGGATTGTGCATAGGACATGATATACGATAGCCTCGTGGTCTGAATAGTCCACTATTATTACTAATAGGACAGAAAATACGATGTATTGTGATACATGATATGAGAGGAGGACATAGCCTTCTTATGGTATAGGTCACGAAAGGACGTGTATATATTTGTGTATAGAACGCAAGAGTAACAAAATATGCATCTCGTTATTCAGTCAACTAGAGTGTATCAAACCGCTATATATATATATATATATATATATATAACTATATTAGTATCATTAGATTTAGACATTACTTCCGGGTCATTGTAGAAGTTAAAGCTTATCAAAACAATTACCCTTAATTACATATATATATATATATATATATATATATATATATAGTGTATAAATTATAATATATATATACCTATATATACCACAATATATAGTGGTATAATATAGTCTATATTAAACGTGAACACATTACACACGTGACCTGATCATTGCCCTTATCGTCGAGTACAGTCCATCCCACCGTGAGGTTAGGCAGTATCGCCGGATCTCGGTTTATCTCGCCTATCTGCCACATCACAGCCTCCAAGAACTGGAACTGTTCGGCTGACACCACCGTCTGGCCGCTGGTCTTTCTATTGCCGGTCATGTGACAGTCACGTGAGTTAAGTTTTAAATAAAGTAATGTTCATATATATATATAATTTATTTTTATATGTATTTTACATTTTTATTTTGGTTGAGTCTTTTTATCCTATCCAGGAAATCGGATGACATTTGTAAGTATAACAAAACGTCTAAATAAAGAATAGCTCTGTTAACGACCTTCGTTTATTGATGCATTTTAAGTGTAAACCGTAGAAACGCACGTAATAAGTAAATGTACACTATATATTGAGTAATCATACACCAGTAACATGTAGTAAAAAATCAACGATACTCACAAAATGGATTAACTCAAATATTACTATTAAAATGGAGTAGATGTAAACTAATATTGAGTAAAATTCTACCAGTAAATTCGATGTAATTTTACTGTAATATATAAAAATATTAATGTTATAAGTAAACTATTTTATTTATATATATATATATTTATATAATATAATATTTGTCTTTTCTCAAGTAATATATTTATTAAATTGTTACTAATATAAATTGATTTTATAGGTTAACTATTTTATATATCTATATATATATTTCTCTAAACATATAACAATGCGGCATCGTCGCGAAGCGACGATTCTACGAAATTAAAAAATAAATGCAAGATCGGAAGAAACCAGTTATACTCATCTTTTATTCCTCTTTAATATGCACTATCAAAATGTTACATTGTACCGTGTTATCATATATTAAAGTGGATTTATAAATTAATATTTTAAATTAATTCGCCTCTAATAATCAATAGGTGGAGCTTTTTAATAACATTATTTTCATCCAATGAGATTCATGGTTACCAGTAATCTCGTACGAAGTAATTTGGTACGATTTTTAAATTTATTTAAATTTATTTTATAATTATACAATTCTTATACGAATATATATAACTTATTTTATTGAGAGAAGAGGTGTTCCTATAGGGATAACTACGATATGGCTAATTCAGATAGGGCTAACTCAGATAGGGCTAATTCATATATGGCTAACTCCGATAGGGCTAATTCATATAGGGTTAACTCAGATAGGGCTAATTCAGATAGGGCTAACTACAATAAAGCTAATTCAGATATGGGCTAACTCCGATAGGGTTAATTCAGATAGGGCTAACTCATATAGGGCTAACTCCGATAGGGCTAATTCAGATAGGGCTAACCCAGAGAGGGCTAACTCCGATATGGCTAATTCAGATAGGGTTAACTCCCATTTATTATGTATACTATATTAATTAGGTGGAGCTTTTTAATAACATTAGTTTAATCCAATGAGATTCATGGTTACCAGTAATCTCGTACGAGGTAATTTCGTACGATTTATTAAATTTATTTTAATTTATTTCATAATTATACAATTCTTATACGAATATATATAACTTATTTTATTGAGAGATGAGGTGTTCCTATAGGGCTAACTCCGATAGGGCTAATTCAGATATGGCTAATTCAGATAGGGCTAACTCAGATAGGGCTAACTCCGATAAGGCTAATTTAGATAAGGCTAATTCATATAGAGCTAATTCAGATAGAGCTAACTACGATAGAGCTAATTCAGATAGGGCTAACTCAGATAGGGCTAACTCCGATAGGGCTAACTCTGATAGGGCTAATTCAGATAGGGCTAACTCAGAGAGGGCGAATTCAGATAGGGCTAACTCAGATAGGGCTAATTCAGATAGGGCTAACTCTGATAGGGCTAACTCAGATATGGCTAATTTAGATAAACTAACTCAGATATGGCTAATTCAGATAGGGCTAATTCAGATAGGGCTAACTCTGATAGAGCTAACTCACAAAGGGCTAACTCCGATAGGGCTAATTCAGATAGGGCTAACTCAGAGAGGGCTAATTCCGATAGGGCTAATTCAGATAGGGCTAACTCCCATTTATTATGTATATTATATTAATTTCTCAATATTCTTTTTTTATAACATAATTAATTTAAATCAAATAAATAGTATATTTCTTATTTCTAAAATACTCCTAGATCATGCAATATTTTAATAATAACTCATAATTATCAACTATCCGCATATACACCGGGCCAAAACAGCTAGTATATATATATATATATATATATATATATATATTGAGATGTTTGACATTAATGGTAGTACCCTCTCATACATCCTAAATAGATACACTATTAAATTAAGCGATTTATCTTCTGAATCCCGCATTCTACTCTATGTTATCCCACAAGGTTCTGTCATAAGTCAACTTCTATTCTCCATATATATACCACCTATAAGGTATATTATATCCTAATTACCTGGTGTTTTCTATCATATATATGCTGACGATATCCAACTCTACTCTTTCCTCCCTATACCAAATAAAGATAATTTTCAACTAATTGAGTTAAATACTGGTTTCTCTCAAACAATGTTCTACTATATCCCTAAAAATTGCCCTCATCAATATACCTACGAACTTCCCATCATTCCATTCCCTTTACCTTGACAACATTATAATTCACCTTTTAATTCAGTCCTCAATCTTGATGTCATTTTCGACTATGATATATATTTATCTAGCCACATTGCTAAATTTCTAAATTTGATATTTATCAATTATTTAGAATAGATGTATCCATAAACATATTACTTACAATATTCACTTGTAATTTCTCGTATTGATTATTATTCTTTTTAGTATAACCTTCCTGCTTCCTCCATCGTCTCATTAAACAGAATCATCAGGTCATATATACGATCCATTTTCACTATTAGATTATCTAACCATTACTCTACTGACTCCTTTCAACTTCTAAAAAACTGGTTCCCCTATAAAAAAAACACCTAATTAAATTCCGTACTTTTACCCATTAATCTATATATTCCTCCACTCCTTTATATATATATTTGACTTACTCATAATTCGTTCCACCCACGGTACACGTTCAACTTCCAATATACATCTCGTTCTCCCATAGCCATCCCCCCTTACATTCCAGTAAAGTTTATACTCCTACATTATAGCAAATATCTGGATGCAAACCTGTCATATATAAGATCTATTAAATCTCCGAATTCCTTGAATACTCATCTCAAGTCATAGCTATCCTCTATCTAATTTCATTATATTATAATATTTTATATTTCGTTCTTATTACTTCATTTTGTTCCGTTAGTTTTATCGTTTTTTGTGGTTGTTTTGCATTATTTTGTATAATTTATTGTACGTCGTACAATGTACGTGCACTTAATTAGAGTGTAATCACTTATTAACGGTTCCTAATAAACTATAGTTCATCATTATATATA
The DNA here is from genome assembly GCA_964019155.1 of Osedax fenrisi. NCBI lineage: Eukaryota > Metazoa > Annelida > Polychaeta > Sabellida > Siboglinidae > Osedax > Osedax fenrisi. The sequence continues at coordinate 28,693,044 of OZ025244.1, read as the reverse complement.
TATATATATATATATATATATATATATCAATATTACTCGTTTATATATAGTAATTACTTTATAAAGTATAAAATTATTGAGTAGGTTAACTCCATTTTTACTCAATTTCTATATTTACCGAAAAATTGACGCGTAACTTTAGTAAATTTACCGACGAGTCATCATTTACCACATCAAATTTACTCGATTATACGGCGTACACTTTACAGCGAACATTTACACTGGTATCGTTAACAGTGTACACTATCGTATACTAAGACGTACGTTGTTTTAACGTGAGTCAATCAATGTATATAAACAATTATATAAACTCACCTACAATATATATACCTATGAATAATACCTATGATTGATTCTATCTCTCTCTATCACTATATATATATAGTCACTAATAGTGATACATAATACTAGGAATGATTTAAAAAGTAGCGAAAACGAATATGACTAAATGTAGCTGTGGTAAATAAAGAATAGTATGGTTTGTAGTCTATACATAGACAATTTCTATTAGACATATACTATATATATATACTATATATATATATATATATAAACTATGTTTAAACAAAAACTGTGTTTATTAATTATATTTCCATCTGTATTAATTACCAAAAGATGATACCTTCGAGATATTCAATTGTTGAATGGGTCTTGTTTATATTCAATGCTTACTCTATCGTAAATATATATATATATATATATATATATATATATACTATATAGGTACATATAAATTCGTATATATGTATATATATATATATATATATATATATATATATATGTGTGTGTGTGTGTGTTTATTTCTATGTGTATAGAAAACATATTGATTACAGTCAAATTTATATCATATATATATAAATATGTATATACTATATAGGTACATATAAATTCGTATATATATATATATATATATATATATATATATATATATATATGTGTGTGTGTGTGTGTTTATTTCTATGTGTATAGAAAACATATTGATTACAGTCAAATTTATATCATATATATATATAAATGACACATAACCATTTTCTATTTATATATTTATATAGATACATATATACTTAGTACACATAGACACACACATACATACACACAACCACATGCATGTCACTGACCTATAGTGATGAGCCTTGAAGATTACGCCTAGAGAGATGTCACCCTCCCTTACGTAGTAGACGCCATCATCGTATAGGTCATCTCTAAATGACCTTGACTCGACGATATAAACCCAGGTGGCGGTCACCACCACTATAAACATCCGGCGGTAACTTTCCATCTGGAATTAGCGTCTTTCCTAATAATCGAGTAACATTCACGTATATAAATAGCATTATAAATTAACAAGTTGACTATATAGATCAGTAAACAGTAATATTACAATATATAATTGACTCACATATATGTGAGACAATTTAAATCAAAAATAAAGCAGTAATAAATCAGAATTTATATAAAAAATAAGCAATAATAAATTAGCATTTTAATCCGAAATATATCAGTAATAAATCAGAATTTAAATCAAAAATAAATCAGTAATAAATCAATATTTTAATCAGAAATATATCAGTACTAAAACAGAATTTAAATCAGAAATATATCATTACTAAATCAGAATTTTAATCATATTTAAATCATAATTTAAACTTTCTTAACTTAAGAAGATTTAAAAGTGTTCACTGTTTAAACTTATCAGAATTTAATCAGATTTAAATCAGTAGAATTAAAGCAGATTTTAAATCAGAATGTTCAAAAATCTGATTAAAAATTAATAAGTATTTAAGTATGCTATTATTGTTTACTGATAAGTAAGGTAATATCAATTATATATTATTGCAAATTAAAGTAATAAAAACAATAAATACTGAATAATTAATTATATCAAATTTGTTAAATATGTATAGGATAATACAGTGTATCAAGTATGTTTCCAAGCAAATATGTAACTTGTAAGATCTCCAATATTGGTGATATTATCACTATATATATTTTGAGTACATTTCACGCTTGATTGATTTTTAATTGAAGTAATACAAGAAATAAATAAAAAATATAATTTAAAGATTTTTAAAGACTTTATTTTAAATACATTTATACTAGTGTTATATTTTATATAAAATTATTTTATCGATTTTATTAAATAATTAAATATGATTTTCAAATATAACACACAAATATGAATATATTCATATGGGGCTATGATCGGTCATCGGTCAATTGCGTGCATATTCATGTACAGCAGGCGATGTATAGGCGATACTTGCTACTACTGTACATTCCATTTCGGGATTACAATGGGACATTGTATACATTTTTATCTTTATAACGTAGACATATATATATATATATATATATATATATATATATATATATATATATATATATATATATATATCAGTTTCTGTTTCTATCTCTCGTAGTGAACGGACGTTTTTCAATGGATTTTCAACGTCTATTATTTAACTGTTATAGGGTGTTCACATCAATTCCGTTTTTAAAAACGTACGTGTAACTGCAACTTCAAATGATTCATTCACGACAAATTTGAAGTTATGAGTCACATTCCTATTTATTTGAAGTTGAACTACACGTTTTCTGAACGTTTTCTGAAATAGGATTAATCCTATTTTCTGTACGTAACAACACACAGAATTAGAGAGAACAGCTAGAATGAACACACAGAATTAGAGAGAACAGCTAGAATTCCACTTGATTCCAATTGATATATATATATAAAGTATATTATTACATATAACTTATCGAATAACTATTTATTAAATATATATATAATTATATTAAATATACTATTTATTAAATATATATATATATATATATATATATATATATATATATATATATATATATATATTGATCTATATATATATATATAAAGTATATTAACAAATGTTTATTATTACATATAACTTATCGAATAACTATTTATTAAATATATATATATATATATATATATTAAATATACTATTTATTAAATATATATATTGATATATATATATATATATATATATATATATATATTGATATATATATATAAAGTATATTAACCAATGTTTATTATTACATATAACTTATCGAATAACTATTTATTAAATATATATATATATATATATTAAATATACTATTTATTAAATATATATATTGATATATATATATATATATATATATATATATATATATATATATATATATTGATATATATATATAAAGTATATTAACCAATGTTTATTATTACATATAACTTATCGAATAACTATTTATTAAATATATATATATATATATATTAAATATACTATTTATTAAATATATATATTGATATATATATATATATATATATATATATATATATATATATATATTGATATATATATAAAGTATATTAACCAATGTTTATTATTACATATAACTTATCGAATAACTATTTATTAAATATATATATTATAAAAAGGTTATATAAGATGGTATACAACTATATATATATATATTTTAATAATATATATCAACTATACAATAGTAATATATAATATATATTTCAATAATTTATTAAATATTTATTTAAATTATATATATTTCATAAGTTTAGATATAATTATAAGGATTTATGTATTATATAATAATATAGTATTTGTTATATTAGTTAAATATATTAAATTAATAAATATAATGTATGTAGTATTTATGTATTTGTGCATTTAATTACTATTTATACATTGAATTTAGCTATATCCCACAATTAGATTTGTTTCAATTGATTTATTTATACATTTTTAAATATAGGTGGCGATATATGTCTACCCTTACGACAAACTAAAACACACGGAATTGATGTGAACACTTAAAAATCTGTTACTTCAAATTTGCTGTGAATGAATCATTTGAAGTTGCAGTTACACGTACGTTTTTTAAAACGGAATTGATGTGAACACCCTATTAAACATACTATTTCGCATTCGTTTACGTTACACGCTTGTATACTGATATTGACACATCTTCGCATATCACAAACTTGTATTACACGACTATATTCGTGTAATACAATTTGATGATATCTCGGTCACATATGTATACATATCTCGGTCACTGTCCAGGAGGATCATCCCGTGCCTGGCTTGCTCTAGTTGTCCGTAACCTGTGTTTAAACCGTCGTGACCTCGAGATTAGAGTTCATATATTATCCCATATATTATCCCAAATATCATATATGATATTTCATAGTGTATGCGCAATATCAATATATAGCTTACGAGTTATATATATTATATTATATATTATATCAATCATATTGAGTTATCTTTTATAATTATAAAACTTATATAATTTTCTAGAATACAGCGCTGTGTAAATCGATAAATCGATTCTTTAGATTTATACAATTACCGGACCGTATCGCGCGAATTTTTCGATTATTTAACAATTGATTTATATTTTCTTATTTATTTTACTATATTACCTGGTTTTTTTCATATTGATATTGCTTAAGCAATTACTAAAAGTAATTACTATAATTTTAATTTATACATCATGGCTAACTGCGTTGACTGCAGTAAACCGTGTAGCACTGATGACAATTATTCATGTAAGAAGTGTAACTATCGCATACATTATAAATGTGAATTTAACGCTAACATATTACCTCCAGCTTATAGTAGTTATACACCACCTCAGTATGCTTTCGCCATATCTAACTCACCACATTTTATATTTTACTGCAATAATTGTTTAGACTCAATAAGTGCCCTAGTTAACTCTAATTAAGAAGTCAATATCTTAAATTCGTTAGCTGAAAAAATTGATTGTATTAAAACTTGAATTATTGATTCTAATAATATAATCAAGACAAATTACATTTACACCGATACTGTTAAATCCACTATACCATCTAAGATTATTGAAATACCTAGAAAAATTACTCCCACACCTATTGAAGAGTTGTCTGTCATTGTAAAAAAACATTACTAAATATAGATTAAATATTAATTATATAACGACACAACTAAGGACATAACTAAGGACTTCAACATAGATTGATAACTGTTACGGATGTTAACTTTAAAAACCGTATAACTATTATATAACAAAAAGGTTCACTATATCCAAATTTGGAGTCTTAAGACTTGTTTTTAAATTTAAAATATAAAATATATCATATAGCCAATTTTGTAAAGCGCAATCTCTACCTACTGAGACTAGGAAACTATGATTATTTTATTATCATTCTATTAAGTTAAGTTCTATCAAATCTCATTATTCGGTTTTCAATAATCGATCCATTAGTTATGAGCTAATGATAATAATTAACAATAATATAAACTGGAATACTGGCAACTACTCTCCTACCCCGGTTGAATTATCATAATGAGAGTAGTCATTTGCTATGTTTATTAAAACTAAAGCTAAAGATGAATATGTCCAAAATTGACTGTCCACTATAACAGATAATCTAAGCTTTTCGCTCATTAATATTCGCTCACTTAGATATAATATTGTTATTCTGCTAGCTTCTCTTAAAACTAACAAACTCTCTTCTATTTGTTTAACTGAAACATGAATTAATGTAGATGATACCGATATATTTGTATGGTGTAACGAAGCTTATTACAATCTATTTCTTCATCCACACACTTCTGGTCGTATTTAATCTTCAATTTAATTCACTTCGCATCATTGTAATTTATAGTCCTCGTAAGCCTGATTTCTCTATTTTCTTTAATAAATACTATGACTTAATTAATGATTGTTTATATCATAATGAAAATAAAGTTATGATTGTGGGTGAATTTAACTTTCACTTTAATTCTTCTTCTAAACCACATTCCTTATTTAAGCAGTTGACCGAATATCTTGGTTTACATCAACATTTAAACTGCCCTACTCAAGTTAGTGGTAACATTAAATCTTATATTTACTCCAAGCGATATTCCTCTTCAATGTGTTTCTTCGTGTTCACGTTCTGACCTTTTGACTGACCACTACTTGATACAAACTTCACTTCTTTTAGAAAAATATCCTTCTACTAAATCCTTAATATATTATATAAAGCTCAGAAACCTAAATTATATTGAACTTGGATTTAGAATCTTATATAATTTATTCGTGGTTCGGTTCTCGGGCTTTTATTATTTTCTATTTATTTGCGTCCTCTATATAATATTATTAACATTGCGTTCTCTAACATTAGTTACCATATATATGCTGATGATATTCAGATTATCTTTAACTTCCTATTAATTCACCTACCTCTTATTTGTAACTTATAGAGTGTAGTTCAGAAAGTATGAATTAGCTTCTTAGAAATAATCTTCTATTGAATACATCGAAAACTTAACTACTGTATGTATTTCGAATACCGAATATTTTCCCATCTGTGGTTATTGATGATACATTGATACTACCTTCTAATTCAATATGTAACATCGGCGTCATTATGGACATTAATTTATATGTTGCTCAGCACATGAATTCTATATCTAAGTCTGCAAATTACCATTTACGTAGAATCGCCCATATCAGAAAATATTGCTCTACACCACATTATTAAAGGCTGTAGTTAAACTGCAGTTAATCTCAGTTTTTTCAACCATCTCCTTTACTGTATTACTTTATATAGGATATGTTTATAGATTGCCTGGTTAGCTTAGAAAGTTAGACGTGAGTCACGAAGTACTGCCTATAGGAAGCGGGTTAAAACCATCGATATAGTGGGAAAGCGGATAAACAATGTAATGTAGTGTATGTCACTTTGCGATAGAGGCGCTGCAGTCGAAACCTACTACTAAATACCTACTAAGTTTTAAATTAATATTATTTATTTATACACAAATATTGATATTTATTACCAATGTTAATGTACCATATATACTAAAAAAGAAAATTATATATTTAAAATAAATCATATCAACATTCCTCGTAATGTTGTTTAAAATGTTTAAATTGAAGATATCATACTATTTTATTGATATTTATAATCTAAATCCATTGGTATATATATAAGTCACTTTAATATATGTCGACGAATAACCTACATTTTTAATATTTTACATTTTATAATATGACTAATATCCAATCAAAACTACTGATGACATTTTGTTAATTTATCGATAAAAGTGCCATTCACGTGTCTATCATCCACATGCATTGCGTACGTCAATTGCTTATTCACTTTCTTTACATCGATGGTTCAAACCCTCCCGGACTAATATAATAGGTCTTACAATAACATATATATATATATATATATATATATATATATATATATATATATATATATATATATATATATATGTTATACATATACATATCTATAGATGTGATACTATATAATGTTGTATAAGTACGATGATCATCTAGAGCTCTCTTTAGTTCTTTTCTAACTTACTTAACACGGCTTCTTAAGTGATATTAAGCCATTTAGCCATTAAGCCATTTAGCTATTAAGCCATTTAGTTATATGTAAAAAGAATGTTTATATGTAATTCATGAATATATATTATAAATGAATAGGTGGAATGTAATGAATATTTAATAATAAACAAAAATAATATCTATTACAATATACATTTTGTTATATATTTTATGTGGATAGTTTATATATTGTATTCATGTTAGGAATATAATATATCATGTAAAGTATATAACAAAAACATATACATAATGTACATAGCGTACAATGTAAAAGGTACCTATATGTATACATTGTGTATACATTGTGTATACATTGTGTCCTGTATTATTAATATAATATCAACGACATTATCATTATATATCGGTAGTGTTATATACGCATCTATAAGCATCTATAAGCATCTATAAGCATATATATGTACATATACTCAGATATAAGTACACATAATCATATATAGGCATATGTATATTCATATAAGTTAAATATACGAGTAAATATAAGAATATGTATATACCTATATGCGCCTGCGGGTTCTTGTTGATCACAAACATAGATTTATAGTTTAACAGGTAAACTACAAATATATGGTCACCAGCCAATAGGGGCGATGAAACAGGGGGGTACGGGAGAGATATGTCCCCCCTCCCACTTTTTATCTAGCAGGACCTCCTATGTATTTATCTCCCCCCCCCCCCACTTTTACCACAACATTTATTTTAATTGGTTGGTCCCCCCTACATACATAATCATTCCAGAGCCCCTACCAGTCACAAGTGCGTATGGAATACACACGTCATGTGATGGTAATGAAGTCACGCCCATAATAATAATCATATCACGTGTGCATCGTAATCACGTGATTACTTATAGTTACAAAATAAGTAGAATACGACTCTATGTTCGTAATACACTAGAGTAAATAATCTATATATAGATTATAGACATATATGTAGAAGTGATATGAACGTATCGATATGTCTACCGTAAATACTTATATGATTGTATACCTATAGGTAAAGTTTACTTTAAGTCACTAATTAATATGTAATCAATTGTAACGTGCACAATGTGCACTGCACACTGAATAATATAACAATTAATGACATGCGCATTGCTAGATCTAGTGCACGTATTATTAATCAATAACAATATATGATGTATTCATCTACATATTAACGATGTTTTAATTTTTCCAGACTTGAATATAGTCTAGTAGAACAGTATACTGCTCTACCTTACTTACTAACTCAACTATAATACAACAACTGCAATTAGACCGAATTATAAAATCTACAACTCGACTTTTTTTTAATAAACGTATATTTGACAGATTCTCTATTTCATCGCTAATGTCTATTATCACTAATTCTGCCGATGACTTAATAATTATAATTTGAATTATTATAATTAGTATATGATATCATATAATAATTATCATAATTATTATGAATTAATTCAAATTATAATTGATAATAAATTGTAAACAGCCACACATATTCAAAACATAATATAATTTATCATAATTTATCATAATATGATTAATGCGATAATATGTTGTAGTGATTATATAGCTTATTAATTAATCTCTATGATCTCTATATTACTAACTACCATAGGTAAATCTTTAATATAAAATATATTACGTAATGTGTATTACGTAACATATTTATTTAACTTTTATATTATAATTGATAATATATTTTATTTTTGTTTCTATTTATTCTTTTTACCGAGAGAATATGCCTATAGGCATATATTATTTTGTTATTTTGTTATTTTTTATTTGGTGGAGTCCTTTCATCCCATCCAGGAACTTAGATGAAGTTTTCACTTATAACCATATATGGCTCTAATGTCCCGTCGAAGCCGCTCTCATGTTAAGGCATCCGTGGTTTTAACGAGAGCCGATCATTTATTTATACACAATTATATAAGATCACTTCTAAATAATATTTTAAGACCCATTTTATAAAATTAATTAATGGTCCGGACGAGGGTCGAACCCGTGTCCTACTGCTTGTGTGTCTGACGCCTTAGCGTATATATATATATATATATATATATATAGATTCTCCTTATTATTTAGGTTATTCGTTTACTATTATAATAGTAAGTATACTTACGCACTATTTATTATTATTATTGTTATTGTTATTGTTATATATAAGTGTACTTATTCTATAGCATACTACTTAAAACACATTCTATAATAGCGCTCGCCATTATATTCATCATCATCATTGTTCAGTAATTGTACCAGGTGTACATTATATAGTGTATAATGCATGCACAATGTATAATGCTCAATGTACAATGTACACTGTACAATGTACATCATTCATGTTATATACTGGAGATAATAAATATCAGTAAGTATTAATAAATAATAGATTTACTATTGATCTCGGTAAAAAATATTACAATATGTATATATATATATATATATATATATATATATATATATATATATATTAAAATAATTTTTCTAGACTATTGACTAATGATATTTTTTTATGCGGAGATTTTAACATTGATATTTCAAGGACTAATGATAATAATATTTTATATTTTATAGATAGTATGAATTCTTTAGGCCTATTTCAACTTATTGACAAACCAACTAGGATTGGTGATTATTCCAATACAATTATTGATAACATATTCACAAATTGTAAATCGTCACCAGAAATCGTTGGTTTATTTATTACTGATATAAGTGATCATCTACCTATTTTTTCAATTTATAATAATTATTTTACATATAATTTAATACTTACTAAACAAAAGTATATAACATTTAGATCATTAAATTGTTCTAATATTAATTATTAAAAAAAATCATTATTTGATTACGATTGGAAACATATATATGATGACAATGACCCGAATAGTGCGTTTGAATCTTTTTGTAAAATATACACTAAATTATATTTTAAACATTGTCCTTTAATAAAGAAAAAAACTTCAGATTTTTATAATAAGCCCTGGATATCTGACAATTTAAAAAAATGCATTGCTATAAAAATAAATTTTATAAATGTTTACTTAAAAATAATAATGCTTTTAATAAACAAAGATATATATCTTATAAAAATATATTAATATCTTTAATCAGACTATCTAAAAAATTATATTTAGAAAAAAAAATTGACAATGAAAAGAATATTTAAAAAAAATGGAGGTCTATAAATGAAATTCTGAATCCTAATTCAAAAAATAAAATTAAGTGTCCTTTCAGTAATATTACCAAAGAAGATGATCTAAAAACCGCGACGATGTTTAATAATCATTTTTGCACTCTATGTAAATCATTATTAGATCAAATTCCTAAAACTAATAAATATACATTTCCTTCAGAATTAGTAAATAACAATAATTTTTATTTTTACCCTATTTCAATTACTGAAATTGTTAAAGTTGTGGAAAATTGCACTATGAAAACTTCCAAAGACTTATATGAAATTGACATAAACTTAATAAAAAATACAATAGATGAAATTAAATATATATTACACCACCTTTTTAATATTTCAATTTCGCAGGGTATTTTCCCAAACATACCTAAAAAAATTCAAGTTATTGTTTTGTTCAAAAAAGGAGATAAAAGGTTACCAGGTAACTATAGACCAATTTCTCTATTATCTCAGTTTTCCAAAATATTTGAAAAAATAATTAAAAATCGAATGAATGAATTCATGAATAAATTTTCTAAGATTAATGAATCTCAATTTGGATTTAGGCAAAATAGTAGTACAAATGATGCTTTAAATTACTTTATGGAAAACATAACTAATAATTTAGAAAGTAAATTATTATCAGCTATTTTGTCAATTGATCTATGTAAAGCCTTTGATACAATAGATCATGAATTACTAATACTTAAAATGGAAAATTATGGTTTTAGAGGTGTTGCAAAAGATTTTTTTACTAGTTATCTTGAAAATAGAATGAAATGTGTCATTTACAATGATATTAAGTCTGATTTTAGTAATATTAATATTGGTGTTCCTCAAGGTTCTGTTTTGGGTCCTTTACTTTTTAATATATTTTTAAATGATTTACATATTGTTTTTATGTATTCTATTCCTATATTATTTGCTGACGATACTAATTTAATTTTTAAAGATAAAGATGCTAATACTCTTAAATTAACTATGAATAATGAACTTAAGAAATTAAATATATGGTTATTTGAAAATAAACTAATTTTTAACATAGATAAATCATCTTACATTTTAATTCATGATAAGTTTAATGATAACAAATATATAAATAATTTTGTTTTACATATAAATGGTAATATAATCAATAGAGTACGGTATTATAAATTTTTAGGAATCACTATAGATGAGAAATTAAACTGGAAAAAACATATAAATAATATAGCTAATAAGCATTCTAAAGTTGTATCTATTATACATAAATTAAAATATTCTCTTACTATAAAATCATTAAAACTCATTTATAATACATTTTTTCTACCTCATCTAAATTATTGTAATACTATATGGTCTACTACATATATATATAATCTAAATAGATTAATTATTATACAAAATAAAGCCATCAGAGCTATTTTCAATATTTCAAATAGATGTAATACAGATAAATATTATAAAATATTGAATATCTTGAAATTTACTGATATTGTAAAATTAAATACTCTAAAATTTATGTTTAGGATTTTTAATAATTTTACACCAATCATTATCAAAAATATGTTCTCTATTAATCAATGTATATATAGTCAGAGAAAAATTTTTAAATTTGTTATTCCTTCTTTCCGTCTTAATATAAAAAAATGTTGCATAACTCACAATGGTCCATTTTTATGGAATCTTCTTGAAAACAGATTTAATTTATTATATAATATAAATACGTATACTCGAAGTTTAAAATATAATTATATTTCGATGTATTAAATGCTTTAACTGATTTTATTCTTTATTTTATATTATATCTTACATATCTTACATATCTTATATATCTTACATATCTTTTATACATATTTTCCAACTATTTATTTTTTTTAAACTATTTTTAGTTAATTTTATATACTTAATTTTATTTATTATATTTTATTTAATTTAATTTATATTCAAACATGATGAAGTAATTACTCGGGAATGGAATTTTTTAATTTTTTATTAATTTTTTAATTTTTGTTTTTAATGTACATATTTGATAAATATGAGCTTTTATTATATAATATAAATATCCAAATTGCAATTTTTTTCTGTAGATTTTTTCTGTAATTTATTAAATTTTTACATTTGATTATTTTTGTTAATATGTATTCATCAGTATCTTCATTTAAATTATATAGTGATAATAGAGACTTCTTTCATTTTCTATATTTATATTTGTATATGTATATTTTTTGTTTATGTAGGTATGTTTGTATGGGTGAACCTATATGTATGTATATGTATTTGTGTGTGTGCATTTGTATATGCGTGTATTAATGTACGTATGTGTGTATATGTGTATATATATATGTATATGTATATTCATATATATTTTATGGAAATAATATATTGATATGACAATATCGTTGTTTTATTGAATAACTCATTATTTTATTTATATAATTTTATCAAATAAGATTGCATCCTTTTAGTTATTTTTTTTTAGTTTTGTAAAAATTTATCAAATTGCCTATTATTTTTTATCATATATATTTGTATAATTATTTTCCATTCTCGAATAATTAACAGGGTAGAACTAGATAAGCCTTGTTTTTTCTACCCAGTAGTTCGCTACATCTTCTGAGTTATATATATACTTATATATATATATATATATATATATTGTAATATGTGTATATATATAGTCACTGTTTTCTAATAATACACCAAATACTATTTATGTATATATATATATATATATATATAAATTAATAATATATGTACCCATGTTTATATATATATATATGTTCTGTACTCTATATATTTTTTTGGAAAATGTCAATAAAATTTAAAATAATCAAAAATAATGTAATCATTAAAATTAAATATTTATGAATATAATTATTATAATATTTCGATAGGATAAATTATGCATATATGGAAGTATATATATTTCTATATACTAACTTTACATGTAAATTTCCATGATATATATTTTATGTTATATTTCTTACCTTTTATATAAACGTGTTATACGTATTCAATACATTTCGCATATAGTAGCGACACCTATATTAATAATTCGTATGTAATATTAATGAATACTATTCACTGAATAGTATTCACTGAATACCATAATAGGATATATATATATATATATATGTGTGTATGTATTTGTGTGTATATGTGTATGTGTATACATAATATTATCGTGCGAATTATATATATATATATAATATTATATATATATAATGTATACATTCGCTATTTTTATCTATATGTGATATATATTGTTAGATACACATTATAGAATTATAATTATTAATGATGTGCTTATAATAAATACTTAAACAACAACAACAACATATGCATATATGTGTGTGTTAATTTTAATTTTAATTTAAAATATAATGTAAATGTTCATTAATATATATGATATATATATGTATGTGTGTATATGTGTATGTGTATATATGTGTGTATTAATTTTAATATTAATTTTAAAATATAATGTAAATGTTCATTAATATATATGATATATAACCATACACCATAACCCCCTCACTAAACCCCTCGCTACTCATAACATATCATTTAATTCTAACTTATAGGTCTATCCATCTCTATAGAACATAGTATCGCCTAAATATAGTCTCTTGGGTGGTATAACTATCCTATAATAAGGTTCCCTATGCTTAGCCTACAAATGGACTAGTTTCCCTTTACAACAACGTAAACTTCAATTACTACGGATGATATAGTGTCCTATAGGTATATATATATATATATATATATATATATATATATATATATATATATATAGTATACATCAGTTAGATATAGCATTTACTATTAGATATATTATATATTGTCCTATTATGTGACCTGAACAATAATGTATGTATCGAATTGGCCATATTACCGCTTTGCACACGCTTGACCACCTTTCTTTATTAATCGATCCAGTCAATTGTTATATGTGATTGCTCTATAGAGCAGTATACTGATACAGATCTACAGACGCCTACATATCTACTTACTATCAATACATGTAGGGCAAAGTAACCGAATACGTACACTCTCGGTATCTCAGATACCGTAAATCCTACACAAAAATGTTTGATTAATAAAATATCCATAATAGTATATAGTCTAAACAAGTATTTTTATTTTTTATATATTCAAAATATTACTGATATATCCAATAAACTGATTTTTTTATTACGTTTTTAAATTTATTAAAAAAAATTTCAACTTAAAACCTTCTCAAGAATATACAAATGTATCGATATAAAATATAACATTATATTATTAAAAAATAAAGCATTCTAAAATTATATATATAATTCCTATATTTGTTATCAAATATTCATTAAGTTATAAGCTAAATCTAGAGGTCATATATGTCCCTAATATGGATACTCTAGATGTCTTAATACGGACACCCTATAATCAATCAGCGCTCCGCGCAGCTTATGAACTATTCTGATATTCATAAAAATCGCGTGCGTTATAATATTAATACCACCAATAAATTTAAATTTAAAATATGTATTATTTATATACTTAAATTGTATTATTAATTAAAATATAATAAAAATAAATAAATTATTAACTAATTAAATAAATTACTAACTAATTAAATTAGAATAAAATGTTCATAAAATTAATTATAAATAATGTAATTGTAATTTGTCTGATTGATTCATCAATAATATATAGTTTATCTAGTGGTATATATGGTCCGTATTATAACACAGGGGTTCGTATTCGGACATGGGTACCGAATACGGAAACCCCCGTTATCTATGGAATTAAAATGTTAAATAACATTTTAAAATCACTATAATATCTATATTCATATAATATTAATATATTGTAATTTTTGAATAATAATATTGACTCATAAAATGTTAAGATCATTTATCGTTAAAGTGTCCTCCGTATTAAGTTACTTGCCCATACACGGGCTACACACTGATGGATAGAGAGATACATCGCTATCTCGGCAGCTTACCGTACTATCACTCGTAGCGTTCCTATAGGGTTTCGTACTCGGACCTATTTACTTCAACATACATCTTAGTCCACTCTTCTCCAGTATACACAACTACCCATATAAGGGTATATCTATAGATTACAACTCCTATCAATTATATTCAATTGTATATAAAGTTCCCCCTTCAATAATCATGTACTCCTGAAACATTATATCACTGATATTTCAAAATGGCTCTAATATAACTTCCTGTCCTTCAATTTTTCGTAGATAGAATATTATTTATACATCTCCCTATATTCAATAAACCTTTCCACCTTCGACACATATAATCTGTTATAATTCTACTATTCAATATGCATCTAATATCCTAAACTTCGGCATAATATAATATAAATAATATATATATCGCACTATTCTTACCTATATCCATATCGCCCACGCGATTAAAACCATATATAGCCATCTCCTCTATATCAGTAAAGCCAATTGAAGTCGCCTCAATAATAACATAACCCTACAATCCTAATCCTATATTCTTCCTCACTTCGACTACCGCAACTCCATACTACTTTTTCTTTCCGAGAAAAATATTCATTTATCCGACTAAATAATACTTACTAAACATAAACACTACAAATCTCCACCACCAGAAATGTCTTCTCTCTCCTCTGTCTATCTTCGCGTGCCCATAATACACATCTACACTAACTCCACTGGCTCCTTCGTCAAACATATAATAATGTATAGACCTATCCTTGTAGTACATACCATCCATCATAACAAACACACAGACTACGTCGCTGTACGTATCTCTCCACAGTCTAATACTCCCGCATAATAACTCTATCAATCAATCACTAACTTTCATTAAACCCTACCCATAAACGATATATGAACTGCTACGACATCCGTGATTGGTGTATATGTTACAACATCTCATGTATGTGTAATATCATATTTCCCCTGTCCACTGGATGATGTCCAGTGTTCAGTGTCCAGTGGACACTAGTATCCGCTCCGTATCATTACGTCCGCTCATTGTTTTCTCGGTGTAATATAACACCCATCTGTATCGCAGTGATTCTATCTATATCGGACGGCTAATCGCTATGGTGTACGGAATCCCTATAGGGACCTATAGTTATAACTATAGGTCCCTATAAGGATTTCGTATATATAACGAATGTATTAGTAATTAAAAGTTAATATATTATTTTTGTATTTATAATCATATGAATTGTATTATAATACACACACACATCAAAATCCGTAGATAAAATGTCTTTATTAATTTAATCTTTTAATAATAATTATTATTATTATTATCAGCAGTTTTTTTTTGTTTATATCAATATATATATATATACAAATATTGTGTTACCTGCTAATTGTAAAAGGTTTTCAAATAATACTAATAATTTCTATTGTTAACACCCACTATATATATATTGTAATGGTGATATACTATCATCTAAATATATTTTTACATATTATAATTATGAAATATTTATATAATTATGTAATTACGTAATTAAATAATGATAAATAATTCGTAGTGCTAGGTCAAAAGTTGAGATAAATGCAGTATCGGTAACAACGGTGTAACATTGTCTATTATGTAATTAACCCTATAGAGTGCAACCATTATATTAATATATAGTATACATATATAGCATATATATATATACATAATGTAAATAAAATCAATTATTTTATCAATTTATCTCAAAAAGTCAATTATTTTCTAAAAAGTTATTTACTAGATAGAAAAATCATAACAAAAATTAATAATACTTTATCACATATCACATAAGATATGGTGTTCCTCGAGGATAAATTGTAGGCCCTTTATTTTTATTATTTTTATTAATGATATATCTAATGTTTTCAACGATAATGATAATTTAAATGTATATGCCGATGACACCTCACTATCTATATATGTTAATTCTGATTATGAAATAAGTGAATATATGAAGTTATATGTACGTAAACTTGGTTCACTCCTAATAACCTAATATTGAACATAGAGAAAACTAAAATATTACCTTATTTCAATATAATTATTATGAATAGTATATAATAGATAATGTGGATATTTAATTAGTAAACTATTATAAATTGTTAGGTATTACTATTGATAATAAACTAAAATATTCAATACATATTGATTTTGTATGTATTAAATTATCGAAAATTATATATTCGAAACCTATATTTTTAAAAAATTATCCTTTCTCAACTTAAAAAACTTAATTTTATTATATAATTATTTTTTGTTATCTAACATTTCTTATTGTATTGAAATATGGGGTAATAATTATAAAAAGATATATAATTTACATCCATTAATTTTAATACAAAAAAAAAGCTATACGCATAATAAACAACAATAGGTTGATCCTATTGTTGATCACAAACTTCTGACTTTAATACGTATGTTACATACAACTGAACTATTCAAAAATAGTTGTATTTTAAAATTCATGAAAATTATAATATTTATTTTAAATCATATTTTATTTTTAATAAAGATAAAAGCAAATTTATTTTACCACTCATGAGAAAAACCCAATTTCAAAATACTATATTTTTTAGAGGTCCAAAACTGTATAATAATATAATGTTTGGTAATTTAAAAAAAATAATTCTATAAACAATATAAATATGTTGAAAAAAGCCCTAAGAACATTATTTGTAGATAAATATATTTAAACACTTTTAAAAAATATATATTTAATAAAACAGTATTATAATAAAAATTAATAAAACAGTATTACAATTCAAAAAAAAAAGTATTATAAACAGTAATAAAATATAAAATTCTTTAAAAAGGGTATTATTTATTACTATAATTTATTTATTTATTAAAAAAACAGTATTAATGATAAAATGTACATATAAAATTTGTTTATTTATAATTTTCATTCTTAACCATTATTTTAATTGTTTTCTATTTTACTTTTAAAATGTATTATACATACATTACATACATATTATCTTATATATGAATATAAATACATTAAATGTTTGGAATGTGACAAATATACTGTAGGTTATGTTATACTAGTTATGTTGCACTGGATTGATTGTGGCTCCCTTAATTGATCTGTATGTTTATATTATGCAGGAATGTGTCGCCATTGCACGTCTCATTACACTTGTTGACATGATTTTTGAGGTTTGGGTTTCATAACTATTTTCTACACTAGTTTTGGTGTACTTATTCTAAATATGTAATTAGTTTTTCAGATCAGATCAAGTTTTTTTTTTTATTTTTAAATTTGTTGAACAAATTGACAAATTTGGAAAATGTTCAGAAATACATGTATACATATTACTATTTAATACGATGCATACATATTATTATATACTCTATATATATTGCATATACTATATATTATATTTAATATACTGTATACACACTGAAAATCTTGTTCAATAAAATAATTAAGACGGAGCAATCTCCAGAAGACTGGTCGAAAATGATTATTACCCCAATTCATAAGAAAGGCGATAAATCAAACGCAGAAAACTACAGAGCAATTGCATTATCAATACCAGGGAAATATTCTGTAAAATCCTGATGTGCAGATACTCAAATATTATCGAAGAATAAATAAGTGACTCACAATTCGGCTTCAGGCCAGGTAGAGGAACAATAGACGCAATATTCATCGTAAGGCAGATAATAGAGAAGGCAAGAGAACACCAAGTTCCGCTACATATCCACTTTATTGACTTCAAGGCCACATTTGATACAATTTGGAGAGAGGCACTTTGGAAAATGATGATCCAGATAGGCATCCCTCAGAAATATGTTACGATAATAAAAAACGTATACAATGATACAAACTGTGCAATAATTGCTGGTGGGCAAATAACAGACTGGTTCCCTGTTAATATGGGCGTGAGACAAGGTTGTCGCCGAGCCTATTCAATATATTCATAGAACATGTAATGAAGGGTCTCACATGCTTAGATAGAAATCTACGACTGGATGATGAAATGTCAATTGACATCAGGTACGCTGATGACACAACTTTAGTATCGGCCGTTTTTGAAAAACTGCAAATAGCAACTTCAGAGCTAGAAAATGCTTGTCATAAATGGGGCCTAAAGATAAACCCTCTTAAATGTGCAGTTCTGACTACTGAAAAAAATGATATCAAAATCGGTAATAATATTGTCCCCAAAGTTAACCAGTTCAAGTTTGTGGGCAGTCTTGTCCCCAATTGTCAAGAAGATGTTTTACATAGAATTTCTATCGCATCTCAGACTTTTGGTAGGTTGAGAGAAACTATCTGGACTTCTAGTGACGTATCTAGAAAACTCAAGATCAGACTCTACAAAGCCCTCATTCTCCCAATTGCTATATACGGGTCAGAGACATGGACAATGAGGAAACAAGAGGTCAATTCCCTGCTGGTTTTTGAAATAAAATGTTTAAGAGCCATCCTGCGAGTTACAAAGTATGACAGACACACTAATACAAATATTAGAAAGTCACTGAACGTAACTGAAACTATAGAAGAAGTCATTATAAAAAGACAACTTCGTTGGTTCGACCATGTAGCAAGAAGCCGAGATATTATCAACTCCAGTTACAAGTTGGACTTCAAAAATCCAAGACCAAGAGGACGTTAAGAGTGATTTAATTTTAAAGATCCTAAACCGGCATAGTAGATTCTATAGATATGATGCTCATGATACTATTTTATTAAACCATATTCATTTTGGTTCATTATTGGTGGTGCGCCGGAGATTTTAAAAAACAAAATTATTAAAAAAAAAAAAATCTCGAAATGTCGTTATTCCTATGTAATTGTATTGTATATGTTTATTAATAAATGTCCTTGAGGACATTTATTTGAATTCTGTACATTTTATTTGTATTGTATTGTAATGGATATATATATAATAATGAGTACTTTTTTTAAATACTATATTCTTCTAATAGATAACATTAATATATAGTAAATAGTATCTATAGTATCCCTAATTACAATATTAGTTATTAGATAATTAATTTAAACAATAAAATAAATTTTATATATATACAAATTTTCTAAAAAATTAGGCCACTTTTACTATTTATTAATATTATAAAGAGTTATTTTTTTAAATTTATAATACCTGTACGTTAAAATATAACATCTTAAGATGAAGTAGAAAAAAAAAAAAAAAAAAAAATCTTAAAATGTGTAAAGGTACCAATCCACAGAAAAAATAGTCATTTTTTGATGATTTTTAACAAAATTAAAGAAATACCAGGGTAGTTATTATTTTTTCGGCCAAATTGTAATATATAGTGATTAATTAATTGTTTTTTTTTTGTTATATATAATATAAATTGATAAAATATAACAATTCTGTACACAATTATGAGAGGTCAAAAAAAATTCTGGAAAATCCTATAATTTAAAAAAAAATCCTAGAAATAAAATTAATTTTGTTATGAATTTATAATATTCAAAGGAACTATACACATTACACATATTCTGAAAATTTCATGATTGTAGCTTAATTATAACTGTGAAAAATATACATATTTATGTTTTTTTGGTATTTTCCTATCTATTCCCATGTTAAATGTTGTTAAATTTGACCAGCCTGGCGCATGTACAATATTGACCTAAATTTCAAAAAAAAATGTTGTTTATTCTCTATACTCATATTTTGATGTTCCAAATGCCGGTAAGGAATCGCTAACCAATAGCATGTTTAAAATCACTCTTAGAGGACGTCCATTATAGAGATGGGCGGATGGCATCAGAGAAAATAGTGGCATTCCACTTCTGACCTTGGAAATAAGGGCAGCTGACCGAGATGCCTACAAAAAGCAAGTGTTCGTGTGTGCTGCAAGGGGACGCCAAGTCCTACGCAACTAATTCAAGTAGTAAGTCATACTGTATACACTATATTATGCAATGTATATACTATAGTATACTATATATATATACTATATATATACTATATTATATATATCTATATAATAATAAGTATGTTCATGTATATGTATATAATAAGCATACATTAAATATCTGAATATTCCATCTGCGACAAGTACTACATAGTACTAATATTCTATTTTCATTATTCCAAAATTACAACTATATTTTTTTATATTATAACTATATAATTTCAATATGTACATGTATTGTCTTCAGAATCTGTCTTTTACGTCATCACGAAAATGATGCTTTTACCAATGCTTTACCAATATAGGTTCATTGATTTATTTTCATAATTTAAATGGAGTAGTTGTATTAATGGGCATATTATATGAAACATAATAATAGAGGATATTCATAGACTCATCACATAAAAGTTTAAAGCTGTATTGCTCATTAATGATAATACTATTGTATTTCCCCTGATATATTCGTTACAATGTATTGGAAGATATAGTAACATATATATTCTACTTAATTAATTAATATACAATGGCCATACTTGGAATATATATATGGAGATATAAAGGTTATATCGTTACTTTTGGGATGACTAGCAGGATAAACAAAATATCCATGCTTTCTATATTTGTGAGATAGTCGAGTCTATATAGCATATGTTAATCATGGTACATAACGTACATACAAGACTAATTCACGATCGCTCACTAATCCAGGCATGTTATATATCCATTAATGATATCCTATTACCTCCATTAAACTTAGATTAATGAAGAATTTTGTAAATGTATTGGATAAGGAGGGACATGCTTTTACTCATTTACAATACAATTTACATATATCATTTAAACTAGGTTAAGGATGGAATTTATAAACGTAACTATTAAAAGCCTAGATGATTACTGTTGGAATCTAAAAGGGATATAAAATACTTAAAATAGAACCACATTATTGAAATAATCTTTTAATCAATGATTATTATTTCATTAAATATATACATTATTATTTTGAATCATTATACATTAAAATATACCAAATACTATTGAAATAAATTCATTATATTTACGTTAATTTTCTATATTTTTCCTATATTAGTGATTTTTTCACTAATTTTCAAAGTTAAATAAAAATTTGATAAAAATTTGATCTGATCTGAAAAAACTAATAACATATTTTAAATAAGTGTGAAAAACTAGTCTATAATTAGTTAACAGAACCCAGACTTCAGATAATGTGTGTTCAAATGTCGACCAGTGTTATAGATTCACTGCTTTGTTATCGGTGATGTCCCATCAACTATGCGACTACGAGTATGCCTAGTCCTCATGTCTACGTATCATTTGTCATAACTTCTAATATTCCAGGATTCGATACATCATTGTTGCTAAATAAGTTTAGTAAATGTATACTGTTTTTCAACTTAATTCTAATCTTTTATAAAAAATATATTTATTTTTAATTATATATTTGCTTATGGGGTGCACCCATACTTTTTATTTAAGTGTCATTTATTTTATTTTTATTTTAAAAATAAAATTGAATATTATTTTATTATTTTTATTTTTATCCGAATGAATATGATGATATATGGCACTGCACATTGTGCAGTACACATACTGTCATGAGGTATCGAGTAAATATATATTATCACTTTCACTGATACTCCTTAGACTTTGTCTATAAAAACTGATTTCATTCATTCAATAATATATATATATATATATATATATATATATATATATATATATATATATATATATATATATATATATATATATATATGTACTACATATTATGTAGGTGTAAATAATATTACAACATGGGTAATATACACATCGTTCACATAACATTTGTATAGTTAACATAATACTTTAATTACAAATATAGGTAACAAATATATTTACAAATAATATCTCTTTAATGTCTATTTATAATTTCTCTTTATTATTATTTTCTATTGTAAAGATCACTTCTGTAGGTTTAATATCTTCGCTTTCGTGTTTGGCCCAGCTTTGTTCGACACCTTAATGTAGCAATTTACATTTATTAGGTTTGATATTCTTTGTTGTATGTCTAATATATATATATATATATATATATATATATATATATATATATATATACTATAGTTTAATATAATATAATGAACCTGTATGAACTAAATAATTTATAAAAATTAACAATATCCATATATTTCAATTAATATTCATTTTTATATAGATTATATATATATAAATATATATATATCAAAGATTTTGCGAAGAATTCCTTCGGAAAATCTTTCTATATATATATATATATATATATATATATATATATATATATATATATATACTTATATATGTATATAACAAACCGTCTGCGAAGAAAGCATACACTACTGATCCGAACACAAATATAACCGCCGAAATAAAAAACACGTTTCTCCATTCCGTTCTAGTGCCCTAGATAACATATCGATTAAATATTAATATATTATATATTTAAATGTATATTAAATAAATAATTAATAATAATAATTGAACATGTGTATACACTTGTGTATATAGAGATCTATACTATAAAGGTATATATATAATTTACTAATAATTATTAAATTATAATATATTTTAGATTGCATTTATGTATTATTGACATATACATTATTTAGAAATCCAATATTATTGTATACAAGTAAAATGATATTAATCAAAGTTCATTGTATATATATATAATAATAATGATAAATAATAAAATCAGATTTGGCAATTGCCTGGGTGAAGGAAGAATCAGAACTTATCGAGTCGTTCATCCATTTTAGATTATTTTACACCCACATATATATATATATATATATATATATATATATATATATGTATAGAAGCAACCACCTGTTGGGTTAGCAGTCCGACAACGACGGGACTGATCATACCGGGAAGTGTGGCTACTGTGTTCGATATCGATATGATGATACCCGAGTACCTGATTAGTGATGTGGTGCATTACGTGTAGTAAAGTGTTAATGTGTACACTATAGGCAGTGGTGTATATGATGTGTATAGTATATATAATAAGTATATTTATGTATATATATGTATATATAATATTAATTATTATAGCGAATATGATATTATATATAGGTTTATATATATATACTATTAATATAATATTATCGGAAGTTGTTATAACGGAAGGAATTATAAGGCAATTTCGGTAATTTAATGAGTACGTAAGAATCTAAACACATTACACTACATACAACTATAGTTATAGAGAATAGTAATACTATAAAATGTTCTTAATATATTAAATGTTATATCGGTAATATTAATTGTAACATTCTATACATAAATCATGACTAGTATAATTGAATATTATTCTATTCATAATATAATAAGTAGTAGTTATAAAAGTGATGTAATCTCTATACAAAATAAACTTATAAGTTTAACTCGATTAGGTGCCGTATAACTAGTTTTATCTAGGCACCTCACAATAGTATTATATTATAGCCAATAATGTAATGTATAATTGAATCATGTACTACTAACTCGTATACCACTAACTAGGTAATATGTATATAGCCTTTATGTACATCTACACCTACATCTACACCCACATCTACACCCACACCTACACCTACATCTACACCCACATCTACATCTACACCCACATCTACACCCACATATACACCCACACCTACACCCACATCTACACCTACATCTACACCCACACCCACATCTACACCCACACCCATATCTCTACCCAAACATACACCGACGGTAGTACCCGTGACTCACCTAGGAGCGATATCCACGGCATTGCAGGCGTACCCGCAGAAAGAGAGTCCCAGTGCACCTGTACCCAGAGACAATAGAACAATAGAGGTCACCCGACCGGTGTAGGGTATTCCCACCAGACACAGCGAACAAATCAGAAGAGCTGATGAAGGGGTGGCGGGTTAGCTCAGAGCTATACATATGTATTGTGTATGCGTATGTGTATATGTATACGTATGTGTATGTGTATGTATGTATGTGCATGTGTATGTGAGTGTATGTGTAATGTATGTGTGTATGTGTGTGTGCTTGTGTGTGTGTATAGGTATATTGTGTATGCGTATATATGATATTATGATAATGCGAATGTAAATAGTTAACTCATATCAACATCCTAAGGGTAAGGGGAGAGATATGTTGATTTTTAAATATATATATACTAGCCGTACCCGACCCGGCGTTGCTCGGTTTTTGATTATTTGCCTATTATCTATTATTTATTAATTATAGATAGGTTATATACCTATTCCTGATTCTGCATTGCTATATATACAATAAAATAAATGTTAGCTAAAATACAAACAAAATATATAAAAATATTTGTTTGATATCTAACAAATTAGTGGAAATATATTAAAAAATGCAATAAATATTACAAATATTACAAAATATGTTTATAAAATGTTTAAAAACTTAAACCCAAACCGTACCCAAACCGGCGTTTCTCGGATGTTGATTGTTTGCCTATATATTATTTATTAATTATAGCTGTTCCTGATTCTTCATTGTTATATATACAATTAAATAAATTTTAGCTGAAATACAAACAAATGTAGAAAAATATTTTAATATTTAAAAATTAGTAGAAAAATATTTCAAAAAATATATTAAAAAATACAATAAATATTTTGAATATTACAAAATATGTTTTAAAAAGATGTCGAAAACCCAAACCTAAAACGTACCCGACCTGGCGTTGCTCGGTTTTTGATTGTTTGCCAATTATTATTTATTAATTATAGCTATTACTAATTCTGCTTTGCTAAATATTTATATTAATTTTTTCCTAACTATTATTTATATACAATAAAATAAATGTTAGATGACATACAAACAAATGTAGAAAAATATTTTAATATTAAAAAATTAGTGGAAAAATATTTAAAAAAATATATTAAAAAATACAACTAATATTTCAATTATTACAAAAATGTTTTAAAAAAATGTCTAAAACCAAAACCCAAACCGTCCCGACACGGCGTTGCTAGGTTTTTCATTGTTTTCCTATCTATTATTTATTAATTATAACTATTCCTGATTTTAAATTGCTTGCCTTACCCAACCCGACGTTTCTCGGTTTTTAATTATTTGCCTATCAATTATTAATTATAGCTATTCCTAATTATCCATACCTAATATTTAATTTTTGTCTTCTAACTAATATTTAATAAATCTAACTGTATCCGATGTAGATCTAGCGTTGTTTTTTTTAAGATTTATTCGTAAAATATTTTGTAAAAATACAAAAAATAATTTAAAATATAGATAGATAGATAGATAGATATATTTTATTGGATTAATTAATGTCGTTCTTTTTTTTTTCATTTATTATTCTTTTTCGTTTCTTTCTTCGTTTCCAAATGGCTTCAAAATAAGACCTTGATCTTTTCGGGTTGTTGCCAGCGATTTATTCATACATGGGACAGGAACAGTGATTGTTTAATCATAATAGTTAGCTATATATTTCGTATTTACATAAAAGATAATAATAAATAAATAAAATACAGTAGATAGACAAAATTTGACATTAACAAAAAACTAAATCAAAATAATAATAACAAAAATAATCCATACATACATATATATTTGATATAGATTTTTTATTTTATTTTTTTTTTTTTTTATATTTTTTAATATGTTAATTTTAAATTCATTAATTTTTTAATTTATCTATAATATTATAAAATATATTTTTAAAAAGTGTCTAAAAATATTTTTTAAATATAAAAATATTTCAACATAGTAGCCATACCCTACCCGACGTTGCTAGGTTTTTAATTGTTTGACTATTTGTATTAATTATAGCTATTCCTGATTATTCTAAAATATATAATTGCTAAAAAATACAAAAAATATTTAAAATATTACAAAATATGTTTTAAAAAAATGTCGAAAACTCAGACCTAAACCCAAATCCAAACAGTACCTGACTTTTTGATTTTTGGCCTATTTATTATTTATTAATTAGAGCTATTTCTGATCCTACATTTCTAGTATATACAATTAAATAAAGTTTATTTAAAATACAAACAAATGTGGAAACATATTTTTTTTAATATTTAAAATATTAGTGAAAAAATATTTCAAAAAAGACAACAGATATTTCAAATATTACAAAATATGTTGAAAACCTAAACCCAAACAGTTTCAAATCGGCGTTGCTCGGTTTTTTATTATTTGCCTATCTATCATTAATTAATTATAACTATTCCTGATTTGGAATTTCTTGCCGTACCAAACTTTGCTTTAATTGTTGTTTGATAGTTTACCTATATATTATTTATTAATTATGGCTGTTCATGATTCTGCTTTTCATATACAATAACATAAAGTGTTGCTAAATTCAAACAAATTTATACAAATATTAATATCTCAAAAATTAGTGTAAAAATATTTCAAAAATATTTCACAAAATATTTTTAAAAATACAACACATATTTCCAATATTAAAAAATATTACTTACAAAATGTTGAAAACCCAAACTGCACCCTGCGTTGCTCGATTTTTGATTTTTGATTGTTGTTGCCTATCTATTATTTATTAATTATAGCTATTTCTGATTCTGTATTTCTGTATTGCAAAATATATTTTTTATAAATGTTCTACAAATATTTTAAAAAGTATAATATTTATATCTTATAATATTTATATATTTATTATATAATTATAATATTTTAATTATATCTTAAAATAATAATATTTCAAAGATTAGTTGACAAATATAAAAAAATATTTCAAAAAAGTGTCCACAAAAATGTTTACAAATATTTCAAAAAAATTTTTAAAATATTTCAAAAAAATGTTTACAAATATTTCAAAAAATTTCAAAATATTTCAAAAAAAATTCAAAATATTTTAAAAATTTCAAAAAAATTTCAAAAATTTTCAAAAAAAATTCAAAAAAATTTCAAAAAAATACTTCGAAAAAATGTTAAAAAGATTTTTCAAAAAAGCGACGTTGAAGATTTTAGATGACAAAAAATCATTTTAATGGCAAAAAGTCAATTTTTTAGGTTTTTCTGGGGTACGCGGTAAAATATTCAAAAAATTTTCCGGACCAAGACCATACTGTTGCAAATTTATTAAGATCGGGTATAACAGATTTTCGCGACGTACCCCGGTTCTCGAGTTACCTCACCAGATACACACACACACACACACACATATAAAAGAAAGTCTATTTAAATGTTTATTTATTTATTTATTTATTTATTTATTTATTTATTTATATATAGGCGTTCGAAGTTTAAGAAAACGGCTCGACGGATTTACAAAATTTAAATTGCTACTAATTCTCTACGAAAAAAGTATTGTGGTTGTTCGGATGAATTTTTTTATTTCCACCTTTACACCGCTCATAATTATGTAAAACTGTCCTTTTAGAGCTATTTTCCCTATATCGGGAAATCTTTTGATTTTAGAAGAAAATGTTTCACACATGAAATGTATGCGAATGTGAGGCGATTCGTAAAAATGTAATTATATTCACTTTACCATAATTAATGCATTCGTAAAGGGCAATAAACGGTGATAACGTTTACGTTTTCGATATATTTAACGAAGAAATTTTAAATTTTTCAATAAACACTTTAAATTTAAGTGATTTGTTATAAATAAATAAATTGTTTTCTATGAATAAATCTTTGTCTACATCTACGTTGATAACGATTAGTTACTATTATACCCGGGCAACGCCGGGACGTAACCCGGAAAATTGTCAAGCAAATGATGAACAAAAATAGAATAGTTTATAACAAAATCTTACAAAGTGGAAATAACGAAGATGGAAAATTGCTTTTCCTAGATGCACCCGCAGGAACTGGAAAAACTTTTTTGATTAATTTATTGCTAGCTAAAGTGAAGATATGGCAAATAAATAACATATTGCCGTAGTATCATCAGGAATAGCAGCAGCTCTATTATTGAACTGTAGAACAGCCCATTCCATTTTTAAGATTACAATACATGTATGCAGTTAAACTGCAGTTAAACGAAGATTCCATTTGCAGTATAAAGAATAATTAAAAATCAGGTAAACTATTTAGAAGCTCCCAGCAAACAGTAAGATCAGCATAATAGCAGCATAACAGCAGCATAATAGCAGCATAATATCATTACAAATTAATAGCAGCATAATAGCAGCATAATAGACATTTAATAGCAGCATAATAGCACTATGTAAACATTTGAGGCTCTAGCATTTGCTGTTATGCTGCTATTATGCTGCTCTTACTGTTTGCTGGGCTGTACATTTATTGTTTGGGATGAATGCACAATGACTCACAAGCACGCATTAGAAGCCGTCGATAGAATGGTAAGAGACATAGTAAACAAAGATAAGCCGATGGAAGGACATACATTAATACTATGCAGAGATTTCAAACAAATCCTTCCAGTAGTTAAAAGAGGTACAAAGACAGACCACATAAATTCGTGTTTGAAAACTTCAGTAATGTGGAAAAATATAAGATTAATGAAATTAACTAAAAAAATGAGAATATTCTTATCAAACAATCAAGATACATCCACATTCGATAATCATCTCTTAGATATATATATAGGTAGATATACCTATAGGTAATGGAATGACGCAGACAAATAATGGTATGGATATTATCCCGTGCGGAAATATAATGGAAAATTAGAATGAACTCATCACGAAAATTTATTAAATGTTGAAGACAATTATTTGGATGAAAATTGGTTTTGCGAAAGATGTATATTAACACCTAAAAATGACAATGTATATATAATAAATCAACATTTACTAAATAAATTTCCAGGAGAGATGAAAATATATAGGTCCATAGACAGAGTACAAAAGAAAAGAAGTTGTATATAATCCCATAGAATTCTTGAATTACATTAAACTTTCCGGATTACCAGACCATAAACTAGCAATAAAAGTAGGAGCGCCAATCATGCTACTAAGAAATTTAAATCCCCCAAAATTATGTAATGGACCCAGATTGATCATAACTAATTTACAAAATAATTTGATAGAAGCCAAAATACTAACGGGTCAATATAAGGGAGAAGAAGTCATGTTTCCCAAAATACCACTGATACCATCAGATTATCTCTTTAATTTTAGAAGATACCAATTTCCAATAAAACTGTGTTTTTACATGACAATAAACACATCTCAAGGACAAGCTTTTAAAGTCGTGGACTTAGATCTTGAAACCGAATGCTTCGCCTACGGTCAATTATATGTAGGCTGTTCAATAACACGCAAAGAAAAAAAATTATATATACTGGCCAAAGATTTTCATATGTATTATATAATATACTAGCCGTACCCGACCCGGCGTTGCTCAGTTTTTAATTATTTTCCTATTATCTATTATTTATTAATTATAGCTATTCATGATTCTACATTGCTATATATATACAATAAAATAAATGTTAGTTAACATATCAATAAAATAATAGAAAAATATGTGTTTAATATCTAACAAATTAGTGGAAATATATTAAAAAAAAAACAAATATTACAAATATTACAAAATATGTTTTAAAAAATGTCTAAAACCCAAACTTAAACCCAAACCGTACCCGACCCGGCGTTGCTCGGTTGTTGATTTTTTGCCTATCTATTATTTATTAATTATACCTGTTCCTGATTATTCATAGTTATATATATACAATTAAATAAATGTTAGCTGAAATACAAACAAATTATGAAAAATATTTTAATATTTAAACAATTAGTAGAAAAATATTTCAAAAAATATATTAAAAAATACAATAAATATTTCTAATATTACAAAATATGTTTTAAAAAGATGTCGAAAACCTAAACCCAAACCGTACCTGACCTGGCGTTGCTCGGTTTTTGATTGTTTGCCAATTATTATTTATTAATTATAGCTATTGCTTATTCTGCATTGCTAAATATTTATATTTAATTTTTTCCTAACTATTATTTATATACAATAAAATAAATGTTAGCTGACATACAAATAAATGTAGACAAATATATTAATATTTAAAAAATTCGTGGAAAAATATTTCAAAAAATATATTAAATAATACAACAAATATTTCAAATATTACAAAATATGTTGAAAATCTAAACCCAAACCGTTCCAAATCGACTCGATTTTTTATTATTTGCTTATCTATCATTTATTAATTATAACTATTCCTGATTTGGCGTTGCTCGGTTTTTGATTGTTTGCCAATTATTATTTATTAATTATAGCTATTGCTTATTCTGCATTGCTAAATATTTATATTTAATTTTTTCCTAACTATTATTTATATACAATAAAATAAATGTTAGCTGACATACAAACAAATGTAGACAAATATATTAATATTTAAAAAATTCGTAGAAAAATATTTCAAAAAATATATTAAATAATACAACAAATATTTCAAATATTACAAAATATGTTGAAAATCTAAACCCAAACCGTTACAAATCTACTCGGTTTTTTATTATTTGCTTATCTATCATTTATTAATTATAACTATTCCTGATTTGGAATTTCTTGCCGTACCCAACTCTGCTTTACTCGTTTATCTATTATTTATTAATTATAACTATTCATATAATTAAATATAACTATTCTTGATTTTAAATTGCTTGCCCTACCCAACCCGACATTTCTCGATTTTTGATTATTTGCCTATCAATTATTAATTAAAGATATTCCTAATTATGCATAGCTAATCTTTAATTTTGTTTTTAACTAATATTTAACAATTCTAACTATATTCGATGTAGATCTAGAGTTGTTCGTTTTTAAGATTTATTCGTAAAATATTTTGTAAAAATACAAAAAATATTTAAAATAATACAAAATATGCTTTAAAAAAATGTTGAAAACTCAAACCTAAACCCAAATCCAAACAGTACCCGACTCGACATTTATCGGTTTTTGAGTGTTTGCCTATTTATTATTTATTAATAAGAGATATTCCTGATTCTACATTTCTAATATATACAATTAAATAAAGTTTATCTAAAATACAAACAAATGTAGAAACATATTTTTTTTAATATTTCAAAAAATAAAACAAATATTTAAAATATTCCAAAATATGTTGAAACCAAACCGTTCCAAATCGGCGTTGCTCGTTTTTTATTATTTGCGTATCAATCATTTATTAATTATAACTATTCCTGATTTGGAATTTCTTGCCGTACCCAACTTTGCTTTACTCGTTGTTTGATAGTTTGTCTATCTATTATTTATTAATTATGGCTATTCAATGAATAGTAAGTATTCATGATACTGCCTTTCATATATAATAACATAAATTTGTGCTAAAATTCAAACAAATTTAAACAAATAATCGTTTTTAATATCTCAAAAATTAGTGGAAAAATATTTCAAAAATATTAAAAAAAAATTAAAAAAAAAATACAACACATATTTCCAATATTACAAAATATTACTTAATACATTTAGAAAACCCAAACCGCACCCTGCGTTGATCGATTTTTGATTGTTTTCCTATATATTATTTATTTATTATAGCTATTCCTGATTCTGTATTGCTAGTATATAACAAATATTTCCAAATATTGCAAAATATATTTTTTATAAATGTTCTACAAATATTTTAAAAAGTATAATATTTATATCTTATAATATTTCTATCTTATAATATTTATATAATTATTATATATATCTTATAATATTTCTATCTTATAATATTTATATAATTATTATATAATTATAATATTTTAATTATATCTTAAAATAATAATATTTCAACGATTAGTTGAAAAATATAAAAAATTATTTCAAATAATATCTTTTAAAAATACAAAAAAATATAAATAATATTACAAAATATATTTTAAAAAAATTTAAAAAAAATGTTTACAAATATTTCAAAAAAATGTTTAAAAATATTTTAAGAAATTGTTTAAACATATTACTAAAAATATTTAAAAATATATCAAAACATTTTAAAAAATATTCAAAAAAATGTTAAAAATAATTTCAAATATTTCAAAAAAATTTCAAAAATATTTCAAAAAATTTCAAGAATATTTCAAAAAATTTTAAAAATATTTCAAAATTTTCAAAAAAAAATTCAAAAAAATTTCAAAAAAATACTTCGAAAAAATGTAAAAAAAATATTTCAAAAAAGCGATGCCGAAGATTTTGGACGACAAAAAATCATTTTAATGGCAAAAAGTCAATTTTTCAGGTTTTTCTGGGGTACGCGGTATAAAATTCAAAAAATTTTCCGTACCAAGACCATATTGCACCTCTGTTGCAAATTTATTAAGATCGGGTATAAAATATTTTCGCGACGTACCCCGGTTCTCGAGTTACCTCACCAGATACACACACACATATATATATATATATATATATATATAATTAAATAGACTTTCTTTTATATAATAGACAAGCTGGCTTCGGCCCGGCGTTGCCCGGGTATTATACTTGTAGTGGTAATTATAACGTCTTAAGGGGATCCCGCACATAACACGCAATTTGCCAATTTCGTGTATAGATAGGAAAAATATATGTCCACTAAAAAAAATAGAACTTATATTCTATTCATTCAATTGACATAATTTTTTATGTCATGTATTCATAATATATACATGCATAGGAAAATAGAAAGTTATTTTTAATATTATTATTTATTATATTATATATATCTAAATTAAAAATTAGAAATACTAAAATGATGGTTTTTCTATAGAAATTATCATTTAATACAATGAATTCTATACATTTTATTAAATATCTCTCTATTTTACTATTCATATAATTAAATTCTATATAAAGCACAACAAATTAATATTATAATTATAATATTTTTTATGTTCTATATTTTTGAATGCATATACCTAGCGCGAAATAATTATTCTGAGAAAACAGCGTTTGAAGTTTGACAGCATAACAATGTAATATTGAATAGCATATAATAGCATTATCTTATCGTTAAAAAACACATTTTTATGCAACTTCTAGACTGAATTCATGTCTAATTTTTTTACAGATAATAAAAAACACTACAATAAGTATTATTATGTAATAGAATAAAATATTAAAAAAAATAAATTACCATCACTTTAAATGTGCGGGATCCCCTTAAATGTTGCCCTGCTATTACGAATGACATTATAATTATTACGAATTTTATTTATATTTTCTTATTTATAAAAAATATATGTTTTTCATATAAGATTTTCATATATATTATATAATATATATGAAAATCTTTGGCCAGTATATATAATTTTTTTTCTTTGCGTGCTCTTGAACAGCCTACATATAATTGACCGTAGGCGAAGCATTCGGTTTCAAGATCTAAGCCAACGACTTTAAAAGATTGTCCTTGAGATGTGTTTATTGTCATGTAAAAACAAAGTTTTATTCGAAATTGGTGTCTTCTAAAATTAAAGAGATAATCTGATTGTATCAGTGGTATTTTGGGAAACATGACTTCTTCTCCCTTATATTGACCCGTTAGTATTTTGGCTTCTATCAAATTATTTGTAAATTAGTTATGATCAATCTGGATCCATTACATAATTTTGGGGGATTTAAATTTCTTAGTAGCATGATTGGCGCTCCTACTTTAGTGCTAGTTTATGGTCTGGTAATCCGGAAAGTTTAATGAAATTCAAAAATTCTATGGGATAATTTACAACTTCTTTTCTTTTGTACTCTGTCTATGGACCTATATACTTTAATCTCTCCTGGAAATTTATTTAGTAAATTTTGATTTATTGTATATACATTGTCATTTTTAGGTGTTAATATACATCTTTCGCAAAGCCAATTTTCATCCAAATAATGGTCTTCTACATTTTCATAAATTGTCGTGATGAGTTCATTCTTATTTTCCAATTAATTACCGCACGGGATAATATCCATACCATTATTTTTCTGCGTCATTTCATTACCTATATCTAAGAGATGATTTTCGAATGTGGCTGTATCTTGATTGTTTGATAAGAATACTCTCATTTTTTTAGTTAATCTTATATTTTTCCACATTACTGAAGTTTTCAAACACGAATTTATGTGGTCTGTTTTTGTACCACTTTTAACTAATGGAAGGATTAGTCTGAAATCTCCGCTAAATATTAATGTCTGTCCTCCAATCGGCTTATCTTTGTTTACTATGTCTCTTACCATTCTATCGACGGTTTCTAATGCGTGATTGTGAGTCATTGTACATTCATCCCAAACAATAAATCTACAGCCCAGCAAACAGTAAGAGCAGCATAATAGCAGCATAACAGCAAATGCTAGAGCCTCAAATGTTTACATTGTGCTATTATGCTGCTATTAAATGTCTATTATGCTGCTATTATGCTGCTATTAATTTGTAATGATATTATGCTGCTGTTATGCTGCTGTTATGCTGCTATTATGCTGCTCTTACTGTTTGCTGGGAGCTTCTAAATAGTTTACCTGATTTTTAATTATTCTTTATACTGCAAATGGAATCTTCGTTTAACTGCAGTTTAACTGCATACATGTATTGTAATCTTAAAAATGGAATGGGCCATTCTACAGTTCAATAATAGAGCTGCTGCTATTCCTGATGATGCTACGGCAATATGTTATTTATTTGCCATATCTTCACTTTAGCTAGCAATAAATTAATCAAAAAAGTTTTTCCAGTTCCTGCGGGTGCATCTAGGAAAAGCAATTTTCCATCTTCGTTATTTCCACTTTGTAAGATTTTGTTATAAACTATTCTATTTTTGTTCATCATTTGCTTGACAATTTTCCGGGTTACGTCCCGGCGTTGCCCGGGTATAATAGTAACTAATCGTTATCAACGTAGATGTAGACAAAGATTTATTCATAGAAAACAATTTATTTATTTATAACAAATCACTTAAATTTAAAGTGTTTATTGACAAATTTAAAATTTCTTCGTTAAATATATCGAAAACGTAAACGTTATCACCGTTTATTGCCCTTTACGAATGCATTAATTATGGTAAAGTGAATATAATTACATTTTTACGAATCGCCTCACATTCGCATACATTTCATGTGTGAAACATTTTCTTCTAAAATCAAAAGATTTCCCGATATAGGGAAAATAGCTCTAAAAGGACAGTTTTACGTAATTATGAGCGGTGTAAAGGTGGAAATAAAAAAATTCATCCGAACAACCACAATACTTTTTTCGTAGAGAATTAGTAGCAATTTAAATTTTGTAAATCTGTCGAGCCGTTTTCTTAAACATCGAACGCCTATATATAAATAAATAAATAAATAAATAAATAAATAAACATTTAAATAGACTTTCTTTTATATGTATAGATATGAAAATCTTATATGAAAAACATATCTATTATATAAAAGAAAGTCTATTTAATTATATATATATATGTGTGTGTGTGTGTGTGTATCTGGTGAGGTAACTCGAGAACCGGGGTACGTCGCGAAAATATTTTATACCCGATCTTAATAAATTTGCAACAGTATGGTCTTGGTCCGGAAATTTTTTTGAATTTTTTACCGCGTACCCCAGAAAAACCTGAAAAATTGACTTTTTGCCATTAAAATGATTTTTTGTCATCCAAAATCTTCGACCTCGCTTTTTTGAAATATTTTTTTGACATTTTTTCGAAGTATTTTTTTGAATTTTTTTTGATTTTTTTTTGAAATTTTTGGAAATTTTTTGAAATATTTTTGAAATATTTTTGACATTTTTTGAAATATTTTTGAAATTTTTTGAATTATTTTTAAAATTTTTTTTGAAATTTTTTTAAAATATATTTTGTAATATTATTTATATTTTTTGTATTTTAAAAAATATTATTTGAAATATTTTTTTATATTTTTCAACTATTCGTTGAAATATTATTATTTTAAGATATAATTAAAATATTATAATTATATAATAAATATATAAATATAAGATATAAATATTATACTTTTTAAAATATTTGTAGAACATTTATAAAAAATATATTTTGTAATATTTGGAAATATTTGTTGTATACTATGAATACAGAATCAGGAATAGCTATAATTAATAAATAATAGATAGGCAAACAATCAAAAATCGACCAACGCAGGGTGCGGTTTGGGTTTTCGATATTTATTAAGTAATATTTTGTAATATTAGTGTTGTATTTTTTTAAATATTATTTGAAATATTTTTGAAATATTTTTCCACTAATTTTTGAGATATTAATATTTGTATAAATTTGTTTGAATTTTAGCAACAATTTATGTTATTGTATATGAAAAGCAGAATCATGAATAGCCATAAATAATAAATAATAGATAGGTAAGCTATTAAACCACGAGTAAAGCAAAGTTGGGTACGGCAAGAAATTCCAAATCAGGAATAGTTATAATTAATAAATGATAGATAGGCAAATAATAAAAAACCGAGCAACGCCGATTTGGAACTGTTTGGGTTTTAGCAGTTAGGTATGTGCATCGTCGAAGCTTCTAGAACTGTAAGTAGGTATGTGTATATATCTTAAAAAAATCTTTTTACCGCTAACCCAGAAAAACCTAAAAAATTGACTTTTTGCCATTAAAATGATTTTTTGTCATCTAAAATCTTCGGCGTCGCTTTTTTGAAAGATTTTTTTTACATTTTTTTCAAAGTATTTTTTTAAAATTTTTTTGAATTTTTTTTTGAAATTTGTTGAAATTTTTTTGAAAATTTTGAAATATTTTTGAAATTTTTTGAAATATTTTTGAAATTTTTTGAAATATTTTTGAAATTTTTTGAAATAATTTTAAACATTTTTTTGAAATATTTTTAAACATTTTTGTGGACATTTTTTTGAAATTTTTTTTAAATATATTTTGTAATATTATCTATATTTTTTGTTTTATTTTTAAAAATATTTTAAAAAATTTGAAATATTTTTTTATATTTTTCAACTAATCGTTGTTATATTATTTAAAGATATAATTAAAATATTATAATTATATAATAAAGATATAAATATTATAAGATATAAATATTATACTTTTTAAAATATTTGTAGAACATTTATAGAAAATATTTTTGTAATATTTGGAAATATTTATTATATACTAACAATACAGAATCAGGAATAGCTATAATTAATAAATAATAGATAGGCAACAACAATCAAAAATCAAAAATCGAACAACGCAGGGTGCGGTTTGGGTTTTCTGAATTTTGTAAGTAATATTTTGTAATATTGGAAATATGTGTTGTATTTTTTTTAATATTTTTTGAAATATTCTTGAAATATTTTTCCACTAATTTTTGAGATATTAAAAACGAATATTTGTCTAAATTTGTTTGAATTTTTTTATGAAAAATTTATGTTATTGTACATGAAAAGCAGAATCATATAGCCATAATTAATAAATAATAGATTGGCAAACTATCAAACAACGAGTAAAGTAGAGTTGGATACGGCAAATAATTCCAAATCAGGAATAGTTATAAATTAATAAATGATAGATAGGAAAATAATTTAAAAAAACCGAGCAACTCCAATTTGGAACGGTGTGGGTTTAGGTTTTCAACATATTTTGGAATATTTGAAATATCTGTTTTATTTTTTGAAATATTTTTTCACTAATTTTTTAAATATTAAAAAAAATATGTTTCTACATTTGTTTGTATTTTAGATAAACTTTATTTAATTGTATATACTAGAAATGTAGGATCAGGAACAGCTCTAATTAATAAATTGTAAATAGGAAAACAATCAAAAACCGATAAATGTACTGTTTGTATTTGGATTTAGGTTTGAGTTTTCGACATTTTTTTAAAAATTATTTTGTAATATTTTAAATATTTGTTGTATTTTTTAGCAATTATATATTTTAGCATAATCAGGAATAGCTATAATCAATAATAATAAATAGTCAAACAATCAAAAACCTAGCAAAGCATGGTATACTAGCCTAGGTTACTAATATATTGAAATATTTTTTATATTTAAAAAAATATTTATTGACACTTTTTTAAAATATATTTTATAATATTTTAAATTATTTTTTCTATTTTTACAAATATTTTATGAATAAATCTTAAAAAGAACAACGCTAGATCTACATCGGATACAGTTAGAATTATTAAATATTAGTTAGAAACAAAATTAAAATAAGTAGATAGCATAATAAGTGCAGAGATTCCAAATATAGAAGATTAACAACTATACAATACTGTAAAGAATAATATGATTCACGGTCCTTGTGGATATTTAAATATAAAATCTCCTTGCATGAGTAATGGAAAATGTTCAAAGAATTTCCCTAATAATTTTATAGGAGAAACACAAACTGATAGAGATGGTTATCCATTGTATAGAAGAAGGGATGCAAATAATGGCGGAAAAATTGTGACTAAAATGATACACGGAAAAGAAATACAAATAGATAATAGATGGGTTGTACCTTATTGCCCATTATTATCTAAAATATTTAATGCACATATCAATGTTGAAATGTGCAATTCCGTAAAATCAATAAATATATTTGCAAATACATTCATAAAGGTTCAGATATGGCGATAGTTGAATTAGAAGAAACTGATAAATGAGATGAGATAAAAAGATATCAGATAGCTAGATATATAAGTAGTAACGAGGCAATATGGAGAATACTAGATTTTCAAATACATCAAAGATACCCGGCCATTATTCAATTAGTGATTCATTTAGAGAATGGGCAAAGGATTTATTTTACCGAGAGTAATGTTAGGGAAAGGATTAATATACCTCCGAAGACAATGCTTACATCTTTCTTCGATTTATGCGGGATTGATAATTTTGCGAAGACTTTATTATATCAAGATATCCCGCAATATTATACTTGGCAAGTAGGAAATAGAATATGGAAAAGGAGATTACAAGGGGATCGAATTAGTGAAGGGATATTTAAATCATCTACCATTGGAAGATTATATACGGTACATCAGAAGAATCTGGAATGCTTCTATCTTCGGCTATTATTAACTAATGTGAAAGGACCAGTATCATTCGAAGATATTAGAACAGTTAATGGGGTAATATGTAATACATATAAGAAGGCATGTGCAATGTTAGATCTATTAGAAGATGATGAACACTGGGATATTACATTAAAAGAAGCATCTATATCTAGATCTCCTAGGAAAATAAGAGAACTATTCGCAATGATGATTTGTCACTGCGAAATAACAGATATACCATCATTATGGTTGAATAACAGAGAATGCATGAACGAAGATATTTTGTTGGAATATAGAAGAAATAATACCGAAGAAGTAATTGAGTATAATGAAGAAATATTTCTTGGATCTCTGGCACGCGTGCAAGGAATAGTTAAAAGAATGGGAGGAGATTCCTTACAGAAATATGGATTTGTAAATATTGAAATGGTATCCTCTATACCAAATGAACATAACTATGATAGGATTCTCCAAATAGATGAGAATAAATTAAATTATGAACAAAGAATAGTATACAATAATATATTGCAGAGTGTTATTAATGAAGAAGGGAAATTATTCTTTTTAGATGCTCCAGCTGGAACTGGTAAAACTTTCTTAATAAATTTATTATTAGCTAAGAATAAAATGTCTCGAACAGAGCAGTTGGCTGTGGCATCATCGGGTATCGCAGCTACATTACTACTAAATGGAAGAACTGCACATTCTACATTTAAAATTCCTATAAAAATAAATGAAAATTCAATTTGTAGCATAACGAGAAATTCAAAAGAGGCAGAACAATTCAGAAACTGTAAATTCATTGTATGGGATGAGTGCACAATGGCACATAAATATGCTCTTGAGGCAGTAGATAGAATGTTAAGAGATATAGTAAATGATAGAAAACCAATGGGAGGAATAACATTATTACTAAGTGGAGACTTCAGACAAATTTTACCTGTAGTACGAAGAGGAACTAAAGCTGATCATATAAATGCCTGCCTAAAAACATCAATATTATGGAAATACATAGAAAAATTGACTTTAAAAAAAAACATGCGAGTATATTTATCAAAAAATAGAGACACAGGGTCGTTTGAACAAAATCTATTAGATATTGGAAATGGGGTATTAAAGAAAAATGAAAATATGGATATAATTCCATGTGGAATCATAGTAAAAAATCATAATGAATTGATATCAAAAATATATGAAAATTTATTAGAAAAATATTTAGATGAAGATTGGCTTAGCGAAAGATGTATACTTGCCCCCAAAAATAATAATGTATGTAATATTAATAAACGTTTATTGAATTTATTTCCTGGAGATCCAAAATTATATATGTCAATCGATAGAGTAGTGAAAGAAGATGAAGTTGTTGATTACCCAATAGAATTCCTGAACTCTATTAATCTTCCAGGATTACCAGATCATATGATAGAATTGAAGGTTGGCGTTCCAATTATTCTACTTAGAAATTTAGATCCACCAAGACTTTGTAATGGGTCCAGACTTTTAGTGACCAATCTTAAAAACCATATTATAGAAGCAAGAATATTGACAGGGGAATATAAAGGAGAACAAGTTATGATTCCTAAAATTCCACTAATACCTTCCGATTACCCTTTTAACTTCAAACGACTACAATTCCCTATAAGACTATGTGCTTTTCCATGACTATAAACAAATCTCAAGGACAGTCTTTTAAAGTAGTAGGATTAGATCTGGAAACAGAGTGTTTTTCCCACGGTCAATTATATGTCGGATGTTCAAGGGCCAGAGATGAAAATCAACTGTATATTCTTGCCAATAATGGAATGACTAGGAATGTGGTATACAAGGAAGTATTATAAAATATACTATATATATACAAAAATAGATATTACTTTATTGAAATTATTACATACATTATTATACAAGTGAATCAGAGTTCGGACCAGCTAGATATATCACACATGAA
This sequence comes from Osedax fenrisi, assembly GCA_964019155.1. Taxonomy (NCBI): domain Eukaryota; kingdom Metazoa; phylum Annelida; class Polychaeta; order Sabellida; family Siboglinidae; genus Osedax; species Osedax fenrisi. The sequence continues at coordinate 28,650,707 of OZ025244.1, read as the reverse complement.
ATTTTAGGTTGCAATTCCAGTAAAACCTACTTTAAGGCTGCGGTTTTATTAATATTTATTTCCAATATCATTTTACGTTAATTATCGAGTGGGTCTATTAAAATTAAATTTCAAAATTAAAATTAAAACTGTCTCATTACATTTATAAAATATTTGATTGGCTGTAGTTTTTTCACAATCTTTCATAATAGTTGATAAATATTTAAACATATATATTACATATATATATTATATAAATTATAATTATTTTTTAATATTACGAGAATACAAAGTGGCAAATTAATGTACTTTTAACATAAAATATAGTATATTTATCATAAATTAGAGATACAGAATGGTTTAAAAATAAAATTGATATTGGAAATTATGTATTAAAAACAATATAAAATATGGATATAATTCAATGTTGAATCATAGTAAAAATTAATTAATAGTGAGTAAAAATCCACTTTATATACGATACCTTGACGTGGTTAAGTGGCTTATATTGATCCAAATTCGTATACAACTTTTTAATATAGAACTCTAGGTTTACTCGCATTTTTTTTCTCAAAAATTAAATATTTATATTAGATAAATATTTATGTTAAAAAAATCAAAAATCGCGAAATTTCGAGTCAATTACAGCTATAGTTAGTAAATAATGAAAAATCAAAAACCGAGTAATGCCGTGTAAGCAATGCAAAATCAGGAATAACTATAATTAATAAATAATAGATAGGAAAATAATCAAAACCGAGCAACGCCGGGTCGGGTACGGCTAGTCTATTATATAAAAGAAAGTCTATTTAATTATATGTGTGTATCTGGTGAGGTAACTCGAGAACCGGGGTATGTCGCGAAAATCTGTTATACCCGATCTAAATAAATTTTCAACAGTATGGTCCGGAAATTTTTTTGAATTTTTTACCGTGTACCCCAAAAAAACCTGAAAAATTGACTTTTTGCCATTAAAATGATTTTTTGTCATCTAAAATCTTCGGCGTCGCTTTTTTGAAATATTTTTTTTACATTTTTTCGAAGTATTTTTTTGAAATTTTTTGGAATTTTTTTTAAAAATTTTTGACATTTTTTTGAAATTTTTGAAATTTTTTTGAAATTTTTTGAAATATTTTTGAAATTTTTTGAAATATTTTTGAAATTTTTTGAAATATTTTTAAACATTTTTTTTGAAATATTTGTAAACATTTTTGTGGACATTTTTTTGACATATTTTTTAAATATATTTTGTAATATTATTTTAAGATATAATTAAAATATTATAATTATATAATAAATATATAAATATTATAAGAAATAAATATTATACTCTTTAAAATATTTGTAGAACAAAAAAATATGTTTCTATATATTTTTTTGTATTTTAGATAACTTTTATTTAATTGTATATACTAGAAATATAGAATCAGGAATAGCTCTAATTAATAAATAATAAATAGGTAAACAATCAAAAACCGATAAATGTCGGATCTGGTACAGTTTGGGTTTGAATTTTAGTTTGAGTTTTCGACATTTTTTGTTATATTATAAATATTTGTTGTATTTTTTAGCAATTATATATTTGAGCAAAATCATGAATAGCTATATATTATAGTCTATAATTGATTTTTTTATAATTGATTTTTTTAAAATATATTTTGTAATATTTAAAAAAATATTATTTTTTATATTTTATTATATTTTTCAACTAATTGTTGAAATATTGTTATTTTAAGATATAATTAAAAGATTATAATTATATAATAATTATATAAATATTATAGATATAAATATTATATTTTTTTAAATATTTTTAGAACATTTAAAATATATATATTTTGTAATATTTGTTGTATACTAGCAATGCAGAATCAGGAATAACTATAATTAATAAATAATTATTTATTATTTATTATTTATTATAATAGATAGGCAAACAATCAAAAACCGAGTAATGCAGGGTATGGTTTCGGTTTGGTTTTCGATATTTTTTAAGTCATATTTTGTGATATTGTAAATATTTGTTGTATCTTTTGAAATATTTTTTGAGATATTAAAAACTAATATTTGTCTAAATTTGTTTGTATTTTAGCAAAGATTTATGTTATTGTTTATACTAGAAAGGCAGAATCATGAATAGCCATAATTAATTAATAGTAGATAGGCAAACTATCAAACAATGAGTAAAGAAGGGTTGGTTATGACAAGCAATTCCAAATCAGGAATAGTTATAATTATTAAATGATGGATAGGAACATAATAAAAAACCAAGCAACGTCGGTTTGGGTTTGGGTTTTCAACATTTTTTGTAATATTTGAAATATTTGTTGTATTTTTTAATATATTTTTTTAAATATTTGTTCACTAATTTTTGAAATATTAAAAAAATATATTTCTACATTTGTTTGTATTTTAGATAAACTTTATTTAATTGTATATACTAGAAATGTCGAATCAGGAATATCTCTAATTAATAAATAATAAATAGGCAAACAATCAAAAACTGAAAAATGTCGGGTCTGGTACTGTTTGGGATTGAGTTTTGGTTTGAGTTTTCAATATTTTTTTAAAACATATTTTGTAATATTTTAAATATTTTTTGTATTTTTACAAAATATTTTACGAATAAATCTTAAAAACGAACAACTCTAGATCTATATCGGATATAGTTAGAATTTTAAAATATTAGTTAGAAACAAAATTAAAGATTAGCTATGTATAATTAGGAATAGCTATAATTAATAATTGATAGGCAAATAATCAAAAATCGAGAAATGTCGGGTTGGGTAAGGCAAGTAATTTAAAATCAAGAATAGTTATATTTAGTTATAGGATGAATAGTTATAATTAATAAATAATAGATAAGAAAACAATCACAAATCTAGCATCGCCGTGTCGAGACGGTTTGGGTTTTGGTTTTAGACATTTTTTTAAAACATATTTTGTAATATTTGAAATATTTGTTGTATATTTTGTATTTTTTATATTTTATATTTTTTATTTTTTTAATATATTTTTTGAAATATTTTTCCACAAATTTTTTAAATATTAAAATATTTTTCTACATTTGTTTGTATGTCAGCTAACATTTATTGTATTGTATATAAATAATAGTTTGGAAAAAATTAAAATTAAAGATTAGCTAAGCATTTTTAAAATATTTTTCCACTAATTTTTGAGATATTAAAAACGAATATTTGTCTAAATTTGTTTGAATTTTAGCACAAATTTATGTTATTATCTATGAAAGACAGAATCATGAATAGCCATAATTAATAAATAATAGATAGGCAAACTCTAAAACAACGAGTAAAGCAGATTTGGGTACGGCAAGAAATTCCAAATCAGGAATAGTTATAATTAATAAATGATAGATAGTCAAATAATAAAAAACCGAGTCGATTTGGAAAGGTTTGGGTTTAGGTTTTCAACATATTTTGTAATATTTGAAATATTTGTTGTATTATTTAATATATTTTTTGAAATATTTTTCCACGAATTTTTTAAATATTAAAATATATTTTCTACATTTGTTTGTATGTCAGCTAACATTTATTTTATTGTATATAAATAATAGTTAGGAAAAAATTAAATATAAATATTTAGTAATGCAGAATAAGTAATAGCTATAATTAATAAATAATAATTGGTAAACAATCAAAAACCGAGCAACGCCGGGTCGGGTACGGCTAGTATGTTTATAAATAAGGAAATATAAATAAAATTCGTAATAATTATAATGTCATTCGTAATAGCAGGGCAACATTTAAGACGTTATAATGACCACTATAAATATAATACCCGGGCAACGCCGGGCCGAAGCCAGCTAGTCTATTATATAAAAGAAAGTCTATTTAATTATATATATATACTAGCCGTACCCGACCCGGCGTTGCTCGGTTTTTGATTATTTGTATATCTATTATTAATTATAGTTATTCCTAATTATGCATGTCTAATCTTAAGTTTTATTTCTAACTAATATTTACTAATTCGTACTATATCCGATGTGCTTTGTTCGTTTTTAAGATTTATTCGTAAAATAGTTGGTAAAATACAAAAAATAATTTAAAATATTATTATCAGATTTGATTATTATCAGATTTAGGTTTACACCAGTGTTTTAGTAGAAGCTAAAGCTTATCGAGACAATTACCCTTAATTTTAAAGCAAGTCCAAATAAACTATATAAATAAAATATTATAAAACATTAGATGACTTCCTGTTTAGATACAATACAATGAATAAAATAGAAAAATAATATAAATTGTTTGAACTTGCCATACAATTATGAAATTATCATTTAATTAATTATAAATAAATAACTAAATATTACAAAATATATTTTAAAAAGGTGTCTACAAATATTTTTTTAAATATAAAAAATATTTCAACATATTAGTAGCCATACCAGACCCGGCGTTGCTAGATTTTGATTGTTTGCCTATTTATTATTTATTAATTATAGCAATTCCTGATTCTACATTTCTATACAATAACATACATTTATGCTAGAATACAAACAAATTTAGACAAATATTTGTTTAAAATATTAAAAAAATTAGTGGAATTTTTTTTAATATTTCAAATAATACAACAAATATTTCCAATATTATAAAATATGACTTAAAATGATGCCGAAAACCAAACAAAAACTATACCCGGCTTTCCATGGCCGGCGTTTCTCGGTTTTGATTATTTTCCTATCTATTTTTTATTACTTATAGCTATTCCTGATACTTCATAGCTATATATAAAATAAAATAAATGTTAGCTGACATACAAACAAATGTAGAAAATTTTAATATTTAAAAAATTAGTGGAAAAATACTAAATAATAAAAAAAACAACAAATATTTCAAATAATAAAAAATATTGTCGAAAACTCAAACCTAAACCCAAACCAAAACCTTACCCGGCTTTCCATGGCCGGCGTTTCTCGGTTTTGATTATTTCCCACTTAAAATGATGCCGAAAACCAAACCAAAACTATACCCGGCTTTCCATGGCCGGCGTTTCTCGGTTTTGATTATTTTCCTATCTATTATTTATCACTTATAGCTATTCCTGATACTTCATAGCTATATATAAAATAAAATAAATGTTAGCTGACATACAAACAAATGTAGAAAATTTTAATATTTAAAAAATTAGTGGAAAAATACTAAATAATAAAAAAAACAACAAATATTTCAAATAATAAAAAATATTGTCGAAAACTCAAACCTAAACCCAAACCAAAACCTTACCGACATTTATCGGTTTTTATTGTTTGCCTATTTATTATTTAATTATTAGAACTATTCCTGATTCTAAATTTATAGTATATACAATTGTAAAAATGTAAAAATATAAAAAATGTAAAAATAGTATATACAATTGTATATTAATTAATTAAATAAAGTTTATCTAAAATACAAACTAATTTAGAAACATATTTTTATTAATATTTAAATAAATAGTGAACACATATTTTAAAAAATATATTAAAAAATACAACAGATATTTCAAATATTCCAAAATATGTTGAAAACCTAAACCCAAACAGTTCCAAATCGGCGTTGCTCGGTTTTTTATTATTTGCCTATCTATCATTTATTAATTATAACTATTCCTGATTTGGAATTTCTTGCCGTACCCAACTTTGCTTTACTCGTTGTTTGATAGCTTACCTATCTATTATTTATTATTTATGGCTATTCATGATTCTGCTTTTCATATACAATAACATAAATTGTTGCTAAAATTCAAACAAATTTATACAAATATTAATATCTCAAAAATTAGTGGAAAAATATTTCAAAAATATTTCAAATAATATTTTAAAAAATACAACACATATTTCCAATATTACAAAATAGTACTTAATAAATATCGAAAACCCAAACCGCACCCTGCGTTGATCGATTTTTGATTGTTTGCCTATCTATTATTTATTAATTATAGCTATTCCTGATTCTGTATTCCTAGTATACAACAAATATTTCCAAATATTACAAAATATATTTTTTATAAATGTTCTACAAATATTTTAAAAAGTATATTATTATATCTTATAATATTTATATATTTATTATATAATTATAATATTTTAATTATATCTTAAAATAATAATATTTCAACGAATAGTTGAAAAATATAAAAAATTATTTCAAATAATATTTTTTAAAATACAAAAAATATAAATAATATTACAAAATATATTTTAAAAAAATTTCAAAAAAATGTTTAAAAATATTTAAAAAAAACTTCAAAAATATTTCAAAAAATGTCAAAAATATTTCAAAAATATTTCAAAAAATTTCCAAAATTTCCAAAAATTTCAAAAAAAAATCAAAAAAAATTCAAAAAAATAGTTCGAAAAAATGTAAAAAAAATATTTCAAAAATGCGACGCCGAAGATTTTGGACGACAAAAAATCATTTTAATGGCAAAAAGTCAATTTTTCAGGTTTTTCTGGGGTACGCGGTATAAAATTCAAAAAATTTTCCGGACCAAGACCATACTGTTGCAAATTTATTAAGATCGGGTATAAAATATTTTCGCGACGTACCCCGGTTCTCGAGTTACCTCACCAGATACACACACACACACATATATATATATATATAATTAAATAGACTTTCTTTTATATAATAGATATATATATATATATATATATATATATATATATATATCTATTATATAAAAGAAAGTCTATTTAATTATATATATATATATTATATGTGTGTATCAGGAATAGCTATAATTAATAAAAATAGTCAAAAAATCAAAAACCTAGCAACGCCGGGTAGGGTATGGCTACTAATATGTTGAAATATTTTTTATATTTAAAAAATATTTTTAGACACTTTTTAAAAATATATTTTATAATATTTTAAATTATTTTTTGTATTTTTACAAAATATTTTATGAATAAATCTTAAAAAGAACAACGCTAGCTCTACATCGGATACAGTTAGATTTATTAAATATTAGTTAGTAGACAAAAATTAAAGATTAGCTCTGCATAATTATGAATAGCTATAATTAATAATTGATAGGCAAATAATTAAAAACCGAGAAACGTCGTGTTGGGTAAGGCAAAAAATTTAAAATCAGGAATAGTTATAATTAATAAATAATAGATAGGAAAACAATCAAAAACCTAGCAACGCCGTGTCGGGACGGTTTGGGTTTAGGTTTTCGACATCTTTTTAAAACATATTTTGTATTATTTGAAATATTTGTTGTATTTTGTAATATATTGTTTAAAATATTTGTTACCTAATTTTTTAAATATTAAAAAAAATATTACATTAGTTTGTATTTTAGATAAACTTTATTTAATTGTATATATAACTATGAATAATCAGGAACAGCTATAATTAATAAATAATAGATAGGCAAAAAATCAAAAACCGAGCATCGTCGGGTCGGGTACGGTTTGGGTTTAAGTTTGGGTTTTAGACATTTTTTAAAACATATTTTGTAATATTTGTAATATTTTTTTTATTTTTTAATATATTTCCACTAATTTGTTAGTTATAAAACACATATTTTTCTATATTTTATTGATATTTTAACTAACATTTATTTTATTGTATATATAGAAATGTAGAATCAGGAATAGCTATAATTAATAAATAATAGATAATATGAAAATAATCAAAAACCGAGCAACGCCGGGTCGGGTACGGCTAGTATATATATATATATATATATATGTGTGTATCTGGTGAGGTAACTCGAGAACCGGGGTACGTCGCGAAAATATGTTATACCCGATCTTAATAAATTTGCAACAGTATGGTCTTGGTCCGGAAAATTTTTTGAATTTTTTACCGCGTACCCCAGTAAAACCTAAAAAATTGACTTTTTGCCATTAAAATGATTTTTTGTCATCTAAAATCTTCGGCGTCGCTTTTTTGAAATATTTTTTTTACATTTTTTCGAAGTATTTTTTTGAAATTTTTTTGAATTTTTTTTTGAAATTTTTTTGAAATTTTTGAAATATTTTTGAAATTTTTTAAAATATTTTTGAAATTTTTTGAAATTTTTTTTGAAATTTTTTGAAATAATTTTAAACATTTTTTGAAATATTTTTAAACATTTTTTTGAAATATTTGTAACCATTTTTGTGGACATTTTTTAGAAATTTTTTTAAAATATATTTTCTAATATTATCTATATTTTTTGTTTTATTTTTAAAAATATTATTTGAAATATTTTTTTATATTTTTCAACTAATCGTTGTTATATTATTATTTAAAGATATAATTAAAATATTATAATTATATAATAAATATATAAATATTATAAGATATAAATATTATACTTTTTAAAATATTTGTAGAACATTTATAAAAAATATTTTTGTAATATTTGGAAATATTTATTATATACTAGCAATACAGAATCAGGAATAGCTATAATTAATAAATAATAGATAGGCAACAACAATCAAAAATCAAAAATCGAACAACGCAGGGTGGTTGGGGTTTTCGAAATTTGTTAAGTAATATTTTGTAATATTGGAAATATGTGTTGTATTTTTTTAAATATTTTTTGAAATATTTTTGAAATATTTTTCCACTAATTTTTGAGATATTAAAAACGAATATTTGTCTACATTTTTTTGAATTTTTTTTATGGAAAATGTATGTTATTGTATATGAAAAGCAGAATCATATAGCCATAATTAATAAATAATATATAGGCAAACTATCAAACAACGAGTAAAGCAGAGTTGGGTACTGTAAGAAATTCCAAATCAGGAATATTTATAATTAATAAATGATAGATAGGCAAATAATAAAAAACTAAGCAACGCCGATTTGGAACGGTTTGGGTTTAGGTTTTCAACATATTTTGGAATATTTTAAATATTTGTTGTATTTTTTAAATCTTTTTTCACTAATTTTTTAAATATTAAAATAAATATGTTTCTACATTTGTTTGTATTTTAGATAAACTTTATTTAATTGTATATACTAGAAATGTAGAATCAGGAATATCTCTATAGATATATTCCTAATTATAATTAATAAATAATAAATAGGCAAACAATCAAAAACCGATAAATGTCGGGTCGGGCACTGTTTGCGTTTTGGTTAAGATTTGAGTTTTCGAAATTGTTTGTAATATTTTAAATATTTGTTGTATTTTTTAGCAATTAAATATTTTAGCATAATTATGAATAGCTATAAATTATAGCCTATAATTAATAAAAATAAATAGGCAAACAATCAAAAGCTTAGCAACGCCGGTTCGGGTATGGATACTAATATGTTGAAATATTTTTTATATTTAAAAAAATATTTGTAGACACTTTTTAAAATATATTTTATAATATTTTAAATTATTTTTTGTATTTTTACAAAATATTTTACGAATAAATCTTAAAAACGAACAACGCTATAGCGTTAGATCTATAGATCTACATCTGATACACTTAGAATTATTAAATATTAGTTAGAAACAAAATTAAATATTAGCTATACATAATTAGGAATAGCTATAATTAATAATTTATAGGAAAATAATCAAAAACCGAGCAACGTCGGGTTAAGAACGGCAATCAATTTAAAATCAGGAATAGTTATAATTAATAAATAATAGATATGAAAACAATCAAAAACCTAGAGACGGCGGGTCGGGATGGTTTGGGTTTTGGTTTTAGATATTTTTTTAAAACATATTTTGTTATATTTGAAATATTTGTTGTATATAAAATATATATTTTTTAAATTTTATATTTTGTATTTTTTTAATATATTTTTTGAAATATTTTTCCACAAATTTTTTAAATATTAAAATATTTTTCTACTTCTGTTTATAGGTCAGCTAACATTTATTTTATTGTATATAAATAATAGTTAGGAAAAAATTAAAATTAAAGATTAGCTATGCATAATCGATCAACGCAGGGTGCGGTTTGGGTTTTCGACATTTATTAAGTAATATTTTGTAATATTGGAAATATGTGTTGTATTTTTTTAAATATTTGTTGAAATATTTTTAAAATATTTTTCCACTAATTTTTGAGATATTAAAAACGAATATTTGTCTAAATTTGTTTGAATTTTATCACAAATTTATATTATTATATATGAAAGACAGAATCATGAATAGCAATAATTAATAAATAATAGATAGGCAAACTATCAAACAACGAGTAAAGCAGAGTTGGGTACGGCAAGAAATTCCAAAGCAGGTATAGTTATAAATAATAGATAGTAAAATAATAAAAACCGAGAAACACCGGCCATGGAAAGTCGGGTATGGTTTTGGTTTAGTTTTCGGCATCATTTTAAGTCATATTTTATAATATTGGAAATATTTGTTGTATTTTTTTAATTATTAAAAAAAAAATCCGCTAATTTTTTAAATATTTTAAACAAATATTTGTCTAAATTTGTTTGTATTTTAGCATAAATGTATGTTATTGTATAGACATGTAGAATCAGGAATTGCTCTAATTAATAAATAATAAATAGGCAAACAATCAAAAACCGATAAATGTCGGGTCTGGTACTGTTTGGGTTTAGGTTTAGGTTTGAGTTTTCGACATTTTTTTAAAACATTTTTTGTAATATTTTAAATATTTTTTGTATTTTTTAGCAATATGTTGGCATAATGAGGAATAGCTATAATTAATATAAAACAATCAAAAACCTATCAACGCCGGGACGGGTATGGTTACTAATATGTTGAAATATTGTTTATATTTTTAAAAATATATATTTTTTTTTTTATTTTTTTTAATTATTTTTTGTATTTTTACAAAATATTTTATGATTAAATCATAAAAACGAACAACTCTAGATCTACATCGGATACAGAATTATTAAATATTAGTTAGAAACAAAATTAAAGATTTGCTAAGCATAATTAGGAATAGCTATAATTAATAATTGATATGCAAATAATCAAAAACGGAATTTAAAATCAGGAATAGTTATAATTAATAAATAATAGATAGGAAAACAATCAAAAACCTAGCATAGCCGGATCGGGATGGTTTGGGTTTTGGTTTTAGACATTTTTTTAAAACATATTTTGTAATATTTGAAATATTTTTTGTATTCTTAATATATTTTTAGAAATATTTTTCCACTCATTTTTTAAATATTAAAATATGTTTATTAATTTGTTTGTATGTCTGCTAACATTTATTTTATTGTATATAAATAATAGGCTCAGTGGGACAACCAAAAGCTAGTAATCCAAATGTCCTTGGTTCGAATCCATGCAGTTCATGTTGTTCTATTGTGTTTATCAATAACTTAACATTAATAAACGATAAATCAAAACTACTATTTATATTGTATCGTCCTGGGCCCCTTAGTTATGTATAACATGAATAAGTATATGACTTCTTAAGGGGTCCATTTGTACCTGATATTATTAAATATGTGATTCAATAAATAAATATTATTATTATTATATATATATAAATTATAATATATATTAATTATAAATAAGTGCATAATTAACTATATTAATAAATTTGTTTATTATATCTATATAATTTTAACCTTTTTTAAAATAAATCTACAAGAACTGCCTGTGTTGCTCAGTGGCTAAGGCGTCAGACACACAAGAAGTAGGAAACGGGTTCGAGCCTTCTCCGGACCATTAATTAATTTTATAAAATGGGTCTTAAAATATTATTTAGAAGTGATCTTATATAATTGTGTATAAATAAATGATCGGCTCTCGTTAAAACCATGGATGCCTTAACATGAGAGCGGCTTCGAAGTGACATTAGAGCCATAGGTTATAAGTGGAAACTTCATCTAAGTTCCTGGATGGGATTAAAGGACTTCACCAAATAAAAATAACAAAATAATAATAATAATAAACAAAATTCAACAAATAAAACTGACTTCTCGAGGGGCTCATTTGTATCAGATATTTGTATGGTATTCAATATATATATATATATATATATATATATATATATATGATTTCAATAAATAAATAAAATTATATATCATTTATTATTTCTCTATAATCTTATTCATAAAATTATAATATTGATTTTTAATCATATTTTATTTTTAACTTAATAAAGATAAAAGCAAATTTATTTTACCACTCATGAGAATAACCCAATTTCAAAATACTATGTTTTTTAGATTTCAAAACTGTATAATAATATAATGTTAGGTAATATTTAAAAAATAATTCTATATATATATATACAATATAAATATTATGAAAAAAACCCTACAAAAATTATTTTGTGATAAATATATTTGGACAGTTTTAAAAAATATATATCTAATAAAAAAATCATTATAATAAAAATTAATATAACAGTATTACAATTCGAAAAAAAAAAGTATTATAAAAATTATTAAAATATAAAATTATTTAAAAACAGTATTATAATTTTTTTATTAAAAAAACAGTATTATTTATAAAATGTACATATAAAATTTGTTTATTTGTAAGTTTCTTAACCTTTATTTTTATTTTTTTATTTTTAAATAAAAAAATAATTACTTTTTAAATTTATTATACATACATAAAATGCATATTATCTTATATATGTATATGATTACATGACATATTTGGAAGGTGACAATTATACTGTAGCTTGAAATTGAATATTATGTTATTGTTTTATTTGTATCCGAATGAATATGATAATATATAGTACTGTCCATACTGTCAGGAGGTATCGAATCAATAAAGCTTATCGCTTTCACTGATCCTCCTAGACTTTGTCTATACACTGATTTTATTCATTCATATATATATATATATATATTATTGTTATTTGGTGGAGTCCTTTCATCCCATCCAGGAACTTAGATGAAGTTTCACTTATAACCATATATGGCTCTAATGTCCCTTCGAAGCCGCTCTCGTGTTAAGGCATCCATGGTTTTAACGAGAGCCGATCATTTATTTATACACAATTATATAAGATCACTTCTAAATAATATTTTAAGACACATTTTATAAAATTAGTTAATGTTCCGGACAAGGGTCGAACCCGTGTCCTACTGATTGTGTGTTTGGCGCTAAGGCGCTTAGCCACTGAGCCATACATGCAGTCGTATAATATATATATATATATATATATATATATATATATATATATATATATATATATACTTATCACTATAGTGGATATTAATCAGCGTATATTTTGACCTCCTAAAACTTCGTGTTGTAGGAGGTCTTGGTATTTTGTTAAAAGTTGACATTTGAAATACTCTTTATAACCTAACAAACAATATAATCCACAAACATCAGTGAACATTAGTAATATAATATGAAATAGTTTGATATTTCAACAATGAATAATAATACATAATTGAAATCCATTATAATATTTGTTTTGTAGTTAAATATATTTATAGTACAGTTTTTAATTCCAATGTAATAGTTTGATATTTCAACAATGATTTATAATAGATAATTGAAATCCATTATAATATTTGTTTTGTAGGTAAATATATTTTGAGTACAGTTTTTAATTCCAATACATATGTAATAGTTTAATATTTCAACAATGATTTATAATAGATATTTGAAATCCTATATAATATTTGTTTAATAGTTAAATATATTTCTAGTACAGTTTTTAATGCCAATGTAATATTTGTTACAATAAATTAATAACATTAAATTAATATCAAAGGAATAAAATTTGTAAAGTTCATATATCTTAAATATATACACACTGATTAAATATTTCCAATTTAAAGGTAATAACTGTGACGAACATGCAATCTGGAACAGTTTCCTAGTGTTCTTAGTGGATAGGATGTCCCTTCGTCTCAGTAGGTCTGCTATGGGGGAAGCTCCACTCGCCACTAGGGTCAACGCCACGAACGGAAGTGCTGATAATACGCCGTTCTGATAGGTAGGTACGCGTGTGTGTGTTTTATGTGAGACAATGTATGATCTAAAGTATACAGTTGAGCTCTTCTCTGCAGATAACGCATAGATTATTGAAATAAACAATAAATTAAATTGAAATAATAATTAAATTAAATTAAATCGTTTTAAATTGTTTTATTAAGATAGAGATTTTCATCCCATCCGGGAACTTAGATGATGTTTTCACTTATAACCAAATTACTCTAGTTTCCCTTCCAAGCCGTTATCATGTTAAGGCATCCATGGTTTTAACGAGCCGATCATTATTTGATACACAATTATATAAGATCACTTCTAAATATTATTTTAATACCTATTTTAATAGACCCGATTGGGCTCGAATCCTTTTCCTAGTACATGTGTATATAACGACGTATACAACTGATTCATAACGTATGAGTCATGACTCATGACTTATGAGGCATGCCTTAAAACTGCAGTTAGGTTATAAATCATAATTAAATAAATAAATAATTTAAAACAGTATACTGTTACCCTAATAAGGAGTGATACATGATTGGACGAGGTAATTAATGGGTCATTAAGTGGTTAAAGTTCAGAATATTTGAACGCTAACGAGTGTAGCTTATACATTTTAAAGTATACCATGTATAAATATACTATACTACATTGTATACGTATAGTTATATTACCTGACTATAGTTATACAGCTTTATAACTACCATAAGTTATGTACTAATAGTACTAATAAGATATGACTACATTTAATCTGACATATTTAATTTTAATTTAATATATAACGGTAGTTCATTCTAATGTTTAACTATCGTAATATATATATAAATATATATATATATATATATATATTATAATATAATTAATTCATCAAATCTTAGAGTACATTTTGAATGGAATTATATTCATCATATCATATATACTGGATATGTATTATAAATTTAAACATTCGTGAATAATTTAAATAAACATATACTTTATATACAAAATAGTTATAAAATAGTACAAATCCTATATATATATATTTAAAATAAACCTGTAGAATATATGTAATAACATTTCTAATGTAGAATTAACATACGTTGTAATATAACACATATATAATGTAAATATTTTATAATATTAATTTTATTAGATTATTTCCGAACAACCGATTACATAAATATAATGGTAACGTGCTATACAATGATACCTACTAACATCCTTGAGATTACTATGGAACACGTCCTTAATGAACAGCGGAATACCCATCATCATGGTATAGAAGCCCCAGTTAGCACAGGTGTGAGCCACTACCACAGCCCAGCAAGGACCCGACCGCAATATCGACAACCACGGAGTGCTCTGGTCACGGGGTAGTTGTTTACGAAGTGCTATAAACTCTATTATTCTCTATGTATAGGTAATACTCCATAGGGATTACTATATTTATTAGGTTTATACCTATAAGTAATGCGGTCAGCATTTAAACGTATATAATCTTAAATAATTCATAAATATACGTGTATATTTGTATATATATATATATATATATATAGATAAGTTAATTAATATATTATAATATAATATATTATAATAGTATTTCGAATATGCATTATATTATTTATACTACATCACCTGATATCAGAGTAACATGACGCTAAAAGCGAATAATGGGTGAATACCACAATCACGTTATAGCTGTGCGGTGTACCATGGCCTCATTTAGATTCGAAGCTAAAGGAGGCCATGGTACATTGCATATGAAAAATAAACAATATATATGTACTAACACAATATATACTAGTATATCTATTATAATAGTACCAGTTTTTTTATTAAATATATTATCCTAATATAATTTAAATGATTTTAAAAATTAATTATTGCCATAATTTAGAAAGGTGTTCCTATAGGATTGTGCTATAGCACGTTATATAATAATATGGCCATACAACCCCACTCTCCACTATATGTGTATAGTAGGTATATTTATAAAAGAAATATATAATCATAAAATATATATATATATTATATATATAATAAACCACTACTGAACTAACGCATTTATTAGAACTTATGGTAGGTTTGCCGTCTTGGATATACGCTTTTTCACCGGCGCTAATGGTGGGATGATCACCGGGTGAATCGTAGCAGAAGTAGGCGCACACTAGAGCCGTGACTATCCCCATGGTACCTATAGGTAGGTAGTAGTAGTATTATTATATAAGCTTGCTTATTACGAAGGTAGGACAACCGAACAGAGAATCGCAGGGGAATCATAACAGATGTAGGTAGCACAATGCGCCACACACTAGGGCTGTAAAAAGACCCGTGGTATCTTTGTGTGTAGGTAGGTCCTATGTATCTCCTAGTCGTAACTTAGTCACTACTTTATTAGACTACTAGTTATGTACTACTATTACTAGTGAGTATCATATAAGGACGCTTGTTATGAAGATCGGGGAGGCGTAACAGAATACCTATCTAACCCCATGCTACCCGTGTATGTACCCAGCTAACAGTAATAGCCACATAACAGAAGCATAATAGCATATATGACAATAATAGCAACATAATAGCAGCATAATAGCATTAAAAATTAATATCAGCATAATATATGTTATAATAGCAACATAATAGCATCATAATAGACTTTTAATAGCAGCACAAAAGCAGCATAATAGCACACACAAAAACAAACTTTATAAGAGCAGCATAACAGCACAATGTACACATTTGAAGCTATTATGTTATGCTATTATGCTGATATTATGCTGTTCTTACTGTTAGCTGGGAAGTGGTCACTGACCGACGGTCAGTGACCGTTTTAACAAACGTATATTCGCTCAACCCATCTAACAGTAATAGCTTCATAATAGCAACATAATAGCATAACTAATTTGTAATGCTATTATGCTGCCATTATGTTACCATTTAAAGTCTATTATATAATACCTAATAGTATAATACCTAATAGCAGTATAATAATAGTATATGCTATTATTATACTGCTATTAGGTATTATACTATTAGGTATTATACTATTATACTGCTATTATACTCCTAATATCATAATAGACTTTTTATAGCAACATAATAACAGAATAATAGCATTACAAATTAATAGCTGCATAATATACTTTTAATGGCAACATTATAGCAGCATAATAGCACAATGTAAAAATTTGAGGCTATTAAATATCTGTTATGTTGCTATTATGAGGCTATTACTATTAGGGCTGACTCTCGATTTGTGGACCATACATTTTTAACAAATAAAATAAATATGTGTATAGGTTTATATTTATTATATTGAATCTACAACCTATACAATTTAGAGAATTACAAAAAATATTTAAATCTTTAAATTAAATAATATTTAATTTAAATACATTTTTATTTAATTTACAAATTAATATTTTATTAGTGTTACAAAGATTTTTTATAGTGACTATTTATGATAAATTTACATAACTATAGTTAATACCCGATAACTAGGGTTAATACCTATATGTAAACTAGTTTTTAATAAATACTATTTATCACAATAATTATTATTATAATAATTTAATTATAATTATTATTATAATTATTATAATTATTATAATAATATTATAATAATATAATAATATTATAATAATATAATAATATTATTATAATATTTAGTATATTTAATAATATTAAATTTTAATATTATACGTATATCATATTAAATATGTAAATATATTAAATATAGTATAGTATGTAGTATAGTATAGTATGTAGTATAGTATAGTATGTAGTATAGTATAGTATAGTATAGTAGTGTGTATAAAATAACTTTATTTACAATAGTAATTAATTTATATTATAAAAATATTAATTTTATAAAATAATATAATATTAAATATTATATATTATATATTATATAATATAATATATTATTTTATATTAAATATATTTTATAATAATTATAATAATTATATAGGGCAAAATAAGGGCTATTTATTAATTTAATTTAGCTTATATAATTATTATAATTATTATAAAATATATTTAATATAAAATAATATATTATATTATATAATATATAATATATAATATTTAATATTATTATAATAATTATATTATTTTATAAAATTAATATTTTTATAATATAAATTAATTACTATTGTAAATAAAGTTATTTTATACACACTACTATACTATACTATACTATACTAATACAAATACAATAATATAGTAACTATATAGTTATTATAATAGTATAATAAATAATTATTTATTAATAATAATTATTAAATTTATTTTAAATATTAGAACTAATTCGTACATATATGTATATATATACAAATATATATATAAGTGCCTCGATAGCGCAGTAGGCAGCGCGTCAGTCTCATAATCAAATGTAATATCGAGTGATCTGAACTATACTAATACAAATACAATAATATAGTAACTATATAGTTATTATAATAGTATAATAAATAATTATTTATTAATAATAATTATTAAATTTATTTTAAATATTAGAACTAATTCGTACATATATGTATATATATACAAATATATATATAAGTGCCTCGATAGCGCAGTAGGCAGCGCGTCAGTCTCATAATCAAATGTAATATCGAGTGATCTGAAGGTCGAACTCGCGATCGCGAGTTCGATCCTCGCTTGGGGCATGATTTTTTTTTTTAAACATTTTACTTTGATATTCGTTATTCAATTAATATCAATTTTCATTAATTCAAAATATTTAATATATGAGAATGTATGTTTAATATATAAATTATTTATGTATGTACATTTTGTATTAATATACAGAATTCATAATATTTTAATATTACATATATTGTAAGTCTTTAATGTGGCATATAAAACAGTTAATTCAAATATATAAACACAATACTATCAAACATTATGATATACATATTTATACGGTTATATTTCAATTAGGCATACCTATATTATACCTATACAAGTAGGTACTTATAGGTAATTAATACATATATAGTCTTTTACATATAGGTAACGTTACGTATATATATATATACTAGCCGTACCCGACCCGGCGACGCCGGGCCGGCGTTGCTCAGTTTTTAATTATTTTCCTATTATCTATTATTTATTAATTATAGCTATTCATGATTCTACATTGCTATATATATACAATAAAATAAATGTTAGTTAACATATCAATAAAATAATAGAAAAATATGTGTTTAATATCTAACAAATTAGTGGAAATATATTAAAAAAAAAACAAATATTACAAATATTACAAAATATGTTTTAAAAAATGTCTAAAACCCAAACTTAAACCCAAACCGTACCCGACCCGGCGTTGCTCGGTTGTTGATTTTTTGCCTATCTATTATTTATTAATTATACCTGTTCCTGATTATTCATAGTTATATATATACAATTAAATAAATGTTAGCTGAAATACAAACAAATTATGAAAAATATTTTAATATTTAAACAATTAGTAGAAAAATATTTCAAAAAATATATTAAAAAATACAATAAATATTTCTAATATTACAAAATATGTTTTAAAAAGATGTCGAAAACCTAAACCCAAACCGTACCTGACCTGGCGTTGCTCGGTTTTTGATTGTTTGCCAATTATTATTTATTAATTATAGCTATTGCTTATTCTGCATTGCTAAATATTTATATTTAATTTTTTCCTAACTATTATTTATATACAATAAAATAAATGTTAGCTGACATACAAATAAATGTAGACAAATATATTAATATTTAAAAAATTCGTGGAAAAATATTTCAAAAAATATATTAAATAATACAACAAATATTTCAAATATTACAAAATATGTTGAAAATCTAAACCCAAACCGTTCCAAATCGACTCGATTTTTTATTATTTGCTTATCTATCATTTATTAATTATAACTATTCCTGATTTGGAATTTCTCGCCGTACCCAACTCTGCTTTACTCGTTTATCTATTATTTATTAATTATAACTATTCATATAATTAAATATAACTATTCTTGATTTTAAATTGCTTGCCCTACCCAACCCGACATTTCTCGATTTTTGATTATTTGCCTATCAATTATTAATTAAAGATATTCCTAATTATGCATAGCTAATCTTTAATTTTGTTTTTAACTAATATTTAACAATTCTAACTATATTCGATGTAGATCTAGAGTTGTTCGTTTTTAAGATTTATTCGTAAAATATTTTGTAAAAATACAAAAAATATTTAAAATAATACAAAATATGCTTTAAAAAAATGTTGAAAACTCAAACCTAAACCCAAATCCAAACAGTACCCGACTCGACATTTATCGGTTTTTGAGTGTTTGCCTATTTATTATTTATTAATAAGAGATATTCCTGATTCTACATTTCTAATATATACAATTAAATAAAGTTTATCTAAAATACAAACAAATGTAGAAACATATTTTTTTTAATATTTCAAAAAATAAAACAAATATTTAAAATATTCCAAAATATGTTGAAACCAAACCGTTCCAAATCGGCGTTGCTCGTTTTTTATTATTTGCGTATCAATCATTTATTAATTATAACTATTCCTGATTTGGAATTTCTTGCCGTACCCAACTTTGCTTTACTCGTTGTTTGATAGTTTGTCTATCTATTATTTATTAATTATGGCTATTCAATGAATAGTAAGTATTCATGATACTGCCTTTCATATATAATAACATAAATTTGTGCTAAAATTCAAACAAATTTAAACAAATAATCGTTTTTAATATCTCAAAAATTAGTGGAAAAATATTTCAAAAATATTAAAAAAAAATTTAAAAAAAAATACAACACATATTTCCAATATTACAAAATATTACTTAATACATTTAGAAAACCCAAACCGCACCCTGCGTTGATCGATTTTTGATTGTTTTCCTATATATTATTTATTTATTATAGCTATTCCTGATTCTGTATTGCTAGTATATAACAAATATTTCCAAATATTGCAAAATATATTTTTTATAAATGTTCTACAAATATTTTAAAAAGTATAATATTTATATCTTATAATATTTCTATCTTATAATATTTATATAATTATTATATATATCTTATAATATTTCTATCTTATAATATTTATATAATTATTATATAATTATAATATTTTAATTATATCTTAAAATAATAATATTTCAACGATTAGTTGAAAAATATAAAAAATTATTTCAAATAATATCTTTTAAAAATACAAAAAAATATAAATAATATTACAAAATATATTTTAAAAAAATTTAAAAAAAATGTTTACAAATATTTCAAAAAAATGTTTAAAAATATTTTAAGAAATTGTTTAAACATATTACTAAAAATATTTAAAAATATATCAAAACATTTTAAAAAATATTCAAAAAAATGTTAAAAATAATTTCAAATATTTCAAAAAAATTTCAAAAATATTTCAAAAAATTTCAAGAATATTTCAAAAAATTTTAAAAATATTTCAAAATTTTCAATAAAAAAATTCAAAAAAATTTCAAAAAAATACTTCGAAAAAATGTAAAAAAAATATTTCAAAAAAGCGACGCCGAAGATTTTGGACGACAAAAAATCATTTTAATGGCAAAAAGTCAATTTTTCAGGTTTTTCTGGGGTACGCGGTATAAAATTCAAAAAATTTTCCGGACCAAGACCATACTGTTGCAAATTTATTAAGATCGGGTATAAAATATTTTCGCGACGTACCCCGGTTCTCGAGTTACCTCACCAGATACACACACATATATATATATATATATATATATATAATTAAATAGACTTTCTTTTATATAATAGATATATATATATATAAATATATATATATATATATATATATATATATATATATATATATATTTATATATATATACGTTAATATTATGAACTATTTGTATTATATATTTAATAACAAATTAAATATTATATATATTTAGATAATATATAATACCTAATATATATTATAACTTTTAACCACTATAATTTAACGTAATTGAATATATGTACTTTTTATAAGTGTGCACTGCATAGTTTTCAGTGTTTTCAGTAGTAACTAATGATATAAATGATGTCGAGATGTTGATGCCGAGACGATACTTTCATTTTCTGAAGAAAAAAAAACGAGCCCGAGCCGAACCGAGACAATATATAAACGAGTCTGAGCCGAGTTGAGACTTTATGTAACTGAGTCTGAAACTCAAGCTTTAGATTTAAGCATCATTTACATCACTAGTATACTAGTTCCTATAGGAACACATTTGGGTAGGTTACTAGAGCATATTTAGGTGGCATATAGGCTAGTACTTTACCTAGAACTATAGTTCCGTTGGTATCATATTTATAATAGAAAACTAATATTTAGGAAGGCGATATATTGTATTCAATATATTAATAGAAAAGCCCCGGGAGAGGCACCGTCCGGAGTTGATAATAGTATAAATAATAAAATGTTAACAATTGTTTTTATTTTATATATTAATAGTAAATTTAGTTTTTAATAGGTTTAAAAGTTGTATTTTAGTTGTATTTTAATCGTCTAAATTTAAATGTAAATTAAAACTGTTATATTACCTACGTGTATATTTATGATCCTCTTTAGTAAAAGAGAGTATTTATTAGTACCTACCTATATATAGGTACACTATATTATACTATATATAGTATTATCAAAGATTTTCCGAAGGAAAGATATAACACTTACGCGAAATCGTCTAATTCGAATTTGTATACAAAATACCCTGGTGCCACCTATAGCGGGTTACTTTTAGGAACTATGCGTTGTTTATAATGTAAATTTGTATTTAACTATACACTTTTAAAATGTTAAATAATATGCTTTAAATTAATATTTATATGATGAAAACTAAGTGTTCATTACTAATATATAACAAACAAATATGATATGTATGTTTTAAATGCTATAAGTATATATTTAGTGAGTAAAAGCTAATTTATATTGCATGTAATTTAATAGAGCAATGAAAACATTGTTGTATGCAAACAGAGCAGAACCTAAATCTATTTCAATGATTTCGATACTACTGCTAGCAGCGGTTGGGGCTATAACTAAATTACGTTGCATGCATAGGAGGTGTTATATCTTTGCTTCGCAAAATCGTTGGTATTATAGTATTACATATATAGTATTAGTAGTACTATAGTATACTATTATAGCATATATGAATATACGAGTATATAGCGTATACGAGTAGGCACCCGTCACCTCTAGCCATCCCGTAATGACATAGTATATACGTTACCATAAGTCTAACCATATACATATAAGTATACTATAGTATATATGGTACATTCATAGTACATTCATAGTAGGGGAAAGTCTCCGATTACCGACCCCTAAATGATTATTTTTAATAACTTATTCAATATTAAGTATATTTATATGAAATTTTGTAATTAGGGTAATATTATGGCAATGAATAATGTGGCTGTTTTAAATTTTGATATAATTATATTTACAAGAATAAACAGGTGGGTCGGTAATCGGATATATGTGCCTAATACCGACCCCCTTCTCCTATTACCGACACCCTAAAATAAGCGTGGTATAAATAATTGTAGTATTATAATATCTAATAAAAATAGTAGATATACTTAAATTTAATTAATTATAACATTCAAGCAATTTATTTATTATTGAATTTATGTTTTAATAGTAAAATTAAATTAAAATTTAAACTTTATAGTAATTATATTAAAATAGTGTATATTATTATTTAATATTTATACATGGTAATTATTTATATATGATATATATCAATGATACACAAACAACTTACGACATACTTTAAAGTAAAATACGGATCTATTTTGATTGGGTATTATAAATAACATGGGATCGGTATTAGGGTAATTTATGGGGTCGGTAATAGAAAAATCATATGGGTTGCTATAATTAAGATAAATTGGTTAATACTCAAATTAAATTATTTTTATAATTGTTATAAACATTTTATTGATCTACAATATCATGTGCAGTATTAAGTTTTCTTTGAATATTTTTTCGATTGAATATTTTTTTAAACAAAATATTTATATTTATCATTAAATTACTAACAGTTTATATATATATATACATTTTTTGATAACTCTTATATTTACTGAGATACGATAGGGGGTCGGTATTAGGAGGGGGTCGAGAAGACTTTCCCCTACTATAGTAGGTACAATATATAGTATATGCATCGTCGTAAGTCTAACCGTAGACGTAGTTGACCAATGGCCAGCCGGTGCTCAGACCACACAAGAAGCCGGCGGTGAACATCGAGAACACAACCCCAGTACCCGTACCCGATAGGGCGTACACTATGAACATGGAGCGCTCCGATACCGGGGCCCATTTACCCCATAGACTCACGTTAGCGGGTATTATGAATCCCTGTGCGGGGTGTAAGGGGTGTAAGGGGTGGTATTGTAGCGGGGAAAGTTGATAAAGATTATAATACATTTTGTGAGTTTTTAAATTTATATATTTCATAATTTTATTTCTTCATTTAAGTTATACTTTTTCTCATAATACATCAACGTAAGATTAATCTTATAATTATATAAATACAATATAGTGTATTTGTTGACGTTCGGTGGAGTTATCATATGCGATATGAGGTGCACCTTAACATGAATTAAATATGTAATTTTAAACAAGACGATTCGCTCAACAATACAACGATTCGCCCGAACTTATATAGGTAAGTAGATTCAAATGTATCTACTAAATACTAATTATAATTAGAGTTAATATATATATATATAGAGTTAATTCAAATTAGGGGGTGGGGGGTATTAGGTAACCAGACTAAGTCCGAGCACCACTCTTGACCACAGGAACCACGTGACCGATAGGTAAGGGGTCCAGTTCATCAGTACGGTAACTAGGGACGACACCAGTAGAGATACGGTCAGTACTACCTTGGCGCCATACCTGTAGTTAGGGAATGGGGGAGATGTATATAGGGGAGTGTTATACTATATATAAAACTATGGATAATACAATATATAACACTATATATAATACTATATATACCACTTATAGTTTCGTGTAGTTCTATTTTGTACACAAAACATGAACAGTATCACCTATAGGTGATATTTATATATATATATACATATATCTAGGGAGAAGTGGCTATTTTCTCTAGCTCTATAGAACAATAGGCATATATGCCTATATATGTTAGGTAGATCTTATCGTTAACCTATAGGTTATATCTCTATAGAGAGAGTCGTGGCTATATGCAGATGTTAATACGTGTAATTTAATATCTATACGAATAGGTCCCACACAATAGTTAAGAGATATGTTTACACGTATAGTATAGGGTTATAGGGTTATAGGGTTATAAGCATTATATGGGGTGTTAGGGGGTTTGATCGATACGGAGGTTTTGGTCGATGCCAATTGACATATATTAATATAATCACAATGGTAATATATATGAAAATATGTTACATTAACGAACTGTGTGTTATGTTAATGTTAGCTAATATTTTAAGAACAATTTTATAAAAATTAAATATATTGAATAATATTATCGATTATCTAAAAGTACATTTTCTGCTATATCATTGTAAAAAAATATCGGAGAGTTAATGATAAATGAAAATGCTTTTTTTATTATATTAAAAACTACAATAATCTAAATAAAATTTAAAAAAATTAATTAAAAATATTAATTAATAATTGAATAAAGATAACATAGTAATACAATATTCGATGCGGTAGGTCAAGTCGGTATCATGAGGGGGTTTTATCGACGCTAATATAATATAACGGTAATAGGTATGAACATATTTTACATTAAAAGACTGTGTGTAATATTAATATTGCCAAATGTGTTAAGAAAAATTTAATAAAAATTAAATATATTTAATATTACATAATATCGATTATGTAAAAAATGCATTTTCTGGTATATTATTGTAATAAATAGTATAATTAATGGTAACATATTTCATATATAATAATTAAGTAAAATTATGTGTGTATTAAATATTATCGTATCATCATAATTTATTATATATAATACATATTCAATTTAGTTAATTTAACTAACATTTTATTATGTAAGCGTATATGGTGACAATTATATGGTGACATATTCGTAACTATCGACCAAAACCTTCTCACGTACCATATTTCTCCGATATTTACCAGAAGTATTAGAACTGATAATATATAGTTTTGATAACATAATATAAAAATCCGAGATAGATATTTATTAGATTTATATATTTTTAACAAGAATTCTAAAATTCAAATACTAAGATTTAATATTCACGGAGTACTTAAGTACTAGCAATTGCTAGTGTAGCTAGTTCCAAATTATATCGACCAAAACATACATCCCTTATATATAATAAACTTTAATGTATATTCTATGCGTGTTTTCTAATCAACTAAATTAATTTATTTTATAAAATGTCTACAGACACTATGCATATATGCATATAGCTCTATAGAGCTATACGGGTGCATTGTTGTAGATGTTGACACCGACATTCAATGACATCCGTATATGTATATATATAGGGGTAGCGTTGTCTTGTCTCTCATTAAGGGTCGCGTTGTCTTGTCTCTCATTAAGGGTCGCGTTGTCTTGTCTCTCATTAAGGGTCGCGTTGTCTTGTCTCTCATTAAGGGTCGCGTTGTCTAGTCTCTTAGTAAGGGTCACGTTGTCTTATATCCACTTAAACTTAAATTAATGGTCTTGTTGTAGTTTATTTAGTTCGCTTAGTCTTAATTTAAGGATACAGTCATATAGTCCTTAAGACGTCTAAAAAAGGATCGCGGTGTCTCTAAACTATAGTCTCTCATGTATGATATGTTATAAAGATGGCGTTATCGCATACAATAGTCGATAAACAAACATTTACTAGGCCTATTATTTACGAGAATTTTAATTACACTAATAAAATAATAACAATAAATCACCGCTATAGCAAAGATTTTGCGAAGCATCCTTCGGTAAATATGTGGCTATAGTAATACTATAGATATATATATATATATATATATATATACATATATATATATATATATATACACATTGTTACGATTACAATGAGTGACGTATATTTACGCTTGTATGGTATACCTATAGGTACCTCGTATATATTATATGGATCCGGATGGTTTCATAACCACGGTACGCACACCCTATTGACAACAACGTAGACCCCGCGTGTAGTATACATGTATGCCGCCTTAGCTTGCTGGGCTACTAAATCAATTTAATATACATATATGTAACGGTACTAACTTATTTGATAAATACCCAGAAGGAATTTGTGTGACTATATAGCCAAAGTATAAAGAACTTAGAATATTTCCTTGAATTTGCCTGCTCCATTGGAAGGGCTGCGTATTGAAAATAAGTTATATACGATTATATATATATATATGTGTGTGTATATATTTTAATTTAATAAAAACTATAGATTAACATATTATACATGTGATATAAAACCAATTAATAATCTAAATATTTATTTACATAACGTTTTCATCGATACCCGAACTAGTTCCATTCGAGAATTGTTGTTTTCCCTAAAATGGTTTTTATATTTAGATATCTAATATAATAGAGTTTTATTAAATTATTGTCTTTATAAAATTAAAATATGTATATGTAATATAGATGAAATTTATAATTATATATTTTTTCATCAGATATTAATATATATATATATATATATATATATATATATAAGTAAATAGTAGACTATTAACACATATGTGTATATATTATTTCTATAGATCTTGTTATTCAACTTAAATAAATAAAGCTTAAAATAAATAGTATAATATATATATATATATACTTATATATATATAGTTCAGAAGTTGTAGAAAACTATAGTTCATGGTATATTAGAAGAAAAACGATAAAGCTTATTTAGTTATATATAGATACGTGTAATGTATAGGGTTTATATCAATTATTGGGTTTTCATCTGTCTATACCAATGTATCGTTATATTAGGATGTAGATGAGTAAGGGTAGTATTAAGAGTATTAATGTTGGAACATGCATTCGAGCGGTTAGAAATTTATAATAAAATAATAATTATAAGAACAATATATATATATATATATATATATATATATATATATATATATATATAGTTGCTGAAAATAGGCTATAATAGTAATTTGAAGGAAATAGAAATAAAAATGAGAAAACATATTGAATAGTTTATACATTGCACGAAAAGATAACACAATATGTAAGGCCTGTGAAGAGGCTGTAGGAGCTAATATTTCGGGTTCTAATGAATTCAAAGGAATGGGACCGACATTTCTAAAAGCTCTATCAATTAGAGATGTTAGCGGAGATGTTAGCGTTTGAGAAATATATCAGTAGTTTATTAGAGTATATATACAATAATATGCAAGTTGCACACTCGATTAAAGCCGACTTAAATGTAGCATGGGGATGTATGAGGAAGGCTAAAAGTAGGAGATTGTATAACAATTATTAGAATTTAACATCTATTAGACGAAACGTATATATATATATATATATACATTGTATATAAAGTATACTTTGTATATCAGCAGTATAATTATATTATTTGTTCATGCATTTATAGTTGGTCTTATTTGCGTTGACATTTATATACGTATTTTATATGCGACATTTATATCGCGTAACGTATGTGCGTAACATGATGTAACATATATGACGTAACACGTGTGACACGTGACATGCGTAACCTGCTGCTGGTTCGGTGATATCATGCAAATCAAGGTCATACTAAGGTTAACCCTTAGCACGGACAGCATGAACACGGACATCGCGGACATCGTGAAGAGGGCCATTCTCTCGGACCTCCACCAAGGGGGCGTGTCTAGGTGGTTGTCACGTGATGTGACAGTTATACGGTGGTCGGTGACGTCATCGGTTGAAGGAAGCGGGGCTATAGGCTTACCCACATCTGCTGGTCAGGGATATATATATATATATATAGTAATATATTATATGTTCTGTTGTTGTCGCCTATATGTATAGTCATATCGATATATTACAGACGATGCAAGGGTAGGACGAGATGGGAGATCAGTATATAGATACCCTATAGGGTGGGCGTGGTCGCTAGAAGTAGGCGGTCACACACGATTGCCCACATCTACGGGGAAGCGGGGACTATATTATTAATATACTTCATCGCTACCTTTTTACCATTGTTATTACTATTAATATTATTATTATTACTATTACTACTACTATTATTATTATTATTTAAACTCAATCGCTAATAATTCGTAATCATATATATTACGGCTGTGTTTCCTAAATAAATATCATCATTCTACCATTAGTGATTCTACCACCCGGGCGCTATCTAGGGGATATAGGGGAGGAAGGAGAGATGAGTGACGTGTTCAAGCTATCGGGTCACGTGGTACATGCGCGCACGCGTGAATCGGCGATAAAGTGCGAGGAAATAAGTTAACAGTGGAAGATATGATTATAACTGCTCGAAGGGCGATAAGCATGCTCGGGTTATTAGATCTTAATATAATTATATAATTCAGTTTAAATCGTCAACAACGAATTTATAAATGATTATTAATCGATCGCTAAGCTTCACGATACGAACACGTGATCACACCATTACGTAACGATACCACCACATAATCACCAGCAGAGGCGCTCTCGTCAATCATGATGATATAGCCCCGCCCCTCCTAGGTACATAGAATATCGAGTTGTGTCGAGTCATTCATGCGTGAACCATTTAACGTGTGTAGAATATCGTTGACTATATATTATAATTAGATAATAAATAGATAATAAAATATAAAAGATAATAAAATACTTGTTTATATAAACTACGTTATTATATATTAATTTTTATTTAAATCCTTTTCAACAAAAAAGTTGGCGCGAAAAATAAAATACACCCGAGCATTAGAGTAATGCATTTTGAGAATGTATAGAATATAAAGAAAATATTAACTTGCAAAATCTCGATACATTATTATTATCTATTTATTTAGATTTATCGCTTTATTTGCATGTGTTCCCTTAAAGAAACTACGTTACAATTACAATTATAATGACACGCAAACGATTTATGAGGTTGTAGGGTAAATATAAAATGATACATCGTAATAAATCACGAGATAGATCGCGGTTCTTGACGAGTAACAAACAACTATAAAACACGAGACATTTTATGAGTTTTTGAAGGATTTAAACGAAAATAAATATATAATAACGTAGTTTATTTAAACAAGTATTTTGTTATCTTTTACCTTTTATTATCTATTTATTATCTAATTATAATATCTATTCCACTATATTATATACATGTTTAATGGGTCACGCATGAATGACTCGACACAACTCGACATACTATGTACCTAGAAGGGGCGGGGCTATATCATCATTATTGACGAGAGCATCTCTGCCGGTGATCACTTGGTAGTATCATTACGTAATGATGTTATCACGTGGTCGTATTGTGAAGCTCCGCTTAGCTGTCGATTAATAATCATTTATAAATAACAAAAAATACAAATTATAAATAACTGATTTATCTTTATATATATATATATATATATATATATATATATATATATACAGTATACTGTTAATACTAATCTGAAATTAGTTATTATATGATATGCATATTTGTAGAGTTTATATATAAACTATAAATTATAAATATAAATATATATATTAGTGAAAAGCTTTAAATATATATATATATATATAATATGATATACCATTTGTCATGTGATTTATGTCAATGTTATTTTGTATAACAGTTGTGGTATTATTATACTATGTTGGTGTTTAAACTAGGTATTTAACCTATATAGTTTAAACAAACTACATAGTTTAACACAGTAAGGGCAGCATAAATATGCATTATAAAAACCAACATAGAATAATACCAACGATTTTCCGAAGGATGCTTCGCAAAATCTTTGACAATACTACCACGACTGTTGTAAAAAAAACAACATTAACATAAATCACAAGGATATCCTATATATATAAAATATCATACATAGTATAGGGAAATAGTAGAATATATATATTAGTATAAACATTACGATTATTTGTATTACAATATTAATATTAGTATTACTACTGCCGAAGTATACTACGGGTATACTACTGGTAGCATCTTACCTTCAAAATGATACTAAGAATATAGAATTCTCAAATTTTATTCAATTTTTTTTTT
Organism: Osedax fenrisi; assembly: GCA_964019155.1. Taxonomy (NCBI): domain Eukaryota; kingdom Metazoa; phylum Annelida; class Polychaeta; order Sabellida; family Siboglinidae; genus Osedax; species Osedax fenrisi. The sequence goes on along the minus strand of OZ025244.1, from coordinate 28,619,675 downwards.
TAATATTTTCTCAATAGAGATTTCATAATATACAAGTGTCATCGTAAATACTGTACTATATATACAAGTAGTATTCTATCACCCATATTATGTAATATTCACATATATCGTTTACTGATATCTCTTAAGGGGATAGGCACTAAGGGCTGAAGACACCCACATATAGGTCATCTAGCAGTTAGTGACCTTGTAACCTATATGTTTAATATCGACATTCCTAAGTCACATATCATATCAAATGCTTGTTCTTACCGAAGAATTGATTCTATTGACACTAATATATTTGTATCTGATTTTAATGATCTTGTCTTCCCTGGAATTGATATAACGCAATTGAATGGTATACTAGATTTGTTATTGAATAAACATGCCCAATTAGTTACTCCAAATATATCTAATACGCATAGGGCTCCTTGGTATAATAAAACTTTAGCTAACCTAAAACGTAGAACTAGATACTATGAGCGATATTTTGTTAAAGGAAGATCTGATATATCTTATGAATTATTTCGAAAGGTTCGTTCTGAATATATAAATTCCATAAAGGAGTTTAAAATAAAATATATAAAAAATACAATTGAGTGTTGCACAATTAACTCTCGTAAGTTTTATTCTCTTATTAACAATCTCACTGGTAGGAAGAATAATATAACTTTACCTAATATAAATACTTTTAATATAATACTTTTACTGATGATAAAATATGTTCAACTTTTATAAATCATTTTCGGGATAAGATTACCATGATATGTGATACTATTAAAATTGCTAAATCTAATATTAGTATTAATCTCGATCCATTTGCTCCCGACTTTATTCCTGATTCTAATTTTGCACGGAATTATAGTTTCTCAGATTTTTACATGGTTTCAGATTCGGAAATTTATGATTTAATTATGTCATCTTCGTCGACTAGTCCTAATGATATTTTACCACTTAGTCTTATTAAAAAACTTTCTTATACCCTTGTGCCGCATTATTGTTCTATTGTTAATTTTTCTTTATACACTTCTAATTTTCCTACTATATTTAAACATGCATTAGTTACTCCATTATTGAAGAAGTCTAACTTAGATTGTTCTAACCTCTCAAATTATAGACCTATATCGAAACTACCTATGCTAAGTAAAATAATTGAGAAAGTTGTTAGTAAACAAATCAGAGAGTACCTAATGAATAATGATCTTTATGATGATTTTCAGAATGCATATCGACCAGGACATAGTACTGAGACTACTTTAATAAAGTTAACTAATTATATAATAGGCTACTTAGATGATTCAGAACATGCGCAGTTACTTCTTCTTGATCTATCAGCTGCTTTCGATAGTTTAGATCATAATATTCTTATATCTAGACTAAGATCAATAGGTTTTAATGGTGCTGCACTAAATTGGTTAATTTCATATCTATCTAATAGAACATACTCTATATATATTAAAGGTATTTATTCACCAAATGAATCTCTAATATATGGTGTTCCACAAGGATCTGTATTGGGTCCGTTATTATTTATGATTTACATTCTTCCTCTTTCTAAAGTTATTAAACAATTTACTAATATAAACTATGTAATATATGCTGATGATATTCAGTTATACTGGAAAGTACCTACTAGTAGCAATAATGTACCTAATGAGTTAACCTTGTGTGCTCGAAATGTAAGAAAGTGGCTTATTCTAAATAACCTTTTTCCTAACTCTTCTAAAACTAAACTACTTAATATTTACCTTAAACCTTTTATTTGTCCCACTATTACATTTGATTCTACAGTTATTATTCCAAGTGATTGTGCTAAATCTCTTGGAGTAATATTAGATTCAAAATTAGGATTTACTCAATTCGCCACTTCGCAATGTAGATCCGCTAATTTTAATCTTTTTAATATTAGAAAAATTAGAAAGTACTTGAGTACGGAATCAACAATTGCGTTAGTGCAATCTCTTGTGTTATCTAGATTACACTATTGCAATAGTTTACTAATTAATTCCAAACTGAAATTATTTTATGGATTAAATTTTATTAAATCATCTACAAGATTAATCTTTAATATTAAGAGGTGTGACCAAATAAGTATTACAAAAAAATTAGGCGATTTAAATTGGTTCCTTATGGACAATATGTGCAAATTTAAAATACTAAGTATAACTCATAAAACTATTATTTTGAAAAAGCCTATATATTTAAATAAACTCCTTAATGAAGAGCTAATGAGAAACACTCGTCTGCAATATTCAAATTTTCTTTCAGTGCCGAAAATAAATCTGATGAGAATTGGGAAAAGATCGTTCGGCTGGGCTACTCCTTCCATGTGAAATTCTCTTCCCAAGTCATTACGATGTACAAGGAGTCACACCGAATTCAAGAAGAAATTGCGAATTTTTTTGTTAACTATTTAATTAATTTATTAATTTAATTATTTATTTTTATATATGCTCAACACTTGTGAGATTTTAAAATATAACGAGTGTCTAAATAAATAATTACCTTACCTTACCTTACCTATAGTTGTGTAGTGACGATGATATACACCGACTATACGATAACGGTATTGTCAAGGACATGGTAGTATGTCCTTGGTATTATGTCATCGGTTTTGGTTATTACACTATATATTGTACATTACATCGATACGACGTTTAATCATAGATATTAGTGTGAGGTACACTACAATCCTGCTCGATAGCTAAGCTTGTAATACACATCAATATAGATTACATTAAATTGATATGACTTAAGTAATACATATACATATAGATTACATTAAACTAAACGGATATATTAAACTTTTCGTGAATATTTATAATAAAAGTAATTGTAATGTTGTTTCTTTATTCCTAACCATGTATGTATGTCCTTCTGGATATGTATGCACTTTTATATATGTATTTAAATATATATTTCCGTAAAACAATATGTCCCTATGGGACTATATATAGGAAACATATATCCTTATATATATTTATATATGTATTACTATATGGTATATACACGGCGTATCGGACCCACAATGCAACTTAATACGCCGAATACCTCACACACATATAGGTACATTAGGTACGTCGGGTTCCTGTATGTATGAACTACCGGATTGTATGACGAATAACCATCTGATATCGATATTATAATATTCGTTGAAAAGAAAACTATACGGTTATTTGATTTCTATACAATTACATTAACGTTAAACGACTTCATATATATATCTCTCGTTTTGTTACGTTATTGTATTAACAGATTATTATGTCATTTATCGTATGTATATATGATGTCAGTAAACATTTTGTGTTTTTTTCAGTAAATAAACTATTAATACATATATGTATATATATATATATATATATCTATATATATATATATATATATATATATACTATACTATACTATACTATACTATATTATACTATAGTAATATATAATTACATACCACTGTGATTAGGCGATATTCCATTAACGACTGTCATCTCGAGCTTACTAAATACAATTACTTTAACCTATAGTTGCATTCAACGAGAATACGTCAGAATACCGTCTACACCTTAAAGGGCGTATATAGGCCTATGTATGTATGCGTGTGCGTGTGTGTATGTGTGTGTGTATGTGTATGTGTTCTCGTTAACGTAAGAATAGATCACGTGTGACATCGGCTAGTGTCGAGTTAACGGGGTTGTGGGCGTGTCAACACGTGATAGTGCAAATATAGTTACGTAATAGCTATTACTCGCAGCTAACAGTAATAGCCTCATAATAGCCTTATAATAGCATAACTGATAGCCTATCATGTTTAGATTGTGCTATTATGCTGCTATTATTTTGCCATTAAAAGTGTATTATTCTGCTATTATTTTGTAAGGATATTATGCTGCCATTATGTTGCCATTAAAAGTTTATTATGCTGCTAGGGGAAAGTAACCGAATACGGACAGTGTCCGAATACGGAAACTCTCGGTATCTCAGAAACCATAAATCCTACAAAACAAATATTAATGAATAAAATATTCATAATTATATAAATAGTCTAAAAAAGTATTTTTTAATTTTTAATTATTCATAATATAATATTAATATAGTCACGTGTGTAGAACTACAGAGCTGTAGTATGGTAGGGTGTACCCACATATAGGTATAATATCAACCTTGTGCTAGATATACATATTGTTATTTTTGTTATTTTTATTTGGTGGAGTCCTTTCATCCCATCCAGGAACTTAGATGAAGTTTTCACTTATAACCATATATCATATATGATATATGGCTCTAATGTCCCTTCGAAGCCGCTCTCATGTTAAGGCATCCATGGTTTTAACGAGAGCCGATCATTTATTTATACACAATTATATAAGATCACTTCTAAATAATATTTTAAGACACATTTTATAAAATTAATTAATGGTCCGGACGAGGTATATATATATATATATATATATATATATATATATATATATATATATATATATATATATATATATATATATATAGTGTATCCGTATTATAATACAGAGTCCGTATTCTTGAATCGGTACCTAATACGGACACACCCCGTTATATTTTGAATAAAAAGATTAAATAAAATTTTAAAATCACAATAATATCCACAATTATATAATATATGTTTATTGCGCTTTTTGAAAATATATATCGAGTCGTAAATGTTGTGATTTTACGTTGTAAATCGTGATTTATTGCTAAATCTCCGAATTAGGTTACTTTACCCCATATCGTAGAACATACGGTGTTCGGATAATATATAAGTATTTTTACTATACCTGACTTAAAAGTTATATAAGGTATTATATATATATATAGATATATATATATATATATATATATATATATATATAATATGTATATGAATGTAACGTAGGTATATATATAGATTACGCCTACTAATATACGAACTCGTAAATAACATAACCTATGTCTAAAGGTGGTATTAAACATTAACGATATACAGACACCATAGTGCAGTAGACACTGTCGGTTGTAATGCACTTTAAGTACAACGCGTTAACTTTCTAATATAACTGCGCTTACTTTCGGCATTTATAAGTAATGAATAATTCAATTTCTATAGAAGTTCGTATATTTATATGTACTGTGTAGAAGTAAAAAAACATAAATTAAAAAAATAAGACTAAAAAGACTAAGTATATAAGATATGTGGACCTAATAACTAACGACCCCGTAAATAAGCGCAGCGATATTACTACGATGGTCAGTGTACCATTACTACTAACAATACATATGTACTATATAATATATCTATATAATAATACATCATTTAAGAATTGTTAAAAAGTTAAGCGTAATGACGTATATTTATTTATTTCACATGGTCATACCGCGTGATCACGCAACTGAGAGAATGTCGCCAATATATATATATATATATATATATAATATGAGCTATAGACTGACGACGATGTACAATGATGCGTGACGAACTATATATGGCAAACGAATACTACTGACCGTGAAATGTCATAGGATGTTCCATTATATATTCCATTATATTTTTGTTATATGGGTGTTATATCAAACATATTGTAAACGACAATGGAACGTTACATATAATATGTTTACGCGTTTAATAATACGGATTAACAAGTAATATTATAATAAAACAAGAATGCATATCATTTTCAAATTAAAATATTACTTTAAATGTCATTAATAACACCAATAACATAATATAACCTATATATAGGTACCACAATATATTGTTCTATTATTTGAATGTTTAGAGAATTTGCCTCAGTTATTCAAATCAGCAATTACATCATAGAACGTATAACATCAAGGACATAGCCTTGACAACACACCAAATTAACATTAACTTCGATTACATTACCTAATATATATTGTATTTCTATACATTGAGTACACTATCCTTTGTTGAATCTTATTAGAAGTTATAGTCTTATAAGATTGTATTTGATTGATATATAACTATAGTTTATATATACACAAATATATCACGATAGATAGATAATGTTTCCTATTACGTAGGCATATACTTGTTAACGTTTACAAAATAAAACAATTTAGTAAAAGCAAGTCAGCGGTAATAGTTACAAATACAATTACAAAGATTCTATTTTAAAGATACGATTTAGACATTCGTGAATGACATAATCGATGTATGAAGATTATTTCATTCTGCTGCAGCTGCGAATCTAGGAATCTTATACCTAGAGCTGTTCCCATAATTATTTAAAACCATTATTTAAAACCTACCACACTACAGCTAGAGTTATATCTGATTAGATATATCTAATCATCATCCACCGAGGTTGTCTATCTGTCACTTTATATATTAATAGAGTACTGTGATGAATCGATGCATTATGTTTCAATCGTTTAAATATTATATTGAATGGAGTAAAAGAAGATCATTGCGAAATATTCACCGATTTCAAATTGTTTAAGTGGTATGATACATCATCATGGTTAAAGTTTTAGTATTGTGTGATACTCTTATAGGGTTATGCAATAGTTAGTTTAGATTAACTATGATATAGATAAGGGGAATAGTAAGGGAGGATATAACTAATGATTCGATATTCATATTAATAATGTAAAGTAATAAAGCTTAGCATCGATCTTATTTATTTAATTTATCAAAAGTATCATAGTAGGTATATTATATACCGTATATACCGTATATATATAGTTATATTTATCATATATAGATATACGTATACCTATAGATATCAGGGGCGGATACAGGGGGGGCTAGGGGGGCTCTAGCCCCCCCCCCTCATGATTGTAAAATATATGATTTAAAAATAGATAATATGGTTAAATCAGCAAAACATTCAATATCAATTATAGGTAGGGTGAATCTTTAAATGGCCGATTGTATATACCATGTATTTTTCATTTAAAAATTAATCACAATCAAGTTGGAAAATGTGTCACTTCGTCCATGATTAAGTTTAAAGATTCGATTGCAGATTTAAGAAAATTTGAATCAATTATAGTTGATATATTTACCACAATAACTCTTTGGAAGAAAATTCTCGTTTTATTGCAGTGATAGAAAATAAGAAGCATGCTGCAATCAGCTATAATGCAAGTCAACGATAACATATCTAAGTAAATTTAATGCAACAGAGAAAAATTTAAAATAATATTAAAGGGGTATCCCACTATACTTGTATATAAGATTTTCCGGCAACTTACTTGAAATATTGTAACTTTAAAAAATTATTATATCAAGTTGTAATGGAATACTCCTATAAAGTTATTATATTTCAGGTAAGTTGCCGGAAAGTAAGGGGGTTTCCCACTAAAATTGTAGTTAACTTGATAGAAAATCATTTTAAAGTTAAAATATTTCCGGCAACTTGCCGGAAATATTTGTAGTGGGATACCCCCTTTAGATATAATCATTCTTTATAGAAGATAACATATTTCATTACATGGTCATAATGAGTATTCTCTAGAATCTATAGATCAGTATACTGATCCACATTTTAATCTAGGAAATTTCAATGCACTTCTAAAACTATGTATAAACTCTGGAAATGATATATTAAAAGAACACTTATTAATGTGTAGTAAAAATGCTAAATACACCTCAAAAACAACACAGAATGAATTGATATTTGAATGTGGTGAATATATTAAAGAAAGTATAATTATTCTTCAATTATAATTGATGATATAAAAAAAGCTAAATATTTTAGCTGATGAAACCATAGATGTATATAATACTGAACAAATGGCTTTATAAATTAGATATTATAATGGTAAGTGTATCACTGAAAAGTTGAATTCTTTCATAGGATGTGAACATCTTAGTGGAGAAAGTAAAGCTAACTTGATTATGGATACACTAACTAAATCTGAATTAAATATTGAACATTTAAGAGGGTAAGGATACTATGGAGCAGGAAATATGTCTGGAAAAATATAAGGAGCGTCAACTATAATTCTGAATAAGAACACTAACTCTACACACGTATACTATAGATCACATGTATTAAATATATCAATAGATAGATGAATGCAAAATGTCGTTAATTCAAAATATGTTAAGCATATTATTAGAAATCTGCATATTTTTTAAATATTCTGTTAAAAGGCAAGGTTTATTAGAAGAAAATTTTACACAAATTTGTGTTGAATCTTCTAAAAAGAAATTAGTTAAAGTAAAACGAGATCGGTTGCCAGACATGATGCTTTGCGAGTATTTATCAAACTGTATCAATAAATACTTGCAAAATGTTAGAAATATATGAAGATAAAACATTGAATTCAGAAAGTATAACAAAAGCTAACGGTCTTTACAAGTCTATGATTAATACTCAATTTAGTATGTCATTAATTGTATGTAATAATTCAATTAATTTCATAGAAAATTTAACAAATGCTCTCCAGGGTAAGTCAATAGATGCATATAAGGCAAATCATGATATTCAAAGTGTAATTAAAGGGATACACGTTTGTAGAGATAATATTGATGAAGTACAATTAGAATGGAATGAAGAAGCGTCACATTTATTATCATATTCAAATGAAGGAATTTCTTTACCAAGGTTAAATAAAGACATCTGCTTCATCATCTGAAGAGTATTTAAAAAAAAGTAATATATATTCCATTCTTGGATCATTTGATAATGGAGATGAAAGAAGGATCCAATATATACATATTGTATATATCTCTTGGAGCATTATTAATTCCAAAAGTAATGAATGAAAACAAGGATTCATGAAAAGAAAATATATTAAAGTTTTATGAATTAGTAAAAGATGATTACCAAAGATACATTTAATACAAACCGAATTGATTTGTTGGGAAGTTAAATGGACAGAAAATAAATATCTATAGATATAGGTATACCTAATACAATAAAAATTGTTACGATCAGTACTCAAGTACTCGATAACATGGCAAGGTAAATTGAAATTATTAAATAATTTATAATTTATATATATTATTATATACATTTTTTCATAATATCTATGAAATGCTTTTATTGATGGATACTACTCCAGTTACCTTGTGTGAATGTGAACGTTCATTTAACCGATTAAGAATAATAAAGACATATTTACCTTAGATTATGAGTGAAGATCAACTAAAAAGACTTTCTTTATATATACATAAAGACATAGAGATCTATTGTGATTATATTATTTCCAAATTTGAAATACGTTATCCAAGAATAATGCAATTGATTAATATATTGGATTAATAGTTTTTATTCAATAACATATAAAATATTATTCTATTTAATTTAATATAGTATTTAAATAAATTGAATATTATCATAGTAAATATGTCTTATTTTAAAAATATACTTTTATTTGAATGTCAGCCCCCCCCTTGAAAAATTCCTGTATCCGCCCCTGGATATAGTACTAGTATAGCTATAGTAATATAACCAAAAGGCTTTGCTATTACTATAGGTATTTATACCTATATAGTAATCTGATAATAAATATTAAGTTTATCATCAAATAATAACTCTATATTCTTATAATTAGCTGGAATAAAAATAACTGAATCAATAGAATTAACAGAAAACACTTAATTCCATCTAGAAATATATAAAATTATGGGTTATTGTAATGTTATTCATAAGATTATTATTAATAAAAAATGTCTTGATTAAGATAATATAATTAATAAGTTCAAGATTACTATCATGTGAGGTATTGATTGATATATTAGAAATAGTTGAAGTTTATTAGCAACACATTGAGCATTATTTCTATTCAAATTAGAGATAATATTGTTAAGGGGGTATTTACAGAAAAAATTAAATATATACATAAACTGAACTCTATGAAACAACATATTTAATATTTGTAGAACAAGAATAATAATTATTTATTTGTAGTGAATAAGTTCCATTTAAGTATGAAATACACTACTAAAGAGTATTACCAGAGATACTTAAAGTAGACATTCGTTCAATGATAAAAGAATGGCTGAATTCTGAAGATAAATTATATAAAATAAGTTGTAAATAGCGCATATTATCAAGAAAGTAAAGACAATCATCAAACAGTTGAGAGTAGAGTTTTAGTACTATGCTATCTTCTACATCTTCAATTAGATAAATATTCTCTATCAAGTTCATGGTTTTTAAATCTGTTTAAATTTTATATTTCATTATAAAGTGTTATCTAAATAAATCAAAATAATTTAATTTTGTACAAATGTGAAAGTAAAGTTGTTAATATATGTAAGATTACAGGCTGCGATATATTTATATTCTTTACTGCCAATGAAGGCTGATTACTAACCTTCATTTTTTCAGCAATTCAGAATATTAACTGCTCTACTATATATATATATATATATATATAATTTGAATTAAGTTATATACGTATATCGTATAATTCACTTATCTTTAATTAAAGTGAAATGTGATGTTATTTTAGACTTAAACTGTAATCAAGTGTATATTACTTAACGAACTTGTGATTCACAATTGCAATGACTCCGAATGAACCAAGGCAGGTATAGTCATATGGAGCAAGAGTTTACTATATATTAACATATATCGCGGTTTTAATCAACTTATATTATTAATATATATTTTGTTTTCGAAATCTTAATGTAAACATTGATGAATTATCTTACAAACATTTATCATTAATAATTTCACATTATTCTGTTAAATCATTCTAATTGATCCCTCTCTCACACTTTATGCATTAACTTATTTATTGTTAAGAACTTTACTATGGTGACACCATGAAATTATTTCTCTCCATCGATTATTTGTATGTTAGATCATCCTACTATTAGCTGATATCTCTAGTAACTCACTTCACTATTCATACTTAATGAACTGCCCGAGTAGCTAAGCTAGGCTAAGGTACCAGTTCAGTAGGACACCATTTCAAACCTCGAACTGACTTACGAAAGAGGTCTTACAATTAGTAATATTGATTTAAAAAGTGATCTTATATAATTGTGTATACACTATTATCATGTTTAGTTCAAGTCTGGATGCCTTGAGAGAGGCTAAACTAAGATTACTATCTCTAGCAAGATAACATCTATACACAACAGTACTTTATGATATCAGCATATGAAGAGTTATATTAAGATTATATAAAGATAATGTAAAATAAATATAATTTTATAAAAAAATGTTGAACAAAAAAAATATATATTTCATGATTGTTGATACTTTTGTACGATATATGTCATTTTGAAGATAATGTCTATAATTGTAATATTTTAATAAAATAAATTACAAAAATACATAGATCTACATTAATCGGCTCTTAAAAGGTTATTTATAATAAAAATTTCATATATTGTGTTTATTATCTAAATATATTTAAACGATTTAATAATACGTCGGTGAATATATGAATAATAGTTTGTATATAATAATAGATAATATAATAATGAAATACTTGTTTCCTCTATGGATAAACGTCAACATGGTATATATATATAACATGAAATCAATAACAAAAATAATACGTGTATATTTAGGTGTTCATTTCTTTGCAATTCAAACATGTTCGATCATTCAGCATAAAACAGTGCCTGTCGTAGAATGTTCATTGTTAATCTAATGCAGACATTTGTAATGTATGATATGTTTCAAAATAATTAACATTATATTTTCAATTATATATATATGCTTAAATAAAAAAGAAATCAATAATAATCTGATTATATACGATGATATATGATTTTAATGTACACATAATATAAACAATTATAATTATAGTTATATTTACGAGAATTAACGATAAATAGATAATGGTATTGCAATATTAATTTAATATGCAATAATACTTCATAGGTCTTAAATAAGATCGCTATCAAAGATATTCAATTAATTCATCCACAACTAAAAACATCATTTCATTCCTAATGTATTTAATATTAAATATAAAAATAATTAATACGTATTAAAAATAACTATAATCTAGCGACTGAAGTGACTTTAATTAGATGACAGGGTATGTGACTTTTGTACGGTGAATTGACTGGTGTCACCGCTATTGAATAGTCAAAGGCTAATACCACTAAGATCACTAGTAGCAATCACCAGTAGCTCCGAGTAATAACAATGCATGTACGCCATAGATTGTAAGGGAATAGTGGATCTGAGAATGATTTCACAAACGTAATATCTAAATTTAAATAATATATAATATATAATTGTAAACAAATATTTCTAAAAGACTAACTATTATATATATATACATATATATATTCAAATATATAATATATAATATATATACATATATATAATATATGCATACATATATGTGACAGTATAGAAAAGATATTGATCTTTATCTGAAGCCCTTTAGAGGAAATAACAATATAATTAATTTAAATACTTCATACGAAAAAAATATACAACTTTCTTCTAATAAATATTATTATTATATATATATATATATATATGCAGATATGCATGTGTTAGTAACCTATGATAAACGGTGGCGCAGTATGAGCAGGACGAAGCGATACTTTCGAAAGGGAAGATCACCTCTCTGAGGTCACAGATCCGACAGATTGACCCCTTCTTCTGACAGATCTACGGGTGGAACGCTGTAGTTATTACTAGTGATCGAGGCGGGGTGGGTAATGATCTCACACTCTGCGCATGTAACTACACTGAATGTACGCAGTTAGCTGTCTATATAACTTGGTATAAACACATCTGTAGATAGTTAATACGGACGTAATGCAATTATTATAAAGCTATTATAAAATGTATGAATATAATAATGATTTCAAAAACATAATCTCTAAAGTTAAAAAATATTTATTATATAATTGTATACATATATTTCTAAAAGGCTAAATAGTATATATATATATATATATGTGTGTGTATGACATTGTTAATTCCAGGTTTAGGGCAGTTACCCACAAAATAAATTATATGGAATTACAAAATATTTGACTAGGGCAATTATAGATTGTAGGTATACATTCACATGCGTTATTGAATAGTAAACCGGGCAGTCCATCTTAATGTGTTGAGCGAATGAGGAGTGGACAATGGTGAGCTCCTTGACCAGTTGTCCACTTACCACATCGCACAGGTCCTTTAGGGAATACACGCTCGCATTCTCCACAAAGTGTTGGCGGTCTGACAGCTGTGAGGGGCACGTTATTAGAGAGGGGTGGTAGTATTTGAGAGAGAGTGGTCACGTTATTAGAGAGGGGTGGTATTATTTGAGGGAAGGTGGTCACGTTATTAGAGGGAGGAGGTGATACTGTTAGAGAGTGGTTTAACGATGTGAAGTCACATAAGAATAAGGGGTAATACTATTAAATTATGGAGAAAGATTATTAGAAAAAGGGGGAAACATTATTTAGAAAAAGGAGAAACATTATTAGACAGAGGATATTGTTAGGGATATGAGAAATAATATTAGAAAATGGAAACTATTCTTAAAGAGAGGGTATAATTATCAGAATGAGGGGGCAATAATATTATAGAGATGGAAAGAGACATTATTATTGATAAGAGAACATTTACTAATGGAAAAGGAGAAATGTGAATAGAATGGGAAGTATATGATATAAAGATAGGGGGTAGTACAACCTTCTAGCAAGAGGAGAACAGTACACAATTAATATATATAAAATATATATAGATATGTGACTACACATTAGACCGGTTCGTACTACATTTTTTTTCGTAATTTTATAAAATTTCACATCTGTGACAATTATGTATGCTATGATGAATAAGTGTCTACAATTTTAGACCTATATCTTAAATAGTTTTATGTCACGAGACCTTTTTATTTTAACATTGAATACATATAAAATTTAATATGGGGGAGATATAGAAATATGTTTTATTCAATTTTTATAAAATTGAATGTTTTTTTTAAGCCAACTATGGATATATCCTAGAAACATATATTACAAGTAGTATTAACAATATAAAATATTTTTCATAACAATCTAAATGCCCAAATTTTATAATATAATTTTAGTAAAAAAAATATCTAAAAATCGTATAATTTGATATAAATTATTACAATTTAATTTAAAAAATTAAAATATATAATTTGTAGATAATAATAATACAATTTAAATAAATTATTAAACAATTAAAAATTATTTTTAGAAAAAAAATTAACATCATTTGTAAATTTTTTTGGATTTTTATTTGAAATATGAAATACAAAATAAGTTTACATATTTTTTAATTTTTTTAATTTTATTTGTATAAAGGACATTTATATCTAACTTATATCCACAATTCAAATCAATCAGATCACTCAAATTTATGTAAAGTATAATTATATATATTAATTTAAAAAAATTAATTATTTTTTTGAATTATTTTGAAATAAATACTTTGTAAAATGGTGTATTTTCTCGAGTTTTAGGAGACATTAATATTGGTAATTTGTAGATATAAAAATGAAATATAGATATTATATTAATAATAAATATAAATAATGGTATATATTATATTAATTCACTAAATATAATACAAATACATAATTCATTTTAAATATTAATTTAAATATTTGTAAACATCAAAGATAATAAGATGGCGTCATTACTATTATACATGGAATATTATACATTTTATTTTAAAATAATAATTTATATTTCAAACTTTAAATGCTTCGTGACCAAAGGTAACTATTTTTTTATAAAATTGTTAATACATATTATACTAAAATATAGATATGTATTATATTTTATATGAAGGATTAAAAATTGATTTGAACGAACCGGTCTACTACACATGCTACTATAGGACGATTACATTCCATATACTTAATAACCTGTATCAATAGTTTACTATGCAGTGCCAGACGACATTTCATAAACAACTCTTTCATGATTATTAATTCTTCTCGGATTTTCTGTGTGTTAGTGTTTATATTTATAGAAATTTAATAATATTAATTAATATATGTATAATATTATTATGATGTAATATTATTAATATTAATAATTATTCTTGAGTATTTTTAATATTATAAATATAATATTATATTATTAATAGTTATAAGAGATATAATATACTACAAGTAATATTTATTATATTATATTCTTAATTAGTAATAATAATAATTGAAGTTACATTTACACAAGAATTCCTCAAAAATATAGTTTATTCGTCAGCAATAGAAATTAAATATTTATATATATATATATAAATTATATTATATATATATATAAATGTATCATATGATTTAAATAAGAAATAATAAAGGTACTAAACTTTATTTAATGAAAACACCACTATTTTAAAGTAATTTATCTATTATTATAATTATTAAGAGTAACATACATTAATTATTATAATGCCACATACACGAATAAAAGTGTAGAATAATTTAAAAATAAGTTACCACCACAGCTATGACCTAGACTGTGGTTAATAATGTGCTGATGATGTCACATGACCGGCTCATCCAATCAGATTAGTACATAAGTTAAGAAGTTAGATATTAGAATGTAGTGTATCTAAAATAATCTTATTTATACGTGCTTAATGATACAATACAACAACGGGTTATTGAGTTAGCGGGGACCTAACTTAGTCCTCTGCGATACTACTGATGATTACTATCATCCAATCAGCCATTAGTATATCATTTAAATTATACATAATTATAGATAATTCATATAGTCGTAATGTAATTCATATTTTGTAAACAGATTTTGAATACGTGAATATCAGAATGATTTCAAATCCTGATAAAGTTAAATAAATATAATATTAATCAAAATAGTTTAAATGATAAATAATCTGATTAGATGACTCATTACCGCCGGCGCCTCGACCGAGGCTCGAAGCCGGGCCGCTCGCCCGCAGTAGTAACCTTGATATCGGACAGCTCCTCACAGTACCGATACAGTTGATCGTTGCACAGCGTCACGTCTATACTAGGCTGGTCGTACATCAGACGTAGGTATTGTTTACTGGATCTGGATACCTGAGGATGGGGTGGGGGCGGTATGGGTTAACATCACAATGCATGTGTGTGTTTGTGTGTGTGTATGTGTGTGTGTGTATGTGTGTGTGTGGGCATGAATGTATGTATATAATCAATGTTATATCTTTTAATGTTCTTAATTATCTTACGTTCTTAATTTTTACATTTTCACTTGAAATTTTTAGTCATTTCCATATATAAATTTTATATAATCGGTATAAATAGTCAATAACAGTTAGATATATCCATGAATAACATATACTGATTTATGAATAGAAAGTAAATCTCTAGATAATATTATAGTACGAAATATTCAACCGCTGATACAGTGTAAAGTAACACATAATATTTGCAAGTTGATTTATCCAGTCTATCGTAGAATATATTTACAATTCCATCATTCATATAAACTGTCTGTATAGCTGATCAAGCTAAGGCATCAGACACACAAGTATAAGGATACGGGTTCAAACCACGTCCAGACTAATAAAATAGGTCTTAAATAATATATATAAATGTTTTTATATATTTGTGTATAAAAAATGATAGGCTCTCTTTAAAACCACGGTTGCCTTAACATGAGAGCGGCTTCGAAGTCACATTATAGTAGTTTGATTATAAATGAAAACATCATTTATGTTCCAGGATAGGATATAAGGACTCCACCAAAATAACAATAATAATAACAATAATAATAACAATAATAATAACAATAATTATTAATCAAATACTATAGATTTTCAATACATAATTCAATCTTATTTCCGATTTCACTTTTCACTGTGATACTCGTTTCCCTTATATACGGTATTAATTAACTTTTTTTTCTCACTTATTTTGTAAAATGACTCTGTAGGAATTGATTCGATACGAAACGACTGGTACCCATGCCGACCTCACAGCTGCGATACCATGACCTCTACGGCTAACCTTGCGAGGCTGGAAGTCCCAGTTACGCACAACTCTGGCGGGTATCGTCATCAGATCGTTCCAGTGGCAAGAACTGCAGAAATAACGGCCCTTGTAGTCGCACAGCCTCGCTTCGGGGAGATCTGATTCTGATGGGGGGGGGGCGTGGGGGGGCGAAGCTATTACATAACTATTAGGTAGTGGGGAGCGTGTAACAACCACTGACTTGTTATAACTATTATGTAAGAATCTATAATGCGCCGGCACTATATAGTGAGGAGAATGTCAGCACTATTTGATTATAAAGTGCAAGAGCTGGAATAAATGTGGCTGAAAAGTCACACACCTTGTTTTGGTAAAAATATTTTTTTATTTAACATTTGTTTTATTTCATAATACTATTCTATGATTTGTTTTTTAATATCTGTAAAAAAATTATTTATGAAAACAGTCTAGAAATAATATAAAAAGTGGTTTATATATATTCATTATATATGATATATAATGTATTCATATATATTTAAATGCTGTTTTCTCAGAATAATTATTTTATGCGCTAGGTGTATATAAATGTAGGTATCACAAAAAATATTATATGTATTCTACTAATTTGTATTGCATTATATAAATAACATATATATGAATACTATTACAGGAGTAATTTTCTAAATTTGTATTTGTATAATTGCAAAAAATAACAAGTTCTATAGAAATTCCGTAAATTACAAAATTAAAATGTGTGCATATATATATATATATTATAAAAAATACGTCCTTTAATATCATGTGTATACATTTAATGAATAGAATATAAAAAAATTAGCTCAATTCAATAAATAAAATTATGCGCGCCTAGTTTTGTGTAGACCCATTATTTTCTATCTCTATACATAGAGAGGTGGGCGTCGTGTGACTTCCCCTTAAGCAAATACAATTAATTATCATCTAAAATGCAGGTGCGAGTTCTATTTATAGAGTACATATAGTACAATTGTAGATGCGAGTGCTAGTACACGTGCAAGAGTAGATCGGCTAACGGTACGATATCTTAGACTGACACTCCGCACATTGGAAGTACTGGTTTCCCAGGCCCACCTCCGGACAGATATTCAAGATGTAGGTTTTACTTTGTTTCATCTGTAACGGTGATGGTGTGAAGTGACATTAGACATTAGAGGGTAGATTACGTATTGATATCAATATTAATTATATTAAAAACTTCACATTTATTTACGTAAGTTTTAATTTGTTTTCTATAAATATAGTAATTTTAATACATTTCACTATTTAAACGTGGGTTTAAATTAATAAAATGAATCATCTCATCATAATCAACATTAAACTATGAAATGTATGAGTGGAGAAGGAGGAACAACACTAAAACCGTAGTGATGTTGTAAATCTAATAGAATATGATTTCATTACATTTAATAACTAATACGTCAACGGATATAAAGAATTATTTATAGATGTTTGCATTCGCAGGTACAATATTATGTGTTTTTATATCATGTATATTTGTTTGTAAACGAATTATAATAGTAATTAATAGAAGTGTGCCATTGTAATTTATTAATTCTATGCTCATTGATAATGAAATTTTAAAAGATCGAAAAATAATATATATATATATTAATCAATGAATTCCTTAGCTTTGGAACAATTTATTTACAAAATTAATAAATAGAATAAATAGAGAAGTTTTTAATGAAAATGTAATGTCTTTGGTATATACTACACTAACCATTTGAGCAACACATTTCCTATTAATGAGAATCAGGCACTTTAAATGTACAGTATACGAACAATCTACAAACATCATAGCATTATGTGAACTCAATAACTTGATATTAACAACAAATTGCTGTGTTATGTTTATTCGTTAATTATATTGTTAGTAATTAGTAACTTACAATATTAAATTCACAGAAAAGATAATTTGTGCTGTCAATTATACACCATAACTATTATACATATATTCTATACACATATATGCTATATACACATCTATGCTATACAGTGTACACATACTATATCTATAGTTAAGTTGGAGTTTACTTGTATTGTATAAGTGATATGAACAAGAAAATCAAAAAATACATAAGTAAATCAGTTAATTTAAGGGGATCCCGCACATAACACGCAATTTGCCAATTTCGTGTATAAATAGATAGGAAAAACATAAGTCCACTAAAAAAAATAGAACTGATATTCTATTCATTCAATTTACTTAATTTTTTTTGTAATGTATTCATAACATATAATGCATAGGAAAATAGAAAGTTATTTTTAATATTATTATTTATTATATTATATATATCTAAATTAAAAATTAGCGATACTAAAATGATGGTATTTCTATAGAAATTATCATTTCATACAATGAATTCTATACATTTTATTAAGTATCTCTCTATTTTACTATTCACATAATTAAATTCTATATAAAGCAAAAAAAAATAATATTATAATTATAATAGTTTTTATGTACTATATTTTTGAATGCACATACCTAGCGCGAAATAATTATTCTGAGAAAACAGCGTTTGAAGTTTGACAGATAAAAAATATCTTATCGTCATAAAACACATTTTTATGCCATTTCTAGACTGAATTCATGTCTAATTTTTTTACAGATACTAAAAAACACTACAATAAGTATTATTATATAATAAAATAAAATATAAAAAATAATATATCATCATCACTTTAAATGTGCGGGATCTCCTTAACCATTATAATGAGCTTGAAAACAAGAAAACATTATTATCATTATTAATGAATCATTAATAATTATTGAAGAGATACAGATATTGTAAGTGTATATGTATATAATAAATATATTATGTAATATAGATGTAAATTATGTACAAAAGTTTATTATTATTTTTGAATTAATTTCACTCTTCAATTAATAAGATCAATTATACAATCTTCATTAAACTCACAACATAAACACATTCACATAGACAAATACACATACACATTACATACACACATATCTCACTTTCACTTTCATTTATTTTTGTGACTAAATAAATTAAACTACTACTATACACACATACTACTACATACGCACACATACACACACATAGACACATACACACACACACACACTCACACACACACACACGCACACACACGCACACACACACACACACATACACCTACACACGCGCATACACACATAGACACGTACTCACACATAGACACACACGCATACATACACACGCGCACATACACATAGACACACACACGAGCACATAGGTACACAATGTTAAGAAGACACTAGACCTACACATTTGTATGATCTTTGCAGCAGTCCCCAGATCATAGTTAGACAGAACTCGCAGTACCTCTTAGAGGTGCGAGAGATACGTTCTTTGAACCTGTGACCTTTCGTCACGTTGATATCGCTGTCACTCAATTCCTGTTAATGCGCGGTACAGTTTCACATTAATTATCGCTTTTTTTACATATTTTATAAGTAGTATCTTAATTTTCCCTGTGTGAAATATTTCCAATAATTGTTAGTATTTCGATCATTTATTAAATGTAAGTTATGCCTTATGTGAAAAGTATTTTAAAAACTATACCGAAATAATAATATTGTCAAATTTAAAACTTTAATGTGATTTGTTCAAGTTTTTACTTTTTCACTGGTTGCTCTGCTACAAAAGTTTACTACATATTCTCTATAAATGTATACTATTATTATTATTGTTTTATTGACATATGTACTGTCAATAAATAATATATAATTCTACAAGTTATAGTCTATGACAATACTGGTATAGAATTATATTATATTATATATGTATTATATAAAATACAATATTACATTAAAAAACATAATATATTTTTTGTTAATTATTATAATAATATATGTTTTAAAATAATATTTCCAGTATTTACAATAGCTCTTTTTGATATTATCTGATAAATAACAAAAATTACTTAAATATTCTCCATTAACATATTATCCTTAGCCTTTTTGTATCGCTATAATTCGCATCGACAATATGATCGTAAGACCCCCCCCTTACGATTGCCCCCCTTACGTGTATTACGTGGGGTGGCCCCCCTTTAATCAAGTGCATCCGTGTACAAGTGAATCATACTACATAATAACTGTTGTGTGTGTATAGATGTGGTTATATGTATATTTCACATAAGTCAATATTAGCATAACCATTAGAGAGTAGACAAATATACATATATACTATGTTTAGTTTATAGGAATTTGTGAACACGTTTTGATTGCAATTTTATATGTTTCACAGTATTCTCGCAATAATTAAATGATTATTAAAATCCTAAACTCTTCAATGTAATCTGTCGTCACCAACAATCCTGTCAACATTACTTTCTAGAGAATTATAATTTACATTGGATACATTTAAATAAATAATATTATATAATAATGATTATGTATATATTAACGCTTTTCTACAGTGATATGATTTAATCATTAATTACAATTATTTATATTATAAAATAGATAAATATTATTTTGAAGATCTACATAATCTACTTTTTTAAACAATAAGTGCACCGGTTTTCACGTAACATAAGACAGGCATTTACATGTACTTTAAAAGAGTGTGAGATCTCTCTAAATAACGGCTAAAGTCACTATAAAACAATTATTAATATCAATAATTAATATATTATTATATATATATATATATAATGTATATAATATATAGAATAAGATTAAAATGCTTAAGGGGATTCACAATATTTAGATTTCAATGTAATTAGATAGGACATTTTTTTTTTAATTCAAAATCTCAAAAATAATTAAGATTTTCACATAATTTAAATTGCATAACATTACGATATATTGTGTTAATTATTTTTAGAATTTTTAAATGATTAGAATATTAGTTTTGATAATATCAGTATTTTAAAAAAGTAAAAAATATATCAAAATTAAATATGTATTATTTTAATTGTCAATTATTTATCAACTCTATATCTAATCAAAAATATTGTATATAGCTACACTATACATATAATAATAAACATACTGTGAAAATTTGACTAAGTTTAGTTAATTATTTACTGAGAAATAGCAATTTTCATAAAAAAAACATATATTCTGAGATAATTTATGTTAAAGATTGACTATATTATTTATCTGCTTTTTGACTCTTATTATTATGGTAAAAGTTATTTTAGCTAATTCTTACAATTTTTATATTATATTTATATAACTTGAATAATTTGTTATGATTTGGACATAAATTGCATCTATATATATTATTGAAAAACAGTGTTATAATATATGTAAACAGTAATTTTTGTGCCATTTTTTTAATCATTATTTTATTCGAAATAGTAGTGTTATAAAATTATGTTTTTCATGTTTTATATATGATATTTTGACATCTCATACATTATACATGTAGTAATCTATTTTTTAAATAACATTTTTTTTTTAATTTATTATTTTAAAGATCGTGAATCCCCTTAAAATAACTAATGGATACGTTAATGTGTTTGTATACCAGTGATCCAGTTGGGTATTTCATATATCTTAAGATAAATAAAGCACAATATCATGATCTTATAAATTAGTAAATATAGAACAGTAACTTTAAATATATTATTGTTTATATATATATATATATATATATATAAACTAAGTTATTAATATATACAATATCTATCATATCTTAACACAATTAGAATTTATTATTGTACACTCTATTTACAATGTAAATATTATACATGTACATATTAATATATATATATATATATATATATATATATATATATATATATATATATATATATATATATATATATATATTAATAGTTATTTATTAATGATATATGATTAAATATATGTACATTATAAGAATGTCTAGCAAATAACTATCGAATTGGACAGATATACAAACTATATTATGTAATATATTACCAGGTGAGTTGCAGCATTCAACGCATAACTTATATAATATTCTATGCACATCTGTTTAGAATACAAACATTGGTTTTGTTATTTGATCTATATCTATTTAATATATCAAATATGTGACTATATGTATATATTGTTTTAATTGCATTAGGGAGGTAATATTCTATATACAGATATATGTACAAATAGAATTATAATTGAGATACAATATTATAAAGTCTTACATTTTAATAAAATTTATTAATACAAATTATATTATAAAATTAGCATCAAAGTAGCATCAAATTAGCATCAAAGTTGTATCAAATTATACTTTCAAGTTCATTTATACAATACAAACTAAGCTTAAATGTATGATTTAACAAAATGTAATGAAAAAATAATAAGACATATTTGTTTGATTGTTTTTAAAGCATAATTATATCTATACAGTATCCACAATTATATTATATGATCAAATATGCAATATTGTATTAGCTATATATTAGGTATATATTCTAAAGATTTCATAAAGATTCAACAAAGGGAAAAAAAATCTATGGGGTTTTAGAAATAGCATAAAAATAGAATAAAAAGTTCTGAGATAAGATTATAAAGTATTATTTTTATTTGATATGTACTAAATTATAAAAATGGGTGTACTAAAAAGTGGATAACTTTTGCAATTGAGTATGAAATAATAATATTTGTTTATACTATGTGATACAATGTATATCTCTAACTATGTGATATACAAATATAAACCCATATAGTATGATTAAAATATTGACATTTAATAAATATTTCAGATATTTCATGTGTATAATGCATATTTGTTGTACTTATAATTGAATTCTTATAGTTACAGTTACTAGTTATAGTATATGTTGTAGTAGTATAAGCTAGATTAACGAGTGGCCCTTCATTATCTTATCAGTGGTACCCTATTACTATTACCAATAGGGCAATATGAATGAATGAATGAAATCAGTTTATAGACAATTATCTAAGGAGGATCATTGAAAGCTATAAGTAGCTTTATTAAATCGATACCTCCATAGTATAAGAATATAATAGCTTTAAGACAGTTATACGATAATAATAAGACTGGTGTTCTAGAATTCAATCTATTAGTATAGTTATAGTATTAGTATAATTATAGTAGTAAAGTATATATATAATAATAGTAGTAATATATAAAAAATAATAATAATATTATCCCTCAGCATATTTCATCATATAACGAGGTTAGCGTTATACCCAGGGGATATCTTATATCTTACTACAGTTATATCCGCGCGAGGTGTAGTACTGTAGTATTAAAACCTGAAATTCGCTCTGTTTCAGGCGCAGGGCGATGATTTCGTGCACGAGCTTGGCGCCCTGTTCGGTTTGTAACGCCTTGGTCATCTGTTCCGCTTCCGTCATCAGTGGCGAAGGGTCGGCGACGCGTGTAGAGGTCGAGGTTACGGAACCAGTGGCGGTAACTGTGGCTGGGAGGTCGGAACCAGTGATGGCGACACTGGAAGATGTGTCTGTAACTTCTGATGCCGTAGTAGAAACACCCATAGCATCATAACTAGTGGTAGAAACACCTAACGTATCAGAACCAGTGACTGAGCCACCCATAGCATCAGAACCAGTGACAGATACACCTGGTGCATTACAATCTGTGACTGCGTCACCTGGTCTGTCACTGATGGGTAATTGGACGATGCGAATCAGGCGCTCGTGACAATCTTTAATCGCCACCGATAGTTGTTCCATCGTGGTTAACTCGCCCTGGTGTTGAAATGTCGCGGTATTAATTTGTCTCGTTGATATGTATACATGTACACGCAGTGGAAAATCATTAAATTATAATTGATAAATTAATATTACAAAATATATTATTATAATTAAATTATAATTAATTACAATTAAAACAAAATAATTATAATTAATTAATTAATGATACGAAATAATTAAATTATAATTAATTAATTAAAAATTAAATAATACATTAATGAAATCATGTGCCAATAAGTTCCATTGGTGTTATGAATGTATTCAAATGGTTTATAGTTACACGGTTTTCTACTCCATTGAAATCATTGAGGTATGTTTTAGTAATCGAATGACTTCATATAAAGATAATAGAATCGTGTAATAGTTGATAGCAGCAATATATTGAGGGTTTATCATAATGATGCTAAGTATCGGTAATATATAACGCAACAAAACTATGCAATTATCTAGCCGTTCCATTCATTATATAAGCTATTAATTCAAAATATCCATACACTCAAAGAAATGTCATTTTAACAGTTGTACACTATTTCTCAATGCTAGCATAGTTATCGGCACTATAGTATTCTTCTGTTTCAACACTATTTCTCAACCCTGTTAATACTATTCGAATGTGGCTATGGTTTTGTATAATATCACACATACATACATACGCATACACATAAATACCCATACCAGGGAAACATGTGCAGTGTACTGTTGGGCTGTGCGGCATTATAGAGTGCGAGTGCAACTACTGCTTAATTTAAAAGTGCAAGTCCATAAATAAATACGGCTGAAAGTATGAGAATACAATTAAATGTTATATAAAGCTCGAGTTCGAGTGCTAATTATACAGTGTATAGAGAGCTAGCTAGCAATACTAGTGTAAGTGTAGATTATATATAATGATTTGTAAACGCATTATTTCTCTAGCACAAAGAGTCGCTAAAGTGTATTAACTGCTGCCTATTGGGGTGTCACACGGGGGGGATACCCACCAGGGGCTTAGAGAAGTGGTCTTCGCTCATGCCTAGGTAGAGAAGCGGTGAAGGGGCAGGAGTTTCTGCAACGGGAGACTGCTGGCTACATTGCTGGTCATCTTCTACTGCATCGCTGTCTTCAGACACCTCGTCTTGTAGCATCTCACCTGGCAGGGGGAGGAGAGGAGAGGTATTAGCGTTGACGTAGGGAAGGGTGTTATTAGGGGGCGGGGGGCGGTGTAGCGTTGATATCCAATTATCATATGATTTTATTAGTTTTTATTCGCAGTTCTTTAGAAGTATAAAGAGATACTGAATATTTGTATTTATATTTTTTATATTACAAACAATAAAAAAAACTTCTAATAAATATTTATTATTATTATTTGTATTATATACAATAATGTATATTAAAATAAATATTTAATAGTAACAAATATATAAACAGCGATGTTGCCCATGTTGCTGCGGTTATGTTATAGTATATCAGACACGAGCTGTATACAAATAGCTGTATATATATATACATAGACTACAGTAAAACTATAGGTACAATGACATGCCGATTCCCTATCGAATAACTACGGTATGTAGAGTACAACAATATATATATATCTAAACCATATGACATCACGGATAATGTAAAAGTATTTTAGTAGATTACAAAGTTAGGTATATGTAGACAATATCTACTAGTAGTACAAGTAGTACAATAGCTGCATATTAATATCGTATTCATAATTATATATTGTATATATATATATATATATATATATATATATAAACATATATTTATTTATGACACACAAAATCAAAGTAATATAAACTCCTAAAAGTGCTTAGAATGAAGCATCAATAACAATAACAATAACAATACAAAGCACATATAACCTAATAATATAATAACACTGATAATAGATAAACTAATAATAAAATGTTAAATAATGGAAGAAAGAGATAACAAATATAAATGTTAGTAATACTAACTTAGTATAGGATTGAAGTTTACTAGTAAAGATGTGTAAGAGGGGTGTAAGCAAATGTAATCAAATAGTGGTACAATACATGAGAATGTGCATTCCTGGAATTTTAAAGAAGATAGAAGTAAACAAATAAGGGTGAAGCCTTTTAAACTTTATATATTTATATTCCATCAATAAAACCTAATTAATATGATACTGAATAAATTATTATTAATATTATATAAAATAACATTATTACAATTAGTATTACTCAAATTTGTACAAGTATATTTGTAGATATAGATTTTTTAAATAAAAATCCAAATTATTATATTTTAATATATATTAAATCAATGTATTCAATAATATCAATTGAATATATAAATACCATGTAAATACACACCTACATTTACTATTTCTACAAATAATTTGTAGCGTTATATAAACATAGGTATAAAGTAAACATATAACATTTTTTTGATACAACTGAATATCCATAAGTAGATAGAGTTATCAACATGTTTAATCAAAGGTAAGATAATAGAGCTATAACTTTAAAACTTTAACAAATTCAACACTTAATGATGTAATTTTAATTAGTTTCAGTTAAGAAAATAATGAAAATATAAGATATGAAAACTAATTCCAATTTAAAACTCGATAATATACAATTCAATATAGTACAATGTAAAGGGAAGGTGGGACAATAATAAATAAGTGATATTAACAACTATGATAACAAAGAGAAGTCAGCCATTAGATGAACATGAAGATGAGATAGGGATATAATGGCAATACACACATGTGCAAAGAGAAGCCAGCCATTATGATAAGGCATAGGGACCCTATGATAGGGTACATTAACAACTAGGCATACAGAGAGAACTGGGCTTTACAATGGTAGGGCTAGGTCAATAATAACAAGGATAATGACATGGGGTATTAACAACTAAGCACGCACAGATATGTCAGGTATTACAATAATTATGATGATTACAAGGGCATATTAATATAATAATAATACATTTTTATAATGATAATTAATAAATGGTATCCGTTAGTTTTCTTGTTTATAATATTAATATGCCTTCCTAAATGGATTCAAAACAATATAGCTGCATATTGTATGTTGTTGTCGTCCTTTAAAATATTACTAACTAAACACATACAGATAAGCTACAGTTATTACAACAATGACAATGTGATATTAACAACTACACTCAGGTATTACGATGCTGATGTATTAATGCAGTCGTCCATGTAAAGAGACCTGGTCTTAGCAATGGTATAACGGAATAGGGTCAGTATTACGATGCTAATGATGATGTGTTGTATTAACGCAGTCACACACTCACACAGAGAGGTATTACAAGGATGACAAGGGAATAGTGAACCACTACACACGCGCTGGTATTACGGGTGATGTATTAACATGGGTCATCGTCCTGTTCGAGGGAGGCGCTGCTGGGCTTCGTAGAGGAGATCATGTTGAAAGGGTTGAAGCGAAGGGTGTTGGCTGTTCTGGACACCACGTCGTAGGTGATCTCCGTAGCGGTCTGATAGAGGGGCGAGAGGAGCGGTGGTCAAGTTAGTAGGCTGAAGTACGGATGAGCGGGGGTCAAGTTATCGCTCTAATAGGTATGCGCGTTATGAGAGTTATGAATGCAGTAGGGTTAAGGTCTGAGAGGAGTGGTGTTAGTAGGCAGAGGTACACAGGAGCAGGGGTCAAGTTATCGCTGTATAGGTACACTCTACCGAGTTTCTATGTTATAATATGTTGTGGCTGTGGTAATAGTAGGTTAGGTTACATGGGCGAGTACGAGTGTACAGAGTTTAGATTAGGTACGCTACGAAGCATAGCGTACGATACTACTATGTTATACAAATTACATGTATAATAGAAGTCTTATAGCGTACCGAACGTAACATGTGTGTTGTATAGCTATAGAAGGTCACAGAGGGAAGGTCACAGAAATGCGCCTAAATTAGGTACGAGCCGGAGTAGACTACATAACTTCTGCGTAATACAGGTACGTATTGGTATTAGTTGTAGTGGGTTAATGGGTTAGTGGGTCGTGTGATATGGGACGAGATTAGCATCAGAGCTACTAGTACAGTAGGTACGAGTTATGGGATTTCTACATCGTAGCGGTAGCGGGCTAAGTGGAATTAGAGGTCAGGTTACGTGGGGCAGGATAGGGTCGGTGTTACTACCTTATTAGTTACACGCTATAGGCCTACTATTATGACTATATATATATATATATATATATAGATATAGCTGTAGTGGTTGGATAGGCTAGGGGAGAATATCTACACAAGCTGCCAATCACTTGACTCACTAAGTCACTGCTAGATATATGCTTACTAAAGCTATTGCGGATAGGTTGATTTAGTGATAACAACTGGGCCAATGTTCATGTGTCCTACTGACATTTAAGTTATAGACTACAACAATACTGGCATATAATTGTATTATATCGTATATTTATAATATAGAATAAAATATTACATAAAAAATATAATAAATTTGTTTTAATTTTTACGATAATATATGTTTAGATCACTTTAAAAATTAGATTAAGAAATAATGTTTCTAGTCTACTACTATTAGGGTACTACTGCATTCACAGATATCGGCTTACGTTGGCTATAGGTATGGCTAACCGGAGTGTATTGTAGGTCACGGTTGAGTGGGTTATGGTACGAGTTGGTTATGGGCAAACAGTATGATGTACTACATGACCTACTATATTAGGAATGTGTGTTATGTCTGTAATAGTCGACCTTCGTAATTATAATAGTGTGTGTATATATATTATCGCATTGTGAAAATCTGAAATTAAATATTGTTTATTGCAAGATTCCATTTCCTATTCTACATCGAACAAACACTATTTATAATGTATACATTCGTATTACTGAATACATTACTGGATGTATCAATGCAAATCAAACAACTTATTATATTCTAAACTTTTAGACTAAATGTTAGACTAAACTACATACATATGGTTAATATTAATGATAATGTACCTATTTGAATGTGTACATTCAGTGTATCAATAATTATTGAAGACTTCAATATCATATCCACTAAAGACTATATATTGAATTGTATTTATAACAATAACACATCTAGTATGATATGTATACATTAATAAACGTATTATGTATGTAGTGTATATAGATATCCAATGATAGCAGTCAGTTTATAATGAGAACAAGACATATTAATATGTATATCTTGATAACACATAATGATATAAGTAATAGAAGCCAGGCATTAGTGACATTACAATGGCAGTTACTGTTCATCATTAGTTATCTCTATTATAATAGATATAGATATAACTATAGTTATATAAGTGTGTATGTATATATAAGTGTAGCATTAAATGCATTGTTCAAAGATGGTTGTGTATTACACAGTATGTATTGTATTCAACATAAATATATACTTTTAAGTATAATAATACTAAATATGAAGTCTAGAAGTTTGAAATTGCATAGAGACATACTATATGGAGACTATAGTCTATATACAAGTATATATACAAGACTACTTGGTAGTGGGGGGGGAGCTATTATTAAATATGTTTAGGAAACAATGCGTAGGAACTGTTATCTTAATGCTATAGTGTTTGTTTAGCTTGTACAATCACCATAATATAACATCATTGCCATACCTATTATTATGACTAATGAGTTTTCATAAAAGCAGTATATTCGAGTGAAGCGGGGGGGGGGGGAGGGAGTGGAATCAGAGTTATAGCTACAGATATATAATCGCGTGATCATTAAATAATGAAAGAAGAGGTTCTATTACGCTCACAATTATGTATATTAACGATAGGTAAAATGACATTAATATCTCGACATTATTTTAATAATATATATACATATATATATATAAATGAATAACTTGTGAAATAGAGCCCATTAATCCGTAGTAATCATAAGACGTAAAGGATTTCCTAGTTTCGCTTAATTCATCTGCATCATGTATATGTGTGTGTGTGTGTGTGTGTATATAGTTATGTATGTGTGTGTATGTGTATGTGTGTGTGTATATATATATATATATATATATATATATATATATATATATATATATATATATATATATATATATATATATATATATATATATATATATATATATATATATATATATATATATATATATATATATGTTATTAATAAATAGATAGCTAGATAATACATAAAAAGATACAGTGTTAATTATATGAATTGTGAATGAATGAAATCAGTTTATAGAACAAAGAGGGTCAGTGAATGCGATTAGCTTTATTGATTGTAAACCACCTGACAGTGTGCTATCCTCCTTACGTGGATGTGGTCATGGGTCATTTATAAGTAGAAATGCGAATGTGATTAAAATATGTAAAATGGAACTCTAAAAATATAATATAATATATTATGATATAAATTAATTTATATAAATATATATATACAGTGTATATATAATAATAATAATTCTAATTATTTATATTATATGATAACATAATTTAAATATTACAAATTAATGAAAGCGCCGTTTACTTGTAGAATTATAATAGACGAATATTTACAAATTTAATTCTACAATCCATAATCACACTATATTTGAGGGCGTTCACATTAGCAATTATTATAATAAAACTACATACATTATATGATCTTATGATATAATATATAATATTGTAAACTTCTAATAATAATATATATATATATATATATATATATATATATATATATATATATATCATATCAACAAATATATTAGAGTTAAAATAATACCGGTATATTTATTTTTATGATTCATAATAAATTATTACTAATAATTACTGTCAAATAATTAAAAAATTCAAGGATTATCATAATTTATAAAATATTATAATTTATATATAAGCTTAAATAAAAATACAAAATAAGTCTATATTATTAAAATCTCTATGGGTGCGATTCTACAAAAGTTTATGAACATAGAGGCATATTACCGACATGTAGAATTGTGTAATATCTATTAAATTAACATTAAAATGTACACATTATACTTATACATTATTTATATATATATTTATTAAATATATATTTTTTAGACACTTGATTGCTCTGGCAGTCTTTAAAATAAATTAAATTATATTAAATATATACATATATATATATACCATCATTTTTATATACGACATAGGAATTATCTCGAAGTAGGCCGCCGATTATTATTATAATAATATCAGAGTTCAAGGTGGGCGGTACTTATATATGCACTACTGCACATTATATACATTATAAGATATTTTATAGTAACACAATATTTTATAAGCTCAATTAGGTATATAATGCAGCTAAAAAAAACAGAAAATAAAACCAAAGTAAATAAATCACACAACCCAAAATAAAAATTTAACTCTGACATTATAATAATAATAATCGGCGTCCTGCTTCGAGATTTACGCGGCTTAGTAGTACCATACTACTAGTACTTATAGTACTGTACTATTAGTAAGCAGATTTCAATAGTAGAGTAAATCTAATATTATAGTTAATTACACTTAATAGATAGGTAATTATATCATCATATTACTCATGTATAATTCGCTCCCAACAACCGAGAGCAGCTATCATAGAAATTATTTTGCCGGTATTCATTCGTCCCGTAATTATTATTTTAATGATGATAATTTTTATTTTTAAATTTGCTTTGGGTTTAATTATTTATATATAATTATTATAATAATACTATATTGTTTTATATACTATATAATTAGTTACTAATAAATACATTAATTACATATTTATTGTTTATAAAATATTACCTTTTTGTTTTTTTAAATTTTCGCAGTTATCACTTGTGTTAATTTCACTATTATTATTAGCAGACAGCGTAGTACTTAAGTTATCATTACATAAGTCCACTTTATCTTCCATTTTTTAGTAAATTGATAATTATATTCATTTAAGTTTTTGTAATGGTACTATTATAGTATTAATTTAATAATTTCATATTATATGACAAATATCACAAATATAATTATTTTATAAAATTTATATAAATGAAATAATTTCAGAAATACATATATAAACGTGTACTTTTAAGGGTAATATTATACTTTTAACTGTAACTACTTTATATTTTTAATATACTAATTATAATACATAGTACTATTTATCGCATGTTAATGATATCTATATATTGAACAATTATAGTGTATACTTAGTTAAACATATTTTCAAAAATTCTATTTACTTATATATTTGTTTACA
This sequence comes from Osedax fenrisi, assembly GCA_964019155.1. Taxonomy (NCBI): domain Eukaryota; kingdom Metazoa; phylum Annelida; class Polychaeta; order Sabellida; family Siboglinidae; genus Osedax; species Osedax fenrisi. The sequence continues at coordinate 28,586,958 of OZ025244.1, read as the reverse complement.
ATTAAATTTAATATTTGTGGTAATATTAATTTCCGGAACTTATCAGAAGTACATTTAGGCAGCGGAGAAGAATCTAGCGATTGCCACCTACGTCGTAGTACCTACACTGTAGGTCCTACAGTGTGGTCCTACGCGTAGGTCCTACGTGTGTGGAAGATTCATAAATAGGTTTTCTTATATAAATTTGTATATAACGTTTTGTATATAACGTGTAGTATAAGAATTTCAGACATTTCTTATATGTGATTTATTATATATATCATAGACATTCTGCATAATAAATTAATGTTCTAGATATATATATATATATATATATATATATATATATATAATTATATTATACCATGAAATAGCTATGATATAATGGACAGTGGTGTCTCCGGAAATATCAATAAATGGATAACACCAAACCCTATATATATATATAGGCTACCTAACATAATATCAAAGATTTTCCGAAGGATGCTTCGCAAGATCTTTGATAATATACAACATATATAATAGGTGGGACCTATATCTCTATACATATATGTATACATAATTTAGTATATAATATATACTATGTACATATACAATCAATAACCAAAATGCCTGGTATGTCCAGGCGGGTACCTATTAAGGTACCTATTAATTAATAGATGAATATATTTATATATTTGCTAGAATTAAAAAATTTTCAATTTAATATTTACAAAGATTTTAACAATGGGAAAATCTTTGATGTTTATAAATTTAATATATTTATTTTTTATGATAAATAGACATATTTATTTTTAAATTTAACTTGTTGTTTATTATTTAATATTTCATAGCATTACGAACCTATATAATATTCGTTTGATTATACTAAATAATATTGATCATCTTTTTATAATAAACGATATGCCCTCTAAGATAAACTCACCAGCTTGGTTAGAGAGTCTCATATTAAGAACTAAACTATTAGATGAACAAATGAAGATAGAACAGAACTCCAGACTTAGTTATTATGAAATTAGAGTAGATGAGTTGATCGCAAATCCAACATCTTTGTTTCGTGCTAATATGGGTGAACCGAATAGAATGCAAAAGATAGAAATACTAAAGAAAGCATGTGAATTGTATATTCTACGTAGTGATATACGTTATCGAAAAATAAATATACCACATCACGAAGACTGGATAGAATACAATACGAATGAATGGGAAACCTGTGACTATACGGTAAAAGAACCATTTTTACTGCTGGCCCAGTTCTTATTGTACGTAGACACGGATCTGTCAAAGCTTTGACGAGTGGCGATATTAAGGGATAGGTCGCACGATACAAGTTTTAGATGTTAGTTAAACATAACTTCTATATATTATATATATATATATATATATATATATATGTAAGTAGTAATATATTTATATTTTATATAATAACATTTATGTTACACCTGAGTTAAATATATAAGTAGACTACTTAAAGTAGTAATATGTTTATATTATATATATATATATATATATATATAATATATTATATAAATATAATATATAAATTATATAATATATATATATATATATATAATATACATTATATAAATATAATATTAAATTATATATATATATATATAATATATTATATAAATATAATATATATATAATTTATATATTATATTTATATAATATATATATTATATATATATATATATATATATATATATATATATATTATATAATTTATATAATATATTATATATATACTATATTATATATATAATTTATATATTATATTTATATAATATATTATATATATAATTTAATATTATATTTATATAATGTATATTATATATATATATATATATATATATATATATATATATATATATATATATATTATATAATTTATATATTATATAATTTATATATTATATTTATATAATATATTATATATATATATATAATATATAAACATATTACTACTTTAAGTAGTCTACTTATATATTTAACTCAGGTGTAACATAAATTATATAATATATATAAATAATATATTATTTAAATATAATATATTATATAAATATAATATATTATATAAATATAATATATTATATAAATATAATATATAAATTATATAATATATATATATAATATGAATTCGGTAATAATTGTATTCATTTTCAGAGTATGAACATGTAATGAAGAGTGAACAATTCGTTATACTTCATAAATAATAAATGATTAAAATATTTTATTTGTTGATAATATAGATATATATATATTTATATATATATATATATTTAGGTATAATACCTATAATAATACCTATAATAAATAAATTATACTAATATAAATAGTAACAGTTATAACTATATATATATATATATATATATATATATATTAAGAAATTCAAATGTGATATATGAAACCAGTATATATATATAGGTAAACTACTAGTAAACTGGTATACCAGTATGTATAGATAAAATACATAAATAAAATATGTAATGTATCTAATGAAAACAGGGAAATTTAGTATGTGATTTACACGACCAAAACACAATTTTTTTTTCATATTTTGTATTTTATTTATTTAAATACCTTATAGAGTATAATTAATACAATTCTACAACATATATTAAATTAAATTATATTATTTATTTGTATTATTTATTATATATACCTATCCTATATATTATATTCCATATATTATATGATATATATATTCCTATATATAGTGATTTGTGTTGGTGTAATACACGGATATTTTAATGTAAATAAATTGTTATATCTAAATGAAGATTAATTACTATATCATATTTTAATTATTTCTACAGTGTAAAATATCATAAATCGTGTATAACGTCAGGCTTCATAACTATAATTAATAATTTAAAATATATAAATCGAATAGGTTTGTAGAAAACCGGAGTTGATGTGAACCCCCCTTTAATCGAGACAGATATTTCCTAGTCTGGTAATAGCGGCTACTACACCCCTCCCCAAATTACCTTAGTGTATGGCTTGTTTTAACTCTAATGCATTGGGTATATTATGTAGTAATATGATTTATATATAAAAGTGAAATGAGCGTATTCTAGAACTGTGTGATTTCTAGCTATAGCTTAACTATAGTTACAAAAACTAAGATATTAAAATTCAGTATTTATCAATATATTATAAGTATTCTGAGATATATAAATTATCAGCCACTATAGACAGAATGGGGTATACCCATTTCTGTCATCTAACTAATAAATGGTATTACATAAAACAAAGTAACCTATTCATTATTATCATCTTATTTTTTATATAACAATTATATTTGTTTTTAACTTACACTATTATTATTTATTAATAATTATATTTAAAATTGTATTCTTAGTATTATATTTAAATTTAATTTCGCTTGAACATAAATAAGTTGTTTGTAAATAATAATAACTAGTAAAATATAATTATTAGATATTACATATAAAATACTGCTTAGTTAAAATCATAAATATAGGTTTATATAATATGATTTGTGAAGTTTGAAGTTACTTTATTTAATAATATATTTATGTTGGTATCACTCGAGCATATCAGCTACGAAGACAGATGATACAAGAAGAGGTAGGATATATGAAGAAATCAAAGATGACAAACAAACATTAGAAATACAATAAATTCTTGGAAACCTAATGCATATAAACACTAATCTATAGAGCGTGAACACATATATTCCGTAGGATGCTTTGACGTTAATTTATTTCTGTCGTTTATGGAGATGGATTTTTCACTATTTTATTATTTTGCATGCCTATATACGTTATAGGTCTTATGAGGAGCGTTCAACTTTGCAACGGAGCCTAATAAATCATGTAAGTATCCTATATATATATAGTATAGGTATAGGTGTATATACTCAGATATAATTGATAATCATATAATAATAGTATATAGTATAATCCTATGTCTGAAAGTTAAAACTACAGTTTTTCATAAATGACATAACCGGGGAGTAAATCCCCGAGGTAACTAAGAAATAATATTATAAAACAACTTCATTTTATATTAACTTATTTATAATGTATACATTATATTTATTCTTAATTTACATTATTATTATTTCTTAATAACTATATTTATAATCATATTCTTGGTATTATTCATAAATTTTAATTTCGTCTGAACATAAACAAGTTTTTATGTAAATAATAATAATACAATAAATTGGAATATTCTTAAAAGTTGTTTAATTATTAGATATTGCACATTAAATACTGCATTACATAAATAATTCAATATTATTTGTAAAGATTTAAATTAATTTATTAATACATTTATATGTAGGTTATAATAATTATTATAGGACCTATTAATTCTTAATTTCTTAATTTGAAATTATCAAATCTTTATCATGGTCAGCAATACACCAAATGAAATCAATCTGGAACTCCAATATAGGAAATAGTCTGAAAATAAGAAATTTCAAAGCTACAATCGAACCTATATTATCATATGGTAGCGCATGCTGGACAATCGACTCCACAATGCGTAAGCAAATCGATGGTTGTTATACTAGGTTACTTAGAATGGCCACAAATATATCATAGAAAGGTAAGGTCACCAATACATAACTGTACAGTGTACAGGGGAATGCAAAAGATCTCAGAAGTGCCAAAACAAAGAATATTGCGACTAGAAGGTAACTGCATAAGGTACACCGACGAAGTAGAGTATAACTTCATTGTATGGAAGCCTAATAACGGCATACGAAACAGGTATGTTGACAAAGTTTAGTAAATAGCTCAGTTATTTAGTATATAGTCATCTTCTTTGATAAGTTCACTTGATACGTTATCGATTCCTGGTGATTTGTTATTCTTCAGACAATTTATTGACTTTTCAACTTTTGATTTCAGTTTTTGTAGCGGCTGTTCTATATCAGACGGATGATTGTCGTTTTGCAATGTACACAGTAAAAACTAAACGTTCATTAGACACATTCAGAGTCTAATGAACGTTTAATATTATAAAATTTAACCTAAACGTTCATGAAATATAGTTGTGTAATGAACGTTTATAAATGGTGTATAAACGTTCTTTAGATATTTCAGAGTCCAATGAACCTTTAATATTATAAAATTTAACATAAACGTTCATGAAATATAGTTGTGTAATGAACGTTTATCAACGGTATATAAACGTTCTTTAGACATTTGAATTCCAATGAACCTTTAGATATATTATTAAATACAGAATTATTTTTAAAAAATTCTTGCCAATAATATTAATTTTCGCCTAGATTATTTATTTATATATAGATACAATATCATATTTTAATTTTTCTTTATTTTGTTAAATTGATTTAATTTAGCACTAATGGAATTAAGTATCAATTATTATTTTATTTCTATATTTAAGTTGATATTATGATTTAATAAATAAAGTTACTATTTTAAAATAATAAATTCTTTAAGTATCTATGTTATTTTGATATTATCATAATTTCATTTATGTATCAACTTAATTATAATAATCAACAATAATTATAATCATAATTATATTGATAATTAAGATAATATAAATTTGAAATAATGTTATAATGATTTATCAATATTAAATATTGAAACATTGTATTTAATATTAAAAATATTATTAATGTTAAATGCATGTATTAAATATAACATATATGTAATTATATAATATTGTAATATATAAGTCATTACAAGTTAAATACTAATATGAACGTATCTCCGCTAATACATATATAATTATAAGTATATTAATAATATAAAACATTGTATTTAATATTAAAAATATTATTAATGTTAAATTCATGTATTAAATATAACATATATGTAATTATATAATATTGTAATATATAAGTCATTACAAGTTAAATACTAATATGAACGTATCTCCGCTAATACATATATAATTATAAGTATATTAATAATATAAAATATTCAGAATATAGAGTCTAATGAACGTTTTTGGATAAACGTTCATTATAATATAGAGTCTAATGAACGTTTATACAAAAACGTTCATTAGAATCATAGATTTATAGTTTGTAAACTATAAATCTATGATTCTATAGATTTATAGTTTGTAAACTATAAATCTATGATTAGAATAGAGAGTCTAATGAACGTTTATACACAAACGTTCATTAGAATATAGAGTCTAATGAACGTTTATGCAAAAACGTTCATTAGAATATAGAGTATAATGAACGTTTATGCAAACACGTTCATTATAAACTGGAGTCTAATGAACGTTATAAAAGGTTCGCTATTCGGACCACCCAATGAACGTTTAAATTGAGTCTAATGAACGTTTAGTTTTTACTGTATTGCAATCAGGATTAATAATTTAGGTCGTTGATAATCCGGGCCTCGACCGATCCGGCATTGTGAAATTTATATCGTGAGTCATGTTTTAATTCTGTACGGCTTGATTACGTTTGGCGGCGCTTATATCCTCTCCGAACTATACGTCTCTGTCGATATTCTATAAATAGTAGATAGTTTATATGCTGTGTTCTTGAAAGTACGGTCATGACCGTTGATATAGGTATAGGTATGACCTACTATGGTATTCATCAGCTATTGACCGTTGGTTAGATAGTACCACCTTCGCTACAGATACGTGTGGGTATCCCCGTCAATTGTCTTAGCCCACTTGCTGAATTGGTTGCCATGGAGTAGAACGATGACCGACAATGACAGTTGAGAGGTAAGTGGGCTAAATATCTAACCCTTCTTGTTTAGAGAAGACAGAAGTTAGGTATTTAAATTGTCATAAGAAGTTAGTATGTCATACTCCCCTATTCCCGAAATAATTATTTATAGAAAATGTTAAAATATATTTATATCAATAACGATTTAAATATATTCTATAACTGGAAGTAGAAATTTCTTCCAAACATTAATGTATCAGCTTCTTATTATAATATATAATTTTTTATTACGTTTTTAAATTTATGAAAAACAATTTCAACTTAAAACATTCTCAAGAATATACAAATGTATCGATATTAAATGTAACACTATAGTGTTATAATATATATATTATTAAAAATAAAGCATTCTAAAAATTATAGGAAAAATACCTATATATAATTTGTATATTTGTTATCAAATATTAATTAAGTTATAAGAATCTAGAGGTCTATATCTATAGATAGAACTATCTATAGATCTAGAGGTCATATATGTCCCTAATACGGAAACTCTAGATATCTTAATACGGACACCCTATAACCAATCAGCCGCAGCGTATGAACTATTCTGACTTTCATATACAAATAGATATAAAATATAACACTTTATTATTACAAAATAAAGCATTCTAAAATTTTATATATAATTTCTTTATTTGTTATCAAATATTCATTAAGTTATAAGCATATATCTAGAGGTCATATAAGTTCATAAATACGGACACTCTATAGAGTATCTATATATAGATGTATTAATACGGACAACCTATACGGACAACCTATAACTAATCAGCGTGCATCGTATGAATTATTCTGATTTTCATAAAAATCGCGTGCGTTATAATATGTATACTACCAATAGAATTAAATCTAAAAAAATCATTATGTAGATACTTCAATTGTTAATTGTATTATTACTTAAAAAAATAATAAAAATAAATAAATTATTAACTAATTAAATTAGAATAAATTATTCATAAAATTAATTATAAATAATGTTATTGTAATTTTTCTGATTTATTCATCAATAATATATAGTTTATCTTGTGGTATATAGGGTGTCCGACGCACACTGTCCGTACTCGGTACCCAATTCCTATACATTATTTTGTAATCGAACTTGGTAAATTTAATTATAGGTAGGAGTTAATGGTAACAATATTATAATATAATTATTAATAATATTGTATAGGTGTTTTAGTGTTAATTAATAAAGCTAATTTATTGATATTTGTATTGCATACATATATATATATATATATATAGTGAGTAGAATCTATAGAAATGTATTTTTTGAAGTATATATATATATATATATATACATATATGTATATATATATATATATATATATAAATAATTAAATATAATATACATAATTTTTACAGTCCAACCTAATTGTTTTAAATATTAATTTAAATCAATGAAATCCTAGGTCATTAATTTGCAAGTTTCATTTGAGTTTATTAAACATATATTAAACACATGTTATATTAGATAGAAAACGTTTTAATAAATAATAAGATATGTCGGAAGTTATAAATAAATATATTAATATAGTAAATTTAGTCATTTATATCACTTATAATAATATAAATGCAAGTATAACCTAATATTGTTATAAAGATTTTCCCGAGGTATTTCGCAAAATTTATGATATTATGACACATAACTACACACATACATACATTAACACATACATATATATATATATATATATATATATTTATAAGATTTAGGAGTCGTTTGAAGAATCTAATAGAGTGGATGGTATGAGGGAGGGAATTCCATAGAGTTGTACCGGAATTACTAAAATCTTTAAAGTAATCCATTTTCATACCTTGCAATTAGTAATATTCCTCATACACATGTAGACACCGAGGCATTAACTTTCACTTTAAATCAACCTACACCACCATTACCGAGATATGTGAAGAGATACTATTTGACCTGAATAATAAGTTTGGCACTGGACTGGTCAAGTGGTCATGTTAAACATTATAAAATGTTGATACACTTTACCACTGCATCTTTATTAACCGCGTAAGTAAATCATTATCTAATGCATCTATCTGGTTTGGTTCTCGTTCCGTCTATTAGATCGTTCAGTCTGTGGTTAGTACATCAGCACTATAGTGCTGATAGTACCTATAGGTAAACTAGCACCTACTTCTATCACTTAGGTGTTACTCTTCACACTCGACCATCTCCTATTGAATAACTACGTTATCTCGCTCGTCCTATATATATATCCAAATACCCATCTATATAATACAACTCCTATAGGAGTTGTATATGTCAATGATATATATATATATATATATATATTAACTTCATTAATCTTATTCTCTAGAAACACTCAGCAACAAATATTTGCAAGTATTTAGCAAAATAGAAAATAAATTATTAGTAATTAAAGTATTTAGTAAATATATAGCAATAAATTAGCGAGTATTTAGCAAATCGGATACCCCTAGATAACCTATATATATAGATATATACCATGTATGCATCACTTACGATTCAAACGGTCTCTCAAACAACTACTTCACATTAAATGTTTCCCTTAACATCATAATCAACTCATATACAATGTAAATAGGTACAGTGTACACTAGTGGACCACTGAGTATCATCTGTTCTGATCCCAGTAGGCTATACTATTGATGCATTCGTAATATGATATTCATAACATCCGTCGGACCTTAACAAATCTTCAATTATATCCGTACCTCTTACATTATTAACACAAAAGAATTTCAAACTCTTTCGGTTTAACCAGGAATTAGATTCCATAGGAAGTTGCCTTATCCTATATCCCCTTTATTAAGGTACAGTACTGGAACTCCTACCGCATACTTTCTTTTTCCTACTATCTAATATATCAATTTCGAACCCTAACTTACTGGGTGTATCTTCCCTTTAAGTAGATTCCACTTGCTTATGTAATAATGCCCCTCCTATCCAAACTCCTCTAGTTTCTCATAGAAATATAACACTCCTGATAGTCCATAACATCCATCGCTAGTCACACATCATCATAAATACCAAGACTACCTCCCTGAAGTATATATATAGAGCTGTCAGAACAGGGTGGGTGTGGGACAAAATTCTGAGGGGGTGAATTATATTTCGCCACCCTCACTATTTGTATATATATATATTATTGATAAATATCAAATGGTAAATTTCTACTTTTATAAATTATACGATATAAATAGATTACAAAGGAATATAGAGGAAGCATGGCTATAATCATGGAGAACCAAGTCCAAATGTGTCTCCGTTCTCTATTATATATATAATAATATGGTGAATCATACATACGTAACCATCGTGGTTAAATAACTTAACTATAAATTATACTGTAATGTAATATTGCTATTGTATATAACTTTACGTTCGATGGCATTGTACACTGGTTATATCACATAAGCATGCGTGTATCACTATATAATATATTATAGTCATAGCTATAATCCGTACCCTTAGTTTAATATTAAATTAATTAGTTTTATATTATTCTAACATACAAGAGACCTGAAAATATAATTTAAAAAATATTTATTGTCTACAAAAATGAAATAAGATCAAAGTATATTAATAGTTATATAAATGAAGTACATTAGTAAATTAAATATTCGTACTTCTATTAAAATAAAGGTATAATAGATATATATATATATATATATAATATAGTATCATATGATCACATACGTATATATGTTAATAATAATATATAAATATATAGCAAAAATTACAAAACAACAACATTAGTATGTATTTCCATTACAGTATCGTGTGTTTATACATGAGCACTTAGTGCACTGTACTACACTGTTACATAGTAAAGACATACTATATCGGAATACAACGTACGAGGCTTGCTAGCTCATCGATATGTCCTCTGTATACTTTTTATTAATAACTTTATATATATATGTATGTAAACGTCATTTATAGATATTAAAACTCTATATATCACAATATAATATCATTGATATATTATTATATAGTATATAATATATACCATTATATATACAAAAATTAAAAAAATTATATATAAAAAATATGTTCATTTATTATTTACATAAATTATTAAAAAATATCATACATTTTAGAAAGAACATTAATCTCATAGCGTATCGCGTTGTTAAAGTATCTATGATTAGATCATAGATTAAATAGAATATTAAAATCTAAAATTTAAAATATTATCAACGACTATTATATTATTTCCATGAAATAATCCGGTTCGCCTATTATTGCCTAGGTAGCGTATGTATCGCGAGAGATCACTCATTCGTGGGAAGTCGTCAGAATGATGCTATCGTTCACATGATCCATTGACTCTAGAGGTCATCATCATATCGTTGCTTGAGACGACATGTCTAGTCTCTCTACTTCATCCGCTAATGAGCCGGTGGAATCATCATCACCCTCACCCTCTTCCTCATCACCCTCCTCCTCACCCTCATCAGACTCCACCCCATCGTCTATGTTGAAGAGTTGCATCTTGCCGTCCCTACATATCTGTGGTGGTAGTAGTGGTGTTCAGAGTTAATGGGCAACTGTATGTGTGCATCGGGACATTACTGAATGTAATCATTGATTGCACTCGTTGGTTTTATGCACTTTTTGTAATGAACAATCGAGCGAGTATTCACAATTAATAAATTGAACCAAATAATGATATAATGTTAAGGGTTATAATTAAAATCTACTATATAAATAATTATTAATTAATCATATTATACCGATACTGAATTATTTATAGATATTAATTTAAAATAAAATTCTAACGTGTTAATTAACAAATCCACCAAATCGGGAGTTTACGTATATACATAGATAGGCGATGGGGCTATCATTCTAGTTACTTACTAGTCGGTTATTTGCTAATATTTCTTATGTATTATATATAATATATATAATATATAATATTATATATATATATATATATATATATATATATATATACACATCTATACATGCTATCTCTCTCAATAAATATAATTTAGGACCATAGAAGCATGTTATAAAAAGTTAATAATTTGTACAGAATTTAATGAATATAAGCATTATTATGAAAACATATATTAAATATTCATTAAATATTATTTAATATTAATAAATTAAATTGATGACATATTTTTTTTAATTTATAGGGGTAATAATGATTCACTTATTCATATACTCATATCTATATATTTATACATTAAACCATAGATCATTTATCATAATAAAAATTTATCATAATAGGTTTTCTATATTTTTAATCAACTAATTTTATAAAATATATATTTTTCATACAGCTGTGGATAAACTAGCTAAAAACTGTACAAAATTTAAATAAATTGTAATATGTAATCATTAATAATAGTTATTTAGTAACTGTCAACAAATTATCTATAAAATCAGTTTAGAAATAGCATAAAAGGCATCTTTTATAATACTTCATTATAAAACAAATTATGAATTATTAATATATAACATCTAATATATTATATAAATATAACATAAAATTATAACTCTATAATTTATTTATTGAATTTTAATTATATAAAAAGTGTAACAAATCCAAAAGTGTATAACTCAGAAGATTTGTTTCTACCTATATATGTATAAGTCTACTGTATATGTTAAAATTAACCATCTACCTAATTTTATTATTATATATAAATATCTTATTTAGTGAAAACTGGAGCAAACCTATACAAAAAAATAATTAATAATATATAATTTTATCTACATATGTAGATATTCCTATATAAAAAATAAACAATTATTTATATCTATATATGTAATATATCACATTTTATTATTACCTGTATTAGATATGAATATACTTTCTATGTGACATAACAATTATTTGAATTCATTAAACATTTTGTTATTTCAGTGGCATTCAATAGCATACAATATATTAGCTATAATTAACATGCGAAATTGTGCCCTGCATTATGCCCTTCATAGATTATATATAATATAATAACATGATTTATAATTATATTTATTTATATATTCATAATATAATACATATATTCTAAATTAACTTATAATTTTAAAGTTAACTTTATAAAATAATACAAACGGGTACACCTACATATATAATTATTACAAATATAATTAAACAATAATTAATATATAATACAAATATTTTAAAGTATACTTTATACGTATATATAATTCACGTATATATATACTTATATTATTTAAAAAAACATAACAAATATAAAATTTGTATAATAATTTGACTTATTATAATTATATGTAAAAATTAAAATAATTCATAATTTACGCATTATTTAAATAATAAACCAAATACGAAATTCAATGAAATAGATCGACTAACCAAACTGGCTATTTCACGCTTGGCCGAACAATTGAGTTGCGTGTGTATGCTAACATCAGGGAACTGCCTACACAACAGGGGGTAGCCACTCTCTTCACATAGATTAGCCTCTATCCTGAGAGGATGTATCATTAACAAAAAGTTAATACCTTAAGATTTACAGTTAATACACCTTAACATGTCAATATATATATATATATATATATATATATATATATATATATATATATATATATATATATATATATATATTTGAATTAGAATTTAAATTAACTAAAAAAATACAGATAATTCAGATATTTTTCATTAATATTTTAGAAATAATATTATTAATGAGGTATAACAGTGGTCAAGATAGAGGTATAACAGAGGTCAAGATAGAGGTATAATAGAGGTCAAGTAGAGGTCTAACATGTGTTGAGCTTCAGACATGGGAACCCAGCGATGGTTCTTCAGTACGTTGATAGCCATCCGTAACACTACGACGGGGGGCTCTGTGGCGGGTGACTGAGGTGAAGATGTTGACTCAGATGTTGACGGTGATGTTGACTGAGATGGTGATGGTGATGGCGACAGCAACAGTAGAATGTAGTCGTTGTTGTAGCGTACCACTTTCACGAAGTTATGCTCCTTTGTACTGTGAATAATTAGCAGGTACCACTTATTGGTATATAACATTGTATTTATTTTCTAAATTCAATAAACTATTTTCAATATATATATATATATATATATATACTTATTTATTATATATATATATACTTATACAATTATTTTATCTAAATTTAGTGTATTAAAAAGTATTTATACTTAATTGTATCTGTAAAAAAATTATAAACTGAAAATATCTACTATTACGTAATTATTAGTAAGCCGAGATAGAGATGAGCGGTGGTCAAATAGAAGGTATAGATGAACTGGGGTAAAGTTATCGCTCTATTAGGTATGCGCGTTTTGAGAATTATGACAGCAGTAGGGTTACGGTCTGAGAGGAAGTGGTGTTAGTAGTCTGAGGTACAGATGAGGGGGTCAAGTTATCGCTGTATAGGTACGCTCTACCGAGTTTCTATGTTATAATAGTATGTTGTGGCTGTGGTAATAGTAGGTTAGGTTACATGGGTGAGTAGTAGTGTATAGAGTTAGATTAGGTACGCTATGAAGCATAGCCTACGAGACTTCTATATTATACATATTACATGTATAACATAGAAGTGTTATAGCGTACCGAACGTAACATGTGTGTTGTATAGCTATAGCAGATCACAGAGATACGCCTAAATTATGACAGTGGCCACTCCGGAGTTGGGCTATGAGGACCGCGTCGCTTCTGCTTAGAGTCTGGTTGTCGTCTGGGATACCGTGATTTTTATAGATTTTTTTGTTTTTGTTGGTAATCCCAGAACTGTCGCCGTATATCTCTTTTGTGCGTTGGTGCGATATGGGAGGGTCCTTTATTTCCCTTATTATTAGGGCATTCACTGCGGCGTACGAGATCAGGGGCGTCTGGGTATCTGGAGAGAGTGGCGGGAGACTTGTTACCGTAGTAGCGGCGACACCTGCAGCTTCGTCCGCCCACTCGTTTCCGATAATACCACAGTGACCGGGTATCCATTGTATGGATATTCTAGGTTTCACTGAGTCTAGGCGGTTGCGGACGGTGGATATGTCGCTGTCGTCTTCTTTGCCGGATCCTTCAAGTGCTGAGAGGGCTGATTGACTATCTGAGCAAATTAAGATATGGTCTTCCTCTGTTCCCTCTTGATTTATCCAGTTCGCTGCTAGTAGTAGGGCCGTGACCTCTGTCTCGTACGAGGACGTCCAACGACTACCCTTACAGGATAACGTTTTTATCAGGGTAGGATTACTCGGGCCGCCCGTCGTGATTATCGCTGCGCTTCCACCATTCTCCATACCCGCATCAGCTACACCGTCCATGTATATCGTGAACTTGGTTGGGCCGTGCATAGAGATTGATGATATGGCATCTTCCAGTAGCGTTACATGGCTGCTATTCTTCTTCGAGTTATTAGCTAATCCCGTGAGGATCGAAACTCGAGAATTGTTGAGCCAGAGCCACGGTGGAGAGCCTGGACCGGGAAACAGTTTTCTCTCGAAATCGCTGATGCCTAGATCGTCACACTCTCTTTTTGCCGACTCACTCCAGGATTTTCGCTTCCATCTGTGGAAAACGGGGGCTTCGAAGAGCTGGCGTCTTGGGTTCGACCAGGGGACTCTTGCAGACTTTTCCCAGGCCACTGCACAGTTACGCCTTATTGCAGTCTCGAAAGATGATATCCCTGCCTCAAGACGAAGGCATTCTAATGGTGTATCTGCTAGCTGCCCGGTCAACACGCGGAGCGCCCTGTTTTGAACTCGTTCCAGGATAGTCCTATTGCTCTTTGCCAATCATGGCTGCCAGGCTGGACCACAATAGTGGAAGACACTATGTATGGTAGCTTGGTAAATGCGATATAGGCTTGGCCTTGAACAACCCCATTCCTTGGATGCCAGTGTGGACAGAATTCTAATTCGGTTCATCACTCTGGATTTTATCCGCGTAACGTGTTGCCTGAACGTTAGGGTTCTATCCAGAGTGACACCGAGAAATGTTGGAGTCGGGTTCACCTTTAGAACGTTCGCCTCGATACGGATTAGCGGAGTCCAGTTCGCTTCGCTGGGACAAGTGGAGAATAAGGTCGACTCACATTTCGAGGGGTTCAGGACAAGCTTATGGGACTTGGACCAATTGGCTATTCTGGAGACCGCTTCTTGTACCACTTCCTGGGCTCTAGCCTTGTCCTTGTTCTGTCCCCATACAGCAATATCATCTGCGTAGAGGCTTATTTGGGCGTCCTCCGGAATGACATCACTTATACCACTTTCTACATCGTAGCGGTAGCGGGCTAAGTGGTATTAGAGGTCAGGTTACGTGGGGCAGGATATGGTCGATGTTACTACCTTATTAGTTACACGCTATAGGCCTTATACATTATAACTATATATATATATATAGCTGTAGTGGTGTTAGTGGTTGGATAGGCTAGGGGAGAATATCTACACAAGCTGCCAATCACTAGACTCACTAAGTCACTGCTAGAGATATGCTTACTGAAGCTATAGCTGATAGGTTGATTTAGTGATAATAACTGGGCCAATGTTCATGGGTCTGACTGACATATAAGCTATAGTCTACAACGATACTGGCATAGAACTTTATTATATCGTATATTTATTATACAGAATAAAATATTACATACAAAATATACTAAATTCATTTTAATTTTTACAATAATATATGTTTAGATCACTTTAAAAATTAGATTAAGAAATAGTGTTTCTAGTCTACTAATATTCATGTAATACTACATTCATACAGATATGAGCTTACGTATGCATTAGATATGGCTATACGGATTGTATTGTAGATCACGGTTGAATAGGTTATGGTACGAGTTGGTTATGGGCAAACAGTAGCATGTACTACATGGCCTACTATATTAGGAATATGTGTTATGTCTGTGACCTTCATAATTATAATAGTGTGTATATATTATCAGTGATAATTTATCAGATTGTGAAAATCTGAAATTAAAATTTGTTTAGAACAAGATTCCAATTCCAATTCTACATCGAACAAACACTATTTATAATGTATACATTCGTATTACTGTATACATTACTGGATGTATCAATGCAAATCAAACAAGTTATTTTCTTCTAAACTAAATACATATGGTTAATATTAATGATAACATACCTATTTGAATATGAACATTCAGTATATCAGTAATTATTGAAGACTTCAATATCATATCTGATAAAAACTATATATTTAATTATGTTTATAACAATAACACATCTAGTATGATATGTATACATTAATAAACTATAAGTATTATGTGTGTAGTGTATCTATTGATAGCAGTCAGCTTATAATGAGGACAGTACATATTAATATGTGTTTCTTGATAACACTAGATAATGATATAAGTAACCCAGGTATTAGTGACATTACAATAGATTTCACTGTTATCATTTGTTATCTCTATTAGTTATATAAGTGTATATGTATAAGTGTAGCATTAGATGCACTATTCAAAGATAAGCTTACTATTGTAGTATTCATATTAAACAGAAATATATACTTTTACAAATACTAAATATAAAGTATACTAATACTAAATGTGAAGTCTAGAAGATTGAAATTGCATAAAGACATACTATATGGAGACTATACAAGACTATTTGGTAGTGGTTGGGGAATAGCTATTATTAAATATGTTTAGGAAACAATGCGTTGGAACCGTTATCTTAATGCTATAATATTTGTTTAGCTTGTACAATCACCATAATATAACATCATTGCCATACCTATTATTATGACTAATGAGTTTTCATAAAAGCAGTATATTCGAGTGAAGCGGGGGGGGGGGGTGAGGGAGTGGAATCAGAGTTATAACTACAGATATATAATCGCGTGATCATTAAATAATGAAAGAAGAGGTTCTATTATGCTCACAATTATGTATAATAACGATAGGTAAAATGACATTAATATCTCGACATTATTTTAATAATATATATATATATACATATGTGTATATAAATGAATAACTTGTGAAATAGAGCCCATTAATCCGTAGTAATCATAAGACGTAAAGGATTTCCTAGTTTCGCTTACTTCATCTGCATCATGTATATGTGTGTGTGTGTGTGTGTGTATATAGTTATGTATGTGTGTGTGTGTGTGTGTGTGTGTGTGTGTATATATATATATGTTATTAATAAATAGATAGCTATATAATAGTGTATATAAATGAATAACTTGTGAAATAGAGCCCATTAATCCGTAGTAATCATAAGACGTAAAGGATTTCCTAGTTTCGCTTACTTCATCTGCATCATGTATATGTGTGTGTGTGTGTGTGTGTATATAGTTATGTATGTGTGTGTGTGTGTGTGTGTGTGTGTGTGTGTATATATATATATGTTATTAATAAATAGATAGCTATATAATACATAAAAAGATACGGTGTTAATTATATGAATGTATGAATGAATGAAATCAGTTTATAGAACAAAGAGGGTCAGTGAATGCGGTTAGCTTTATTGATTGTAAACCACCTGACAGTGTGCTATCCTCCTTACGTGGATGTGGTCATGGGTCATTTATAAATAGAAATGTGAATGTGATTAAAATATGTAAAATGGAACTCTAAAAATATAATATAATATATTATGATATAAATTAATTTATATATATATATATATATATATATATATATATATATATATATATATATACACAGTGTATATATAATAATAATAATTCTAATTATTTATATTATATGATAACATAATTTAAATATTACAAATTAATGAAAGCGCTGTTTACTTGTAGAATTATAATAGATAAATATTTACAAATTTAATTCTACAATCCATAATCACACTATATTTGAGGGCGTTCACATTAGCAATTATTATAATAAAACTACATACATTATTTGATCTTATGATATAATATATAATATTGTAAACTTCTAATAATATATATATATATATATATATATATATCATATCAACAAATATATTAGAGTTAAAATAATACCGGTATATTTATTTTTATGATTCATAATAAATTACTACTAATAATTACTTTCAAATAATTAAAAAATTCAAGGATTATCATAATTTATAAAATATTATAATTTATATATAAGCTTAAATAAAAATACAAAATAAGTCTATATTATTAAAATCTCTATGGGTGCGATTCTACAAAAGTTTATGAAAATCGAGGTATATTACCGACATGTAGAATTGTGTAATATCTATTAAATTAACATTAAAATGTACACACTATACTTATACATTATTTATATATATATTTATTAAATATATATTTTTTAGACGCTTGATTGCTCTGGCAGAGTCTTTAAAATAAATTAAATTAAATATATATATATATATATATATATATATATACCATCATTTTTATATACGACATAGGAATTATCTCGAAGTAGGCCGCCGATTATTATTATAATAATATCAGAGTTCAAGGTGGGTGGTACTTATATATGCACTACTGCACATTATATACATTATAAGATATTTTATAGTAACACAATATTTTATAAGCTCAATTAGGTATATAATGCAGCTAAAAAAAACAGAAAATAAAACCAAAGTAAATAAATCACACAACCCAAAATAAAAATTAAACTCTGACATTATAATAATAATAATCGGCGTCCTGCTTCGAGATTTACGCGGCTTAGTAGTACCATACTACTAGTACTTATAGTAGTGTACTATTAGTAAGCAGATTTCAATAGTAGAGTAAATCTAATATTATAGTTAATTACACTTAATAGATAGGTAATTATATCATCATATTACTCATGTATAATTCGCTCCCAACAACCGAGAGCAGCTATCATAGAAATTATTTTGCCGGTATTCATTCGTCCCGTAATTATTATTTTAATGATGATAATTTTTATTTTTAAATTTGCTTTGGGTTTAATTATTTATATATAATTATTATAATAATACTATATTGTTTTATATACTATATAATTAGTTACTAATAAATACATTAATTACATATTTATTGTTTATAAAATATTACCTTTTTGTTTTTTTAAATTTTCGCAGTTATCACTTGTGTTAATTTCACTATTATTATTAGCAGACAGCGTAGTACTTAAGTTATCATTACATAAGTCCACTTTATCTTCCATTTTTTAGTAAATTGATAATTATATTCATTTAAGTTTTTGTAATGGTACTATTATAGTATTAATTTAATAATTTCATATTATATGACAAATATCACAAATATAATTATTTTATAAAATTTATATAAATGAAATAATTTCAGAAATACATATATAAACGTGTACTTTTAAGGGTAATATTATACTTTTAACTGTAACTACTTTATATTTTTAATATACTAATTATAATACATAGTACTATTTATCGCATGTTAATGATATCTATATATTGAACAATTATAGTGTATACTTAGTTAAACATATTTTCAAAAATTCTATTTACTTATATATTTGTTTACAATTAAATATAATATTTGTGGTAATATTAATTTCCGGAACTTATAAGAAGTACATTTAGGCAGCGGAGAAGAATCTAGCGATTGCCACCTACGTCGTAGTACCTACACTGTAGGTCCTACAGTGTGGTCCTACGCGTAGGTCCTACGTGTGTGGAAGATTCATACATAGGTTGTCTTATATAAATTTGTATATAACGTTTTGTATATAATGTGTAGTATAAGAATTTCAGACATTTCTTATATGTGATTTATTATATACATAGACATTCTGCATAATAAATGAATGTTCTAGATATATATATATATATATATATATATATAATTATATTATACCATGAAATAGCTATGATATAATGGACAGTGGTGTCTCCGGAAATATCAATAAATGGATAACACCAAACCCTATATATATAGGCTACCTAACATAATATACAACATATATAATAGGTGGGACCTATATCTCTATACATATATGTATACATAATTTAGTATATAATATATACTATATACATATACAATCAATAACCAAAATGCCTAGTATGTCCAGGCGGGTACCTATTAAGGTACCTATTAATTAATAGATGAATATATTTATATATTTTCTAGAATTAAAAATTTTTCAATTTAATATTTACAAAGATTTTTAACAATGGGAAAATCTTTGATGTTTATAAATTTAATATATTTATTTTTTATGATAAATAGACATATTTATTTTTAAATTTAACTTGTTTATTATTTAATATTTCATAGCATTACGAACCTATATAATATTCGTTTGATTATACTTAATAATATTGATCATCTTTTTATAATAAACGATATGCCCTCTAAGATAAACTCACCAGCTTGGTTAGAGAGTCTCATATTAAGAACTAAACTATTAGATGAACAAATGAAGATAGAACAGAACTCCAGACTTAGTTATTATGAAATTAGAGTAGATGAGTTGATCGCAAATCCAACATCTTTGTTTCGTGCTAATATGGGTGAACCGAATAGAATGCAAAAGATAGAAATACTAAAGAAAGCATGTGAATTGTATATTCTACGTAGTGATATACGTTATCGAAAAATAAATATACCACATCACGAAGACTGGATAGAATACAATACGAATGAATGGGAAACCTGTGACTATACGGTACGAGAACCCTTTTTACTGCTGGCCCAGTTCTTATTGTACGTAGACACGGATCTGTCAAAGCTTTGACGAGTGGCGATATTAAGGGATAGGTCGCACGATACAAGTTTTAGATGTTAGTTAAACATAACTTCTATATATTATATATATATATATATATATATATATATATGTAAGTAGTAATATATTTATATTTTATATAATAACATTTATGTTACACATGGGTTAAATATATAAGTAGACTACTTAAAGTAGTAATATGTTTATATATTATATATATATATATATATATATATATATATAATATATTATATAAATATAATATATAAATTATATAATATATAAATTATATAATATATATATATATATATATATATATATACATTATATGTATATAATATATTATATATATATATATATATAATTTATATATTATATTTATATAATATATATATTATATATATATATATTATATAATTTATAATTTATATAATTTATATAATATATTATATATATACTATATTATATATATAATTTATATATTATATTATATTATTTATATAATATATTATATGTATATAATATATTATATATATAATTTAATATTATATTTATATAATGTATATTATATATATATATATATATATATATATATTATATAATTTATATATTATATAATTTATATATTATATTTATATAATATATTATATATATATATATAATATATAAACATATTACTACTTTAAGTAGTCTACTTATATATTTAACTCAGGTGTAACATAAATTATATAATATATATATATATATAATATATTATTTAAATATAATATATTATATAAATATAATATATTATATAAATATAATATATAAATTATATAATATATATATATAATATGAATTCGGTAATAATTGTATTCATTTTCAGAGTATACTCTCATATATGAACATGTAATGAAGAGTGAACAATTCGTTATACTTCATAAATAATAAATTATTAAAATATTTTATTTGTTGATAATATAGATATATATATATATATATATATATATATATATATATATATTTAGGTATAATACCTATAATAATACCTATAATAAATAAATTATATAAATTATATATATATATTTAGGTATAATACCTATAATAATACCTATAATAAATAAATTATACTAATATAAATAGTAACAGTTATAACTATATATATATATATATTTTAAGAAATTCAAATGTGATATATGAAACCAGTATATATATATATATATATATATATATATATATATATATATATAGGTAAACTACTAGTAAACTGGTATACCAGTATGTATAGATAAAATACATAAATAAAATATGTAATGTATCTAATGAAAACAGGGAAATTTAGTATGTGATTTTACACTACCAAAACACACATTTTTTTTCATATTTTGTATTTTATTTATTTAAATACCTTATAGAGTATAATTAATACAATTCTACAACATATATTAAATTAAATTATATTATT
Organism: Osedax fenrisi; assembly: GCA_964019155.1. Lineage (NCBI taxonomy): Eukaryota > Metazoa > Annelida > Polychaeta > Sabellida > Siboglinidae > Osedax > Osedax fenrisi. The sequence continues at coordinate 28,564,200 of OZ025244.1, read as the reverse complement.
TATTTGTATTATTTATTATATATACCTATCCTATATATTATATAATATATATATTCCTATATATAGTGATTTGTGTTGGTGTAATACACGGATATTTTAATGTAAATAAATTGTTATATCTAAATGAAGATTAATTACTATATCATATTTTAATTATTTCTACAGTGTAAAATATCATAAATCGTGTATAACGTCAGGCTTCATAACTATAATTAATAATTTAAAATATATAAATCGAATAGGTTTGTAGAAAACCGGAGTTGATGTGAACCCCCCTTTAATCGAGACAGCTATTGCCTAGTCTGGTAATAGCGGCTACTACACCCCTCCCCAAATTACCTTAGTGTATGGCTTGTTTTAACTCTAATGCATTGGGTATATTATGTAGTAATATGATTTATATATAAAAGTGAAATGAGCGTATTCTGGAACTGTGTGATTTCTAGCTATAGCTTAACTATAGTTACAAAAACTAAGATATTAAAATTCAGTATTTATCGATATATTATAAGTATTCTGAGATATATAAATTATCAGCCACTATAGACAGAATGGGGTATACCCATTTCTGTCATCTAACTAATAAATGGTATTACATAAAACAAAGTAACCTATTCATTATTATCATCTTATTTTTTATATAACAATTATATTTGTTTTTAACTTACACTATTATTATTTATTAATAATTATATTTAAAATTGTATTCTTATTATTATATTTAAATTTAATTTCGCTTGAACATAAATAAGTTGTTTGTAAATAATAATAACTAGTAAAATATAATTATTAGATATTACATATAAAATACTGCTTAGTTGAAATAATCAATATAGGTTTATATAATATGATTTGTGAAGTTTGAACTTACTTTATTTAATAATATATTTATGTTGGTATCACTCGAGCATATCAGCTACGAAGACAGATGATACAAGAAGAGGTAGGATATATGAAGAAATCAAAGATGACAAACAAACATTAGAAATACAATAAATTCTTGGAAACCTAATGCATATAAACACTAATCTATAGAGCGTGAACAAATATATTCCGTAGGATGCTTTGACGTTAATTTATTTCTGTCGTTTATGGAGATATTTCAGGAGATATTTCACTATTTTATTATTTTGCATGCCTATAGGCATATATATATATATATATATATATATATATACGTCATAGGTCTTATGAGTAGCGTTCAACTTTACAACGGAGCCTAATAAATAATGTAAGTATCCTATATATATTATAGGTATAGGTGTATATACTCAGATATAATTTATAATCATATAATAATAGTATATATGTCTGAAAGTTAAAACTATAGTTTTTCATAAATTACATAACCGGGGAGTAAATCCCCGAGGTAACTAAGAATTAATATTATAAAACAACTTCATTTTATATTAACTTATTTATACATTATATTTATTCTTAATTTACATTGTTATTATTTCTTAATAACTATATTTATAATCATATTCTTGGTATTATTCATAAATTTTAATTTCGTCTGAACATAAACAAGTTTTTATGTAAATAATAATAATACAATACATTGGAATATTCTTAAAAGTTGTTTAATTATTAGATATTGCACATTAAATACTGCATTACATAAATAATTCAATATTATTTGTAAAGATTTAAATTAATTTATTAATAAATTTATATGTAGGTTATAATAATTATTATAGGACCTATTAATTCTTAATTTCTTAATTTGAAATTATCAAATCTTTATCATGGTCAGCAATACACCAAATGAAATCAATCTGGAACTCCAATATAGGAAATAGTCTGAAAATAAGAACTTTCAAAGCTACAATCGAACCTATATTATCATATGGTAGCGCATGCTGGACAATCGACTCCACAATGCGTAAGCAAATCGATGGTTGTTATACTAGGTTACTTAGAATGGCCACAAATATATCATAGAAAGGTAAGGTCACCAATACATAACTGTACAGTGTACAGGGGAATGCCAAAGATCTCAGAAGTGCCAAAACAAAGAATATTGCGACTAGAAGGTAACTGCATAAGGTACACCGACGAAGTAGCGTATAACTTCATTTTATGGAAGCCCAATAACTGCATACGAAACAGGTATGTTGACAGAGTTTAGTAAATAACTCAGTTATTGCCGGTCACCTTCTTTGATAAGTTCACTTGATACGTTATCGATTCCTGGTGATTTGTTATTCTTCAGACAATTTATTGACTTTTCAACTTTTGATTTCAGTTTTTGTAGCGGCTGTTCCATATCAGACGGATGATTGTCGTTTTGCAATTTATTGCAATCGGTATTAATGTTAGGTCGTTGATAATCCGGGCCTCGACCGATCCGGCATTGTGAAATGTATATCGTGAGTCATGTTTTATTTCTGTACGGCTTGATTACGTTTGGCGGCGCTTATATCCTCTCCGAACTATACGTCTCTGTCGATATTCTATAGATAGTAGATAGTTTATATGCTGTGTACTTGAAAGTACGGTCATGGCCGTTGATATACTATGGTATTCATCAGCTCTTGACCGTTGGTTAGCTAGTAACTCCTTCGCTACAGATACGTGTAGGTATCCCCGTCAATTGTCTTAGCCCACTTTCTGAATTGGTTGCCATGGAGTAGAACGATGACCAACAATGACAGTTGAGAGGTAAGTGGGCTAAAATATCTAACCCTTCTTGGTTAGAGAAGACAGAAGTTAGATAGTTAATATGTCATAAGAAGTTAGTATGTCATACTCCCCTACTATCCTATTACCGAAATAATTATTTATAGAAAATGTTAAAATATATTTATATCAATAACGATTTAAATATATTCTATAACTGGAAGTAGAAATTTCTTCCAAACATTAATGTATCAGCTTCTTATTATAATATATAATATAACACTATATAGGTTATATAAACCTATAGTCATAATCTGATTTTTTATTACGTTTTTAAATTTATGAAAAACAATTTCAACTTAAAACATTCTCAAGAATATACAAATGTATCTATATTAAATATAACACTATATTATTAAAAATAAAGCATTCTAAAAATTATATATATAATTTGTATATTTGTTATCAAATATTAATTAAGTTATAAGCATCTAGAGGTCTATATCTAGATCTAGATCTAGAGGTCATATAAGTCCCTAATACGGACACCATATAACAAATCAGCCGCAGCGTATGAACTATTCTGACTTTCATATACAAATGTATAGATATAAAATATAACACTATATTATTAAAAAATAAAGCATTCTAAAATTATATATATAATTTCTTTATTTGTTATCAAATATTCATTAAGTTATAAGGATATATCTAGAGGTCATATAAGTTCATAAATACGGACACTCTATATATTATCTATAGATGTCTTAATACTGACACCCTATAACTAATCAGCGCGCATCGTATGAATTATTCTGATTTTCATAAAAATCGCGTGCGTTATAATATGTATACTACCAATAGAATTAAATCTAAAAAAAATCATTATGTAGATACTTCAATTGTTAATTGTATTATTAATTAAAAAAATAATAAAAATAAATAAATTATAATAAATTATTCATAAAATTAATTATAAATAATGTAATTGTAATTTGCCTTATTAATTAATCAATAATATATAGTTTATCTAGTAGTATATAGGGTGTCCGACGCACACTGTCCGTATTCGGTACCCATGTCCTATACATTATTTTTTAATCGGACTTGGTAGGTACATTTAATTATAGGTAATGGTAACAATATTCTAATATAATTATTAATAATATTGTATAGGTGTTTTAGTGTTAATTAAAGCTAATTTATTGATATTTGTATTGCATACATATATATATATATATATATATATATATATATATATAGTGAGTAGAATATATAGAAATGCATTTTTTGAAGTATATATTAATACATATATGTAGGGGAAAGTCCCCGATTACCGACCCCCTCCTAATACCGACCCCCTCTCGTATCTCAGTAACCATAAGAGATATCAAAAAATAATATTTACATGAACTGTTAGTAATTTAATGATAAATATGAAAACGTATTTTGTTTAAAAAAATATTTAATCCTACAATTGTTATTTGATAAAATGTAATATTCTGTTTTATTTTTTGAATAATAACTTTTTTTAAATCATTGTAAATACTTTATTAATTAAAAGAAAACTTGATTTTGTACATAATATTGTAGAACAATAAAATGTTTATTACTTTTATAAAAATAATTGAATTTGAATAACTATTAACCAATATATCTTAGGTATAGCAACCCATATTATTTTCCTATTACCGACCCCCTAAATTACCCTAATACCGACCCCATGTGATTTATAATATCCAATCAAAATAGATTCGTATTTTACTTTAAAATATGTCGGAAGTTGTTTATGTATCATTGATATAGATTTAGGATTAATATTTCCAGTTGATTATATATATATACTGATTAATAAATAAATATTAAATAATAATATACAATATTTTAATATAATTATAATTACTATTAATATATTTAATATTGAATAAGTTATTACAAATAATCATTTAGGGGTCGGTAATCGGGGACTTCCCCTATATATATATATAAATGATTAAATATAATATATATCATTTTTACAGTCCAACCTAATTGTTTTAAAATATTAATTTAAATCAATGACATCCTAGGTCATTACTTTCCAAGTTTCATTTGAGTGTATTAAACATATATTAAACACATGTTATATTATATAGAAAACGTTTTAATTAATATTACGATATGTCGAAAGTTATAAATAAATATATAATATAGGAAATGTAGTCATTTATATCATTTATAATGATATAAATGCAAGTAATATTTTTATAAAGATTTTCTCGAAGTATTTCGCAAAATTGATGATATTATGACACACAACTACACACATACATACATTCACATATACACATACATATATATATATATATTTATAATATTTAGGAGTCGTTTGAAGAATATAATAGAGCGGATGGTAGGAGGGAGGGAATTCCATAGAGTTGTACCGGAATTACTAAAATCTTTAAAGTAATCCATTTTCATACCTTGCAATTAGTAATATTCCTCATACACATGTAGACACCGAGGCATTAACTTTCACTTTAAATCAACCTACACCACCATTACCGAGATATGTTAAGAGATACTATTTGACCTGAATAATAAGTTTGGCACTGTAAAACCGGTCAAATGGTCATATTAAACATTCTCAAATGTTGATACACTTTACCATTGCATCTTTATTAACCGCGTAAGTAAATCATTATCTAAGGCATCTATCTGGTTTGGTTCTCGTTTCGTCTATTAGATCGTTCATTCTGTGGTTAATAAATCAGCCCTAGATAAACTAGCACCTACTTCTATCACTTAGGTGTTCCTCTTCGCACTCGACCATCTCCTATATAGGAGATTAATATTGAATACCTACGTTATCTCACTAGTCCTTCAGATATATCCAAATACCCATTCATATAGTACAACTCCTATGCCAAAGATATTCAATTATATATATATATATATTAACTGCATTAATCCTATTCTCTAGAAACACTGGGCAAAAAATGTTTGCGAGTATTTATCAAAGTAGCAAATAGATTATTATTATTTAGCAAATATTTGGCAAATCGGATACTCTAGATAATCATATATATGCACCACTTACGATTCAAACGGCTCTCAAACAAATACTTCATATTAAATGTGTTCCCTCTACATCATAACTCATACCCATGTACAGTGTACACTAGTTGACCACCGAGTATCGCCTGTTCTAGTCCCAGTAGACTATACTATTGATGCATTCGTAATTAAATAATTTATTATATAATATTCATAACATCCGTCGGACCTTAACAAATCTTCGATTATATCGGCCCTATCTCTCAATATCGTAGCTCTTAGGTGAATACACCGCTAGCAACAGTACGAACACTCGGGCCTCACAAATATATTTTTAAGCTTAAAAATGGAATCTAATTTCTGGTTAAACCTAAACTTTCATCTAAAATATTTCGGTTTAACCAGAAATTAGATTCCATTCGAAGTTGGCTTATCCTATATCCCCTTTATTCAAGTACAGTACTGGAACTCCTAGCGCCTACTTTCTCTTTCCTACTATCTAATATATTAATTACGAACCCTAACTTAGTTTAAGTAGATTCTACTTGCCTATGTAATAATGCCCCTCCTATCCAAACTCCTCTAATTTCTCATAGAAATATAACACTCCTGTTAGTCACACATCATCACAAATACTCAGACTACCTCCCTGAAGTATAGAGCTGTCAGAAGAGGGTGGGTGGGTGTCAACATTCTGAGGGGTAACATTATATTTCGCCACCCTCACTATGTATATATATATATACATTATTTATAAATATCAAATGGTAATTGTCTACTTTTATAAACATAGAGAACAAAAGAAATACAGAGAAAACATGGCTATAATCATGGAGAACCAAGTCCAAATGTGTCTCCGTTCTCTATTATATATAATATGGTGAATCATACACACGTAACTGTCCTGGTTAAATAACGTAACTATACATTATACTGTAATGTAATATTACTATTGTATATAACTTTACGTTCAATGGCATTGTACACTGGTTATATCACTATATAATATATTACAGTCACTATTGTATATCTGTAATCCGTACCCTTAGTTTAATATTAAGGGCAGTTAATTTAAGTTAATTAGTTTTATATTATTCTAACAAATAAGAGTCCTGAAAATATAATTTAAAAAATATTTATTTTCTACAAAAATGAAATAAGATCAAGGTATATTAATAGTTATATAAATGAAGTTAAATATTCTTACTTCTATAAAGGTATAATATATATATATATATATAATATAATATCGTATGATTACATACGTATATATGTTATTAATAATATATAAATATATACGCAAAAATTACAAAACAACAACATTAGTATGTATTTACATTACAGTATCGTGTGTTGGGTACATCAGCACTTAGTGTACTGTACTATACTCTTACATAATAAACACATACAATATCGGAACAAGACATCGTACGAAGCTTGCGTGCTCAACGATATGTAATCCTCTGTATGCTTTTTATTAATAACTTTATATATATGTAAACGTCATTTATAGATATTTAAACTCTATATATCACAATATAATATCATTGATATATTATTATATAGTATATAATATATACCATTATATATACAAAAATTAAAAAAATGATATATAAAAAATATGTTCATTTATTATTTACATAAATTATTAAAAAATATCATACATTTTAGAAATAACATTAATCTCATAGCGTATGTTGTTAAAGTATCTATGATTAGATCGTAGATTAAATAAAATATTAAAATCAAAAATTAAAAATATTATCAACGACTATTACAATATTTCCATGAAATAATCCGGTTCGCCTATTATTGCCTAGGTAGCGTATTTATCGCGCGAGAGATCACTTATTAGTAAGAAGTCATCAGAATGATGCTATTGTTCACGTGATCCATTGACTCTAGAGGTCATCATCGTATCGTTGCTTGAGACGACATGTCCAGTCTCTCTACTTCATCCGCTAATGAGCCGGTGGAATCATCATCACCCTCACCCTCTTCCTCATCACCCTCCTCCTCACCCTCATCAGACTCCACACCATCGTCTATGTTGAACAGTTGCATCTTGCCGTCCCTACGTATCTGCGGTGAAGGAAATGGTGTTCAATGTTAATGGGCAACTGTATGTGTGCATCGGGCCATTACTAAATGTAATCGTTGATTGCACTCGTTTGTTTTATGGACTTTTTGTAATGAACAATCGAGCGAGTATTCACAATTAATAAATTGTACCAAATAATGATATAATGTTGAGGGTTATAATTAAAATCTACTATATAAATAATTATTAATTAATCATATTATACCGATACTGAATTATTTATAGATATTAATTTAAAATAAAATTCTAACGGGATCATTAACAAATCCACAAAATCGAGAGTTTACATATATATATATATATATATATATAGATAGGTGATGGGGCTATCTCTCTAGTTACTTATTAGTCGGCTATTTACTAACATTTCTTATGTATTGTATGTGATGATGATGATGATGATAAGGTTTATTAGCACTTATCATAGGTGTGGCCACCCTTGGTAGGTGCATATAACAATATAGAACGAAAACAATAAATAGATAAATAAATAAACAAAACGATAAAATAATATAATTTATAAAAATAGTAATATTGTATGATTAAATAAGTGAATATATTACATCGATGATATGTAAGCTTTGAGGTGTGTAATAAAGGACGGGTGTGAATGGATTGATCTAATAGAGGCAGGGAGGGAATTCCATAGGGATGGAACCATATAACTGAAGGCGCGTTTATGGTATTTCAGGTATGAGACACGAGGGCAAATTAGGGAAATGTCAGCATTTGATCGTAAGGAAGTCAGTGGGCGTCTTAGAGTTAGTAGGGAAGTCAAATAAGGAGGAGAAGTATAATATATTGCTTTATGAGCGAGTGATAGAAGGTGTAGGAGGGAACGTTTTTTTGAGGGAACCAGTTGGATATAAGTTGGTGGGAGTCGGTAATGGAATGGTCAAATCGATTTATTGAGAAAATGGTTCGTATAGATGCACGAATTATACGATTTAAAGGGGATAATGAAGTATTAGGGAGATGATAAAGTAGTGTAAAATAAAAAGTATATAATGTATAATATATAATGTAATATATATATATATATATATATATATATATATATATATATATATATCTATACATGCTATCCTTCTCAATAAATATAATTTAGGATCATAAAAGCATGTTATAAAAAGGTAATAATTTGTACAGAATTTAATGAATATAATCATTATTATAACAGTAAAGCAGAATACTCCTATTCGGATAATAACTATAGTTAAATGTATATAATATCTATTTTTAAATATTTATATATACTAGTAAAATTTGAATAAAATATATACTATGAGAAACAACAAAAATGTGTACATGTAGGTAGACAAATAAATTCTAAGTAAAATGAATTGAAAATTACTAATTATGTTTAATTACTACTACCCTCTATAAAATATAAATATAGCATATAATTTGTGGGTAACTTCTAATAAATGTGATCATTAGAATATTTCAGAAGTTGTAGATAATATATATCTATATACTATTAGATATGAATATACTTTCTATGTGACACCAACAATTATTTGAATTCATTAAACATTTTGTTATTTCAGTGGCATTCAATAGCATACAATATATTAGCTATATTTAACATGCGAAAGTGTGCCCTGCATTATGCCCTTCACATATTATATATAATAGAATAATATGATTCATAATTATATTTATTTATATATTCATAATATGATACATATATTAACTCAATTAACTTATAATTTTAAAGTTAACTTTATAAAATAATACAAACGGGTACAACTACGTATATAATTATTACAAATATAATTAAACAATAATTAATATATAATACAAATATTTTAAGTATACTTTATATGTATATATAATTCACGTATATATACTTATATCATGTAAATAAACATAAAACATATAACATTTTTTTATAATAATTGGACTTTTTGTATTTATAAATAAGGAGATATTATAATATGTAAAAATTAAAATAATTCATCATTTACGCATCATTTAAATAATAAACTAAATAGGAAATTCAATGAAATTGATCGACTAACCAAACTCGCTATTTCACGCTTGGCCGAACAATTGAGTTGCGTGTGTATGCTGACATCAGGGAACTGCCTACACAACAGGGGGTAGCCACTCTCTTCACATAGATTAGCCTCTGTCCTGAGATGATGTATCATTAACAAAAAGTTAATACCTTAAGTTTTACAGTTAATACACCTTAACATGTCAATATATATATATATATATATATATATATATATATATATTTGAATTAGAATTTAAATTAACTAAAAAAATACAGATAATTCAGATATTTTTCATTAATATTTTAGAAATATTATTATTAATGAGGTATAACAGAGGTCAAGATAGAGGTATAACAGAGGTCAAGATAGAGGTATAACAGAGGTCAAGATAGAGGTGTAACAGTGGTCAAGATAGAGGTCTAACATGTGTTGAGCTTCAGACATGGGAACCCAGCGATGGTTCTTCAGTACGTTGATAGCCATCCGTAACACTACGACTGGGGGCTCTGTGTTGACGGGTGACTGTGAGGGTGACTGAGATGTTGACGGTGATGTTGACTGAGATGGTGATGGTGATGGTGTCAGCAACAGTAGAATGTAGTCGTTGTTGTAGCGTACCACTTTCACAAATCTATGCTCCTTTGTACTGTGAACAATTAGCAGTTACCAGTTATTTAATGTGTATATAACATTGTATTTACTTTCTAAATTCAATCAACTATTTTCAATTCAATTTTTAATATATATATATATATATATACTTATACATATTATTGTATCTATATTTATTGTATTAAAAAGTATTTATACTTAATTATATACTTTTCATTTCTTCTTATTTATAACAACTTAAATTTATAAATTTAAGTTGTTATAAAAATAAATGAAAAGTATATAAGGAAGTAAGAGTGAATGAACTCAAGGTTAAAGACTAAACCTCCAATATAGATATTACATTGTGAGAATATCGATGTAAGCAAAAGTGCATATGCAATTCACGCATGCAGTACATGTAAAAGAGAGATACGCAAATGGCACTTTTCTAATAAATGTGTATTAATAAATATTAAATTTCAAATATGAAGTGCCTGTAATAATAACTAATGTTATTAACTATTAACTCTATACGTGTAAAACATTATTTAACTAAAACTTTATATATTGTCTTTAAATATAAGAAAATGGCAATATTCTGATTATTTTTCCCAAAATAGTTTATAGTAGTAGAAATGATCGCCTATCTATTAACATGTAAATTAGCGATGATTGGCATATCTTCTCGAGGGGAGGGTTTAAATCAGATACAAATAAACGTAATTTGTATTACATAATATTAATTTATAATATGTTTGTATCTGTAAAAAAAGTATAAACCGAAAATAACTACTATTACTACTATTACTAATGTCATACATTTTGTTATTGGAATGCATATATATATTGTAAAATATTTTATAACGATGAAATAAAACAAAAATTTTATAATATAAATTATTACTTATTTTATGTTAATACAATATTGATTTTAATTAAAACTTTAGATGAGTTTAACTGTTATTCATTATTGTATTCTATCTAAATACATTCAATAGTTAATCTCAGATACAATTATAGCTATTCTATTACTTTTTTGACATATATAATTATAAAATGTATATAACATAATATTAAATAATTCAATAGTTTCATAAATATAATTGTTAAAATCGTATTTCTATGAAGATAACGGAAAAAATAAACTAAAAAGATTCTGTTTATTATATTTATTACATGTGAATTATATTATAGATAAGAAATATCTCTGTGATTTTATAGCAATATATATCTAATATATAAAAATTATATGTAAAAAAAGAAATATGCTGAATTCAATGGATAGTTTATCCTATTTCTAATGGAAATATGTATTCCTGTCTATCTAAATGCACGATATATATATAGTTCTGGCCCTCCCCTTAGCTCTAATATTTAAATGTTTAAATAAACAGAAAATATATAAAATGTTCGAACATTATCATTTTTACTAATTATATAAAATTATTAAAAATTAAAATGATATATAATGTTAATAATGAGATGAATGAGGAGGAGGAGGAGGAGGAGGAGAAGGAGGATGAGGAGCAGGAGGAGGAGGAGGAGGAGGATGTAGACAGGATACAGGTATGTATTACATGCTAACCAGTATTCTTCATTACTAATAGGAATGTTGTCCACTCTTAGACAGATTATTTCTTCTTCTCTAAAAGGTGGTGATATTGATTATTGTATTTATTACATAATAATGTAGGAGACTGATGCTGTCATAACGGGATAACTATCATAGAGGTTTGTTATATAGGTTAGCATATTGGTAGGGTAAATAAGGTATATACAACTGCCTGTGTGGCTCAGTGGCTAAGGCGTCAGACACACAAGCAGTAGGACACGGGTTCGAGCCTCGTCCGGACCATTAATTAATTTTATAAAATGGGTCTTAAAATATTATTTAGAAGTGATCTTATATAATTGTGTATAAATAAATGATCGGCTCTCGTTAAAACCATGGATGCCTTAACATGAGAGCGGCTTCGAAGGGACATTAGAGCCATATATGGTTATAAGTGAAAACTTCATCTAAGTTCCTGGATGGGATGAAAGGACTCCACCAAATAAAAAAAATAAAAAAAAAAAAAAAAAAAATATGATTTCATATCTCATATATATATATATATATATATATAATAAAGAACATTAATAACTTATATTTATCATATTTTAAGCATATATATATATATATATATATTTCTTATAATTAAACGTAAAATATGCAGAAGATAACAATAATAGTAATTCTAAACAGTACATGGGTGTGTAGGTTAAGGTGGCAGGTGGCATGTGGCAGGATATTTAGCACTATTGTAATCGACTGTGCACAATTTCACGCCGAGAATTTAGCTATATATAGCTATAGGTATATATACAATGTCATGCTAATATAAAGGTGACTTTAGCAATATTATATTAAAATATATTTATATATATACAGTGCGCTCTCGATGAACCGGCAATCGCGTTGTACCGGCACATCTCTGAATCACTGATTTCTTTCCTATCTATTCAATGTTAATAATGTTCGATATACCGGCACAAAAGTCGAATTGTAATCGATGTAATATATGTACATATTTGCCACAATTTCTTACTATGATTCTTAATTGCGAGTAATTGTTGTTATTATATTGCAATTCACTCGCATAGTATATACACATGACTCATGAGCTCATGTACTAGTACTCCTAGCCTAGGAGTCCTCTAGGATGTATAAGTGCATGTGTATTATTATGTATATGTATTATTATGAAATAAAATGCTATTTGGTAATCCACCACCACCAGCATCAGAGAAAGCAATACAGGGGTTTGAATCACTAACGGCATACTTTGAATGTCACTCCAAAGATTCAAATGATATACATTTATTAAATTTATTATCTAAACGTTTGGATATATTATGTATTAATAATAAAAAGCAAACTACTTTACCTTTTGTAAATAATTCAAAGTAGTTTATTTTAATTTTATTTTGCATTCATTTCTTACCATAATAATAATATTTTATACCTATTTTATACCATTATAATAATAAACATAATATTTAATTTTCTTATTCATATATTCTATATTTTCTGCTAGATCGATATACCGGCACTCTCGATTTATCGGCACAATTCCTCATTCCCGAGTGCAATGTATATATTTTATGAAAATAGTACTAAATTGGCATATATATAATAGTGAGAATTGTGTATAATTAAACTTAGTATACATAAATTCAATAGAGTGAATTACATATAGCTAATTATAATAGTTGACTAATTATAAATATCAATTGACCTATTTTAATATTCAATAATCTTTATATATATACATTTTTTATTTAAATATATTATTTAATTACATGTATATTATTTATGTTATAATAGTTTTTTAAATATTGTAATTGATGTTAGAAATTTGATGTTAAATGTTTAGAACAATACAAAACGATGCAGTTAGATATTATTTATTGCATAGTAATGTTGTTAGATTTTAAGAAATTAATTTAAATATTTTTATTATAAATATTCAATTCGAGAATGGGTATATCTTCTTTTAGAAAGAACTAGTTGTAAGCAGAACTGTGTTAATACTAATGTGGGATTTGTGATATATACTATAGTGATGACATTGTATAACTTGTGAAAGAAGGTCCTAATTACATTACTAGCCACAAATAGCATATCATGTATAGCATATAATATATAGTATATCATGTATATTATATCATGTATAGCATATCATGTATAGCCTAAGCTAATATATACCGAGTGTGATATATACTATATGAATAAATGTTTATTTAGACATATAAATAACGTTAAACATAGTGTAAAAAAAATATAAAAATAACAAAATACAAAAAAAATATAAATCAGTTGAAAATAATAAAATTAATTTTTACGAATCAATAACAATACTATAGTATGTAGTATGTATACAATACTATAGTATGTATAAGCCTAACCTATCAAATCGGGTCCTGATAACGTACACACGTCTAGCCGGAAGTTCTCCGTACAGGAAGAAGTTGTAGATAGAAATGCCGTCAAATGAAATTCTGCGTGAACATTTGAGAATATTTCTATAATGAAATCGCTTAAACATTAAGGCGGGTGTGCCTGCTTTAACGTACTGGATGGGTAAACATGGGTCTACTAGGAAACTTTCCGATTAAATATTTAATATATTTTTTAATTAAAATAGTAAATACTATTTTTTGTAATATTACGATATATTAAATCTAAAATAATAGGCGAATAATAATATATTATTAAAATAAAAGGAGATATCGGAATTTATAAATAAATCACGTAAATCTACAAACGAATAAATAATATACAATAACAAATGTATCCACGTACCTAAGTATAACTAAAGATTCTATACATAATTAAATACATTGTACTATTACTGGTATTAGGTTACTAGGTGGATCAGTGGTTTCCAACCTTTTTTTGATGTCTTAATTTAAAAATATACCATGACCCAATGACAAATTTATTCTTTTTATTATTATTCTAGTTATAAAAGAATATAAACTATAATATATATAAATAAATATTTTTATAAATTGGATCATGACCCAACAAAAATGACCCATAGGTTGGGAACCACTGAGGTAGATGGTTAACTGAGAGATGTGAAGGTCGTGGGACAACTGAGCGTCCAGGTGGTGAGGATTATCCACTACGATGGACTTGCACTTTGTCCTACTTGCGGCCGTAAGCTGTGTGTGTGTGTACGTGTACGTGAAGTTATGTAATCAACTTGAGGAGAATATAAATATTACACTTTAGTAAATATAAATTTTAATTTGTTAGAAAATAATTTTATTTTATAATTTATATATTCAATATAATTTTAAATAATATAATAAAAGTATACACGAAAACTATCTAAAAGTATTGATTTAGTTACTTTTACTTATCAAATATTTACATATTAACATTACATTATTTTAAATTAATATTCGTATATTATAATAATTGTATAATTTAACGATAATTTCATTGATTTTTATAATTTAAACTTTAAATAAAAATAAACTAATACCTATTGTTTACGATACATGGTATTGTGGATAATGTACAAGATGACATAATGCACTGAATAATAGACTACAATTACTTCTTTATTTGAAGTTTATTAGTTATTTATTTGTTATATATTGTATATTGATATGTATATTGATACATTTCTACATTATTAATTATAATTAATGATTCTTGCAAATATATATCACTTTTATCTATTTACGTGAAACAAATTGTAATGCCGAATAGTTTGAAATATATACTGTCGTTTTAAATGATTTCAATGGCGAATTGTGAAAGTATTATTACATAATACTCTAGTATTCTAAAATGTTACATAATATGTATAATTTGACATTGAAAATAGATCTATTGATTTATCGAATATGGATCTATATTTAATGAAAAATGGATTTAATTATAAAATAATGTTATATTATTAAAATAAACACTTTAAGTTAAATATGTATAGTATTCAAAAATGTACATAATTTTTCATTTATAATAGTAATATATTTTCAAATTGACATGTATAAAAACTAAAAATAGAATTAATGTATAATAAACTAAAAATAGAATTAAAATAAAGTTATCAGTACAGGTGGCACAATTTTTCATTAATTTAACAAATTCATTAGGGTGATATATCTTTCCTTCGGAAAATCTTTGATATAATGTAATGACAATATGATATACTAGATCTATTATTAGGTCGAATATATGCAATCTATTTCTCCAAATATTTGATAATATACTATTCATACAAGGTGAAATATATTGGAAATTACATAAAATGTCAATGAACATGTATGTTATAGTGAGAATATGTCACTTATTGCATAAGTTTGTAGACAATCATATTTATTAATTAGTTAGTATACAATGAAATAGTGTGATCATCATTATGTTTATATATTTATATAAATTATATTATAATTATATAATTATATAACAAATATTAAAATTTAAATAATCTGTATTTTCAAATGTACCATTAATGTATACATTTGATATTTTTATCAAAATATATATTTTGTTTTATACTATATATTCTAGTTCATCAAATGCTATCAATGATAGCTTATCATACACTTTCGACTTGTTAAATCATATGGATCACACATATCAAATCTACAAACCACAAATCTAGAATATAGATGTATACTACAAATAGAGATTCAAATACATTGTAAAACTTCGCAAAAAATGCGTACAAAAGTTGGCTGCACTTATTCATGTTCATGTCATGTGATTCAAATTGATATATGATCATTTATAGCAGGTTTCTAATGGGGCATAATAGGGTCCTAATAGGGTACTATGAGGGGTAATAAAGGGGTGATAATGGGGTTATAATGTGCTACTAATGGAGTATTAATGGGTTACTAATGGGGACCTAATGGGGTAATATAGGGGGTATAAATGGAGTCCTGAAGGGGGTCCTAAAGGGGGTATAAATGGAGTATTAAAGAGGGTATTAATAGGGTTCTAATAGAGTTTAACTAACCGATACATCGTCCATAAGCTCTCCGATACATGACGTGAACTTTACAATTATTTGTTTTAGCGATAATGTATTCACATTTTGGTCATAATATAAAAGGGGATGCCATGTGTCTCCTATGTGGGCGGGGCTTAGTTATGGGTGGAGCTTAGTTGTAGGCGGAGTTTAGTTATGGGTGGAGCTTAGTTATGGGTGGAGCTTAGTTATGGGTGGAGCTTAGTTATGGGTGTAGCTTAGTTATAGGCATGTAGTGTAATGTGCAACATTTATTGATATAGTGTAGAGCCACTGGTATATCAGGGTGACATTGAGGTCATTAAGTTGAATAATTACTAGTTATATTATATTACTAACAACGAATAGATATTCATTGATTAACTACTACATAGCCTATCATGTATAGCATATCATGTATAGCCTATCATGTACACTGTACATTAGGGTAGCCCGTTTTTAAAAATGTTGCTAGCTCGCTCACAGTAGGTCATAATTGTTATATTTGTGAAGTTTCATCATAAAATATTTAATATTGGTAAAGCTAAGTGCACTTTAATGAAGAAATATTTGCATTTATGATTCAATGTAAATTTATATTTTACTTATATATTTTATGTATTTATGTAAGGGTGCGTTGTCATAAAAATAAAATATTTAACATGTACGTGTATTATAATATTAATAAAGTACAAAATTACGTAAAAATTAATTTTAATTTTTTTAATTAATATAATTTATTTAATTATTTTGTTGATCAATTATTCTAATAAAGCATCACATTTTTTTATGAACTTATAATAGATATATATGAGGTATAAATAAGACATTTTTTTATGACTAGTTTACTACAAAATTAATTTGTTGTTAAAATGCTCAATAAAAGTAATTTTTTGAATATATATAAGTATATGCTATTTTTATATTAATACTTATAATTTTATATTCATATAATAATGATAGACATATCTAATATAACATTTTTTTATTATTATTCAATTGATAATTTTTTTTTTGATTTAGAAAAAAATTAAAATAAATTAAAATTTCCTAGTTCGATTTAATTATTTAAAAAAAATGTTTTTCAAAGTATTTTTTAAGTATGTTTTTATATACTACATATGCTAAAATGCAATTTTTAATTGTAAACAATTTTTTCTTTCATATATCTGTAATTTAATTTTTTTTCGTAATTTTCAATGTAAATTCTTATCTTTTATATATTATTTAGCTTTCGTAATTGTTGTCTGTTTTCAATTATTTTTTTTATTATATCTAGAATGATTAAGAGGAGTTAATTCAAGATAGCTGGCACTTTTATATGAAGGGAACTTAAAAAGTTACCAAAACGGGCTACCCTATTGTACAGTATATGCTATTACACAACCTAAACAACACCACTAAACAATCATATATTACTCTAACTACTGACAAGTCGACACTTTCATTGTGGGGGGGGGGGGTTACATGAATGGGGGTTACAGTAACAAACCCCTTTCACTGAATGGGGGTTACAGTAACAAACCACTTTCACTGAATGGGGGTTACAGTAACAAACCACTTTCATTGAAGGGTTACATGAATAGGGGTTACTGTTACAAACCCTTCTTTTGTTTGACAAGATGCTTCAAAATGGATTCCCCTTTCATTCTTTGCATCGTCAATGGTTTATCTCGGAAATACTGCATCGTTGTGAATAATTAAAGTTTTTTTTCTTATGTATATTATATAGGTCATAAAATCATTAAATAATAATTAAGATATTTTTTTAATGTATTATCAATTTTTAATTAATTACATATATAATATAACTCGATGGCACATTACATAACTTATAAGTTTGGCATATTACATAACTTTATATAACTTTACATAACATATGCATAACTCGTGATATAATTATCATAAACCTGCGATACTTTTTCCAGTTTGAACTTGTTTTCATCGGGATTATTGTTCTGTAATAAAGTATATAATGTCACACACACACACATTGTAGTTAAACTTTACACATATCAAACATAGCTATGTATATATCTCGTATGTGCACTCGGAAATATAAGGAAAATATACAAGATCACACATTTGATGCATCTATACAAAGAAATTTCTTTAAGAGTTTAAAATATGAAAAAAAAAATTAATAAATTATCTATATAATATGTGAAATTAAAAGTTCTGGAATAAAGAGTAAATTATAATATTACGTATTACCTATAATAACTTTTTTATTAAGGTTTATAAGGCTGTTTTGAATGACAAAATTATAAAAAATAAAATAATTGGATACTTTATTTAAATGATTTATATAATATATATTATAATTGTTTATTTTTTCAAAATTAGAATATATAAAATATTATTTTAAATTAAAAAAATATATTTATAATTATATATATATATATACGATAAAATTATAATAATGACATATTTACTTTACAAATACAAACCCCATCGAAATTGAGATGAATAAATTCCAAGAGTTCTGGAGTGATGAGACTGGTAAGCTATGGAGATAAACAATATTATGATTGTATTGTATCTATAGTAAGTGACATAGGTATAGGAGAGAATAGGGTAAAACTTAATTAACTCTGTATAGTCTGCTCATATAATCATAGACATTAGAATTAGGTAGACTGCTATTGGAGATAAAGTTTGTTCACCAATTCGAATGACAATTATCCAGGGTTATAATACACTATTTTTTACACTTGTACATCATATTTTCAATAAAAATTCACATTCACCTACATTACTATAATGACTTGCAATTGGTTTTATAATTATGATAAATCTATCAAAATAAATTAAATTATTAACATTATATAAATAAGTACACCTATCGTATAATATTATAAAATTATTGTACCAAACCTAGTAAAAAGTGAAGTTAAAGGATATTTATTTTTAAATATTTAAAAATAATAATTTTCATTTAATGACTTTAATGTTTTTTGTCAACCACTAGTGGTGCAGACATTAGTTGTAAGTGCAAGTATGTATTATAGGGCGTACACATCAATTCCGTTTTATCATTACGTGAAATCCGTAAAGAAAATGAAAAAAAAAAAATTAGAAAATATAAATATATACATATAAAATAGTTAATAATATTAATAATAGTTAATACCGGTTAATCTAATGACTTATTCGATAATATTAATATTATTTTATTATATAGATATTATATTAATAATAAAATAAGTAAAATAATTTATATATGAAATCTCACTGTACCTCCCCCACTGATCCCCTACCTTTATCATTATATCACAAACTTTCACCCTTATTTTCTCCTATTTTCTTGGATATTGTTGCGAACTCACTAAACTCTGGCCAAGTTTCACCCTGTCTCAAGACTGCCATAATATCCCCAATTCTAAAAAAACAAAACTTAGACCCAAACTCATTTAGCAATTATCGCCCGATCTCCCACCTACCCTTATTAAGTAAAATATTAGAAAGAATTGTTTCCAAACAACTCATAGCCCATGTAAGTAAAAATAATCTTTTCGACCCGTTTCAAAGCGCTTTTCGTAAGGGTCATTCAACCGAAACAGCTCTCCTCCGTATTACTGACACTATATTATCTACCTTAAATAGCAACACATGTTGCCAGCTAATCCTACTTGATCTATCATCTGCTTTTGATACCCTGGACCATAACATATTAATCTCGCGACTTACTTTAATGGGTATATCTGGCTTAGCATTAAAATGGTTTACTTCATATCTCACTAACAGGAATATCTCTATTATGATTGACAAATCTTACTCGCCTCTTTCTCCTCTTAACCACGGTATTCCCCAAGGATCTGTTCTAGGTCCATCCCTCTTTTCTATTTATATCCGCCCTATTGCTGATCTAATTAAGAAATTTCCAAATATCCACTACCATATTTTTGCTGATGATATCCAACTGTTTACCTTTTTCCCTATAAATTCTCATAATACCATTAACTCTGAATTAATCGAGTGTGCTAACTCCATAAGATTATGGCTCCTCTCCAATAAACTACTAATTAATTCCTCTAAGACTACTGTACTTAACATATCTACTTCTGAAACTTCCTTTCCAAACTTTACTCTAAATAACATGATTATTTCTCCTTCTCATTCCTCCAAAAACCTAGGATTAGTATTTGATGACAAATTATCATTTAAGAATCACATATCATCCATTACAAAATCATCCAACTTTCATCTCTTCAGAATTAAAAAAATACGGACATCACTTTCCAGAAACCTTACTAAAACTCTAATTAATGCTCTTGTACTTTCACGTATTGACTACTGTTCTTCCCTACTGAATTTACTTCCTGCTAAAGCTACTGCTCCACTTAATCGGATTATCCGTTCCTCAATACGTACTACTTACTGTTTAACTCGACTGGATCACTCTACTACAACATCTCATCAATCATCTCGTATGTGGCTACCCTTCTCCCTCAGGTGTAAATTACGTATACTATCTATAATCCATAAATCAATATATTCTTTTACCCCTAGCTATATCTCTGATCTAATTAAAAAACGTACTATATTATCTTCTCTTCGTTACCAAAATGCTCCTCTACTTATCTCCCAGAACTCTAGTAAAACGTCCCTAAATTCTAGAGCTTTTAAAAATTCCGGTCCAACCCTATGGAATTCCCTCCCTCCTACCATTCGTTCTATTAGATCCCACAAAAGATTCATAAATCTTACTTCTTCTTTTCTCTCTACCCATAATCATTAAATCATCCAACGTATTATTTGTATCCGTGTTATATTAAATTTATATCATTATTAAATTGTTATTGTATTATTATTATCTTATTATTATATAACACTATACTATATCAATGCAGTCTGTAGTATATACAACTACACCATATCAATGCAGACTGTAGTATATAATAGTCCTTTATATTGTTTATTATTGTTTTTCCGTTGTATATTGAATGTATATTATTATCAAAAATATTATCGTATTACTATTATTTTATTATTATTTTCTTCCCGCACGAGCGAAGGGGTCTACATGACCCTATTTTAGTGCTAATAAACTCAATATCATCATCATCATCATCATATAATACTATTAAATAATAAGTTAATAGAATTACATATTGTCTAAATTTATAATTTTTTTTATAAAATTATAAATTTATAAATATAATTATATATATTAGTTAATAATAGTTACAATGATGAATTATTCGATAATATTTATATTATTTTATTATCTAGATATTATATAATTATTAAAATTAGTAAAAAATATCTAATTATATCAATAAATATATTGTTAATCCAAATATTAATTTTTATAATTCAAATTTATAATTCCATAAATATTATATTTACATCTATGAAATCATATAACGCCACCTATTATTAATAAAAAGGTTCATTCAGATAAGTGAATTATTTTTCTGTACAGAAAAATAGGATTATTCGTATTTCACGTTCTGTAAAGAAAACGATTACAGAAACATAGGAATATGACTCATTACAGAAAATGTTCTGTAAATGATTCATTTTCTGTACGGATTTCACAGAACGTAAGGAAAACGGAATTGGTGTGAACACCCTATTACATATATATATATATATATTCCACTTTAAAAATTTATATTAAAATTCCAATTAAATGTATATTATAATCAGAATTATTTACAACTACTATTTAAATATTTTTCTTATCAATTGATAAATTATGAAAAATATCACTGAATTATATTTGAATAAATATATTTAATGTAATGAATTCTCAATGTATGCAGATTGTTCAAATGGTGAAATAATTTATATTGCAGATTTATACAAATAGCAGTCTACCCAATTATGATGTCTATGCATACATGTATAAAATAAGTGAAAAAGGAATAGGAGAGAATAAAGTAAAACATAATTATCACTGTATAATATAGAATATAGGATACAGTGTATATTCTTCTCATTAAATACATGAATTAGGAATAGGAGAGAATAGGGTAACAATTAATAACCTCTGTTTCATCATCAGTGTCTTCACCTTCTTTAGATAATCTTTTAATAACTTCATAATGTGAAAAGTAGGGTGGTAATTAGTATAGGAAAGTGTGTGAAATGTTTAAAATATCTCATCTGTATACACCATTATTTCAGAATACATTGTCACCTACGATACCACTACATAACTACAAGCTATCGTAGCTATGGCAATTTAGTTTCATTATGTTTTTATGAACAAATCCGAAAATAGCAATAATGCTCTATTATTCATAACATTATCAATATGATAACGAACTCTTAAACAATAAGAATATTTCATGGTTTACATATTTATCAAAATATACTCAAATTGATATATTTGAATATAAATATATGAATAAGTGGATATACACTTATTTAAAGTTAACTAAGCAACTTAATTACATATAATATATATATAATATATATATATTCAGAGGATGATATGACTAATGATGATTCATTGCAGAAGTGAATCATTATATGTTTCCTTACCTGCATGAAGCCAACGGAAGAATTGATCCAACTGTTCAGTATTTTCATTGATGACACTGTATAGATACACACATATGTGTAGAGATATATATATTTATATTTATTGTTAAGTTTTACGTTAGATTATTACATTATGATTAGAATATGTCGCATAAGACTACAAAAGGTAACGTTATATTATTAGTATATTATATACACATATATACACTATCGCAACACATCATTAACACATTAATTATCATTATTTAACTACACAATATAGATGAGTATAAGCGATATGAGAATGTAATGAGAAGTTGTATTACTGATTACTATTGAACGGTATGGATACTTAGTAAATAAACAGAGATAGATCTGAATCATATAAAGTATAGAAAAGTGTTTAATTGTATAGAATAGTGTTTAAGTATGTTAGGTGTGTTAGGAGATCTATAACACATTCAATGCCAAGTTAACGCATGTATTTATTGCATATTATGATTATTTTAGTAACAGCAACCTATTATTATTGAACAGCCTATATACATATAGATTACCATTCCATATATATATTTGTGATCTTTATTTTCGAATAAATTATATTAATAAGTATTTAGCCTGTACATATATGAATGAAAATATTATATAATATATATATATATATATATATTTAGTATATGTATGTGTATGTATGTAGTGTGTATGTATGTATGTAGTAATACAACTGTGTGTTGTAGTAGAATAATTTATTTAATCACAAAAATCCAATTTTAGATAAATTGTTCTGAAGTGATATGGGGACACCCATAATAAAAATAAAATAGAATAATAATAATAATAATAAGAATTAATTGTATGTGTGTGTGTATGTATGTGTGTGTATATATGTGTGCAATGATACTAACTCCTTAAGCTCAGCTATTTTGATACACAGATTGCCATTGATTCTAATAAGCTTGCTCATTAGTTTGTGACTGAAAGGAGAGGCACGGAACTTCTGTTTCCAGTCGGTGGTGTGTTTTAGTGAGAAACTCTCAGTCGATAGAATATCAACAGCACTGTGTTGTGATGGTAGTAGTAGTAGTAGTTGTAGTAGTAGTAGTAGTTGTAGTAGTAGTAGTAGTAGTAGTAGTAGTAGTAGTAGTAGTAGTAGTAGTAGTAGCAGTAGCAGTAGTAGTAGTAGTAGTAGTAGTAGTAGTAGTAGTAGTAGTAGTAGTAGTAGTAGTAGCAGTAGCAGTAGCAGTAGTAGTAGTAGTAGTAGTAGTAGTAGTAGTAGTAGTAGTAGTAGTAGTAGTAGTAGTAGTTGTAGTTGTAGTAGTAGTAGTAGCAGTAGCAGTAGCAGTAGCAGTAGCAGTAGAAGTAGCAGTAGCAGTAGCAGTAGCAGTAGCAGTAGCAGTAGCAGTAGCAGTAGTAGTAGTAGTAGTAGTAGTAGTAGTAGCAGTAGCAGTAGCAGTAGCAGTAGCAGTAGCAGTAGCAGTAGCAGTAGCAGTAGCAGTAGCAGTAGCAGTAGCAGTAGCAGTAGCAGTAGCAGTAGCAGTAGCAGTAGCAGTAGCAGTAGTAGTAGTAGCAGTAGCAGTAGCAGTAGCAGTAGCAGTAGCAGTAGCAGTAGCAGTAGCAGTAGCAGTAGCAGTAGCAGTAGCAGTAGCAGCAGTAGCAGTAGCAGTAGCAGTAGCAGTAGCAGTAGCAGTAGCAGTAGCAGTAGCAGTAGCAGTAGTAGTAGTAGTAGTAGTAGCAGTAGCAGTAGCAGTAGCAGTAGCAGTAGTAGTAGTAGTAGTAGTAGTAGTAGTAGTAGTAGTAGTAGTAGTAGTAGTAGTAGTAGTAGTAGTAGTAGCAGTAGCAGTAGCAGTAGCAGTAGCAGTAGCAGTAGCAGTAGCAGTAGCAGTAGCAGTAGCAGTAGCAGTAGCAGTAGCAGTAGCAGTAGCAGTAGCAGTAGCAGTAGCAGTAGCAGTAGCAGTAGCAGTAGCAGTAGCAGTAGCAGTAGCAGTAGCAGTAGCAGTAGCAGTAGCAGTAGTAGTAGTAGTAGTAGTAGTAGTAGTAGTAGTAGTAGTAGTAGTAGTAGTAGTAGTAGTAGTAGTAGTAGTAGTAGTAGTAGTAGTAGACGTAGTAGTAGTAGTAAAATATTTAATTATTTAATCGTTTTTAGTTTAAGATTTGATTCACATTAATTAGAACACATACATTGTAGACTCTATTATTCAATGAAATCTAAATAAATACACATAGCACTAATGCAGCCCGAATACGTAATGAAATAGAAGCATCTAGAATCACTGAACGGCTCCCACTTTACGTAATAATTAAGAGCATCGGTCGGTCAAGCGTTACTAAGGGAATGTCAAACATTGTAGATAGCAAATAATGGGTCTCTCTCACAAAACTAGGCACAGAATTCTATTCATTGAATTGAGCTGATTTTTTTAAATTATTTATATAATTATAATCTTAACACCTATACACATGATACTATTCAAAATAATATTAATAATATATATTATATACACATATATATGTAAATAAAAATTACCATTTATTAATTATGGTATTTCTATAGAACTAGTGTGATTAGTTGTTCGTAATGAACACTGACCTGGTCAGATGGTGATTACACATGTCCGCGATGGAGTGGTAGTGCTGGATGATGTAGTTCTGTAGCTTGAGTAATACCTATGTGTGGGGGGGGGGGGTTACGGTGGAGGGGGAGTTACGGTGGAGGTAGGGGGGGGGGTTACGGGGGAGGTGGGGAGGTGGGGGGGGTTACGGAGGAGGTTACGATGTATAGGGCAGTTATACGCGATGTTATCCGGTAGAACAACGACGACGGGCTGCATTACTAATGACTCATTAGTCATAGTGGTGAGTTATTACACAGTATGTAATACACACCGATATCGCGATGCAAACTATACACCAGTGAATGTTATTGGAAATGTTTATTTTACAGTGTTCATCGAGGACTGATATTACACACTCTACGTACTACTGAAACTAACTAAACTAGATTACCTTTAAGGGTTTAGATACATTAAAGAATCAATTGAATTTAAAGATAGAAATAACTCTATGTCATTGAATAGTACCGTTTTAAAACACAATAAATTGACCAGCTACTCATCAAGATCTAAATTGACAAACATCTCATCGGAATAGACTCCCCAATAGTATAAGTTATACTATTGTGTACTATAAGTTGTACTATTGTATAACTAACGAAGTAAAACGTTCAAACAAAATTAAAAACAAACTAAACGCATACTTACTTGAACTGAACTAACTTACTTCGTGAACTGCTGCACTTTAATACCCACTCATTTCCAACACTATTTATTTTTATAATATAATTATGTTTTGAATTATGGATGTCGCCATATCTTATTATTATTATTATTAGGTTATTACCTAAATTTCACTTCCGAAATATTAATTTAAAATTTGATTTTAGTGAATAAATAAAGTAGAGTACTTTACTACTACTGTGTCCGTTATCAAAAATCAATAAAATATAAATATATAAATCACTGAAATGTAAATAGAATAAAGAGTTACTATTGCAGTAGTAGGTATAGTGTATGTCCTTAATGCAAATCACCATACTCTCAGCTGAAACACTATCATGTCCTCTATGTCCTCTTTACTCGGTCTCAATAATGTATGTTTTCATATAGCGACTCATCGATATTACAATATGTCTAGAATGTATGTATTAATATATATTATAAACAGTTTGTATGCGATGAACAACTAATGCATTCTAGAAGAGTTGTCATTGTAATATGTACATTGTGCTAATATTTATTTATTATTTAAACTTAGAACAAATATAGTTTTAATAATCTACTACTAAGGTATTACTAAATTATAATAATTATTAAATAATTATTTCATCGAAAAATAATATAATTTTTAATATAACACTATTAATAATCAACAACATTTTATTGTTCTGTATTAGTATATATATATATATATATATATTTATCTAGTATCAGTATATATATTGTATAATATTATTATAGTTTGTTAAAAGTTATGAATGAATAATGAAATCATAAAAATTAAGCCGTTAATGTTATTAAAGTAATGATAATGTGGTATTAGATCTGAGCTAAACTAGAATTGAATATATTCTAATTATATAGATTATTGTTATATTTCATTACATAGATTGGATAAATATTACTTTGAAGTTATCAACAACGTAATATTAGAGAGTCAACATCACTCCTTGTAATGACATTTACTTATAGGTAATAATTAATGATGATGATCATCATTAACTTTTAGTCCCGTGACTCGCAAATCTCAGGAGGAACCAAATCATTCCTTTCTGCCACCCCTTAACAATACACTGTATCCAGTCATCGTGTATTAAGTGTGCGGGGTCGCTTAAACTATACTAATAACTAATAGTTAAATAAATAAAGTGAAACCTTCTCATTGAGGTCGTGCAGCAGGAATATTGTCAATTCATTGCTAGAGATAACGGGATGTGTATGTGTTATATGTGTATGCATGTGTGTGTGTATTAGTGGAATGTTAGTTATACTCATAGAGCTAGAGAGAAATAGAGTGGTAATAATCAATACCTGGTAGCGTAAGCCAATGCGGAAAGTGGAAATAAAAAATCAGCCATCTTGCGGTGACCAAATATTAAAATTTAATATTCTTTTTATCATAACTATATTATTATTAATTATATCAAAAAAGTATAATATGAAACTTATATTACTTTTTTATCCTCTTTCCAATGGTATTAATAATTTTATTCTAGCTACAAAATAAAAATCATAGTTCTAATCTGCCATTTTGTGGTGACCAAATTAGATTGACGTTTTCCGCATGTCAGATACCTTGTTTACTACTATATTTCTCTCTAGCTCTATGGTTATAATATAGGTCTAAATCACACTGTGAAAGTATCACATTGATTCAAATTCGCAATGTTTGCGATGATATAAGTTTATTTGTTGACGACCATGGTATCGATATATTAACTTTTATATATTAATAATAATATAATATTATAGATAATTAGCTCGATAAAATCTGCTTCTATAATACCCTGGTGTAAACACCTAAATCTGATAATAACTAATAAAATAATAATAACAAATAACGAGTTATTAATTAAATGGTTCAATGATATAATTAAGTGAAATTAGTTACTATTTTTATAATTTTATGCTCTTAAATTAATTTATAAATTAATATTTATACCAAATTAAAAGTATGGAAATATAATATCGACTAATACACAATAATCAATAACATATTATTTTCATGTTTATAACAAAACAAATATAAATATGATCTTACAAATAATTTATTCAAAAGTATAAATATGTTTAAATTTAATGAAATAGTTGATAAATATTTTAATTGATGTTAATTTTATTATCTTTAAATTTAAATACAAATAAATGACAATAATATTTATGAATCCTGTAATTTTTTAGATAGTATTTATTAATGTTTAAATAGAAATTATTTGTTATCTTCATTATATTTCATGGTCCAAAATTATGAAATATTATTAATATTACAAAATTAAAATTAAATTTAGATTTTTTAAATAATTTATGAATACATCTACATATGAAAAGTTAGTTCTATTTTATAAAATAATTTTTTTACCTTTTATTTCTATTGATATTTAAAAAACTATTAGTTTAAGTTCACACCTAATTTTTACTTTTATATACACATATTACCCTATACAAAATGTTTATAATATAAACATAATATTTCCTTTAAACATTTACATATGGATTTATTGTTTCCTTATAGATAGATAGATAATAGTTTATTGAATAGAATCAAAACGATGGATAACAATAAATAATAATGACAGAAATATATAAATAATAGTTAGCAAATATAAATAAGTTGTGATTTACACACACCGATATTATATCTTCACAAAAATATAACATTATTTATAAAGTTTTCATTTGTATAATTAATGTTGTCTTATATAAGAATATAGCCATTATTCCATTAACTTCAAATTCACTATTATCTCCATAATTGTTTAACTTTTACACAAAAATATGACCTTACAAACAGTTTTATTTCATTTAAAATGTGAAATATATTTTATCATTATTCTAAAATACATTATTAGTTTTAAATAAAAATGTGACACACACAAATTTGTATTTATTTTATATTTATATTTAAGTGAAAATTCAAATAAATTAATTACCAAACAATTATTTATTGCCATTGCTATTCTTATTCTTAATCTTGTTTTAATCTTTAATAAAATACAGTTTAATATGTTTTATATCACTGATTGCAGAAAGATGTTTACTAATTTACTGTTTTCATGTAAATTATTCTACAATAATAACTTGTAATGAAATCATTAAATAAAAAATAAATATTATTAATAAATTATGAATTAAATATATGAAAAATCTATTCATTCTATTATCATAGTGTAAATAGAATCTACATTAGTTTCATATGTGCATATAATTGCTTTAACTTTGGTAAGGCAATAATAGTAATAAAAATAATAATTAAGGGTAAAATGCATCTAAAGTTATACAAGAATTGTAATACAAGATTATGTTCTAAAATGTGTTTATAAGATGCTTTAAATAGTATTTATTAGACCGATTCCATGTATCATTGTATAGTAACTATTCTTTATAGTAGAGTAATAGTATTTTGTATCAAAATAAAATATCACCCAAAAATATATATATAATTAAAAATATATTATTTCTATAAAATTAATGAATACATAAACTATAGAATGAATATAAACAGGATGTGATATAACCTAGGTATGCCGAATATTATATATCTTAGGAAGTCGTTGCTTACTGATGATCCGCCTGAATGCTGTGCAGATGGATACAACACATTATAGGGAAGAATAGTATTAAATACGAATAACATATCTACTAATAATACTTCTATGGAATATACATTTGTATACATGATAATATATATCATTATTTTTCGATTAATATATTAATACTAACTATAACAAATATATATACCAGTTTACAATCGAATATATTTTTCTATTCTATAATCTAAATGAAATTACGATTCATCGAAATAATATAATACTAATTAATAATGATAATCTGATTACGAAGATAGATAGCAGTGCTCGTATATTGTAATTACTATTATTTAAAATCACGTTAAAACTATATCGGTACAAACGTATTTCTCGTTTGAGAATTTCTCGAGTTTAGAATGCATTTCCAGTAGAATGTCCTCCCACAGTATTAAGATCCTCTTCAGTCCTTGCTCCATATACTAGTGGGCAAGTGGGCGTGTACGAGTGGGCATGTACTAGTGGGCGTGTACAAGTGTACAAGTGGGTGTGGCTAATGAAGCCTACGATGCTCGTCATTAATATACTATATACTACATCGTACATAATATATACAATTAGAGGAAATTTCTAACATTGAAATACGGTATTAAATATATTAAATTGTTGCGGATCACCTGCGAATATTATAGTCTACGTGATCTGATATTCTACGTAGAATACTAACAAATAGAACGGTGTATATGTGACAGAATGCCTTCGCGACGTATATCAGAGGATCTGCGTCTTCAAACAAATGTTTCACGCAAAACTGTGGTTATTCGTTATTATAAAATCCGAATTGACATTTAGTTATTGCATAATACTCATCAGGAGAATTCATTATATAACAGTGTAACAATCATCATATAAACGAGTTACTAATGACAATCGTAGTATAATCATGGTCGCCTTGAATGCTCATACCAATATCGGTAACGTTATCGATGGGATTGTTCGCGTGACAACGAAGTAAAGATCACTATCTTAATGAGCTTAGAATATAATGAACACTATGTTACAAAGGGTATGATTGTTGTGGAGTGGACAGTCCATTCCACATTGTATCTACGCAATATATCAACTGATCAAATGTCCACGTGTCCAACTGTCCATCTTACCACCTGTCCATGTGACTAACTTTCCTGCTACACAAATACCATCCTTACATGCACGACAACTATTATAATGTAAGACTCGCTGTACATACACTATAGTGATGAACCTTCTTCATGATAGTGAACTGGCGGTCGCGATACAACAGCCCTACGATCAGGCTGACAGTGTTGAAGTCATCGGAGAGACAGGCGCTCTTCACTAGCGAGATGGACTGGTCCTGTTCAGGTAGAGGTGGCATTAGTGGTAGTGGTGGTAAAGGTAGTGGTGGTGGTAGTGACGGGGTGGTGGTAGTGGCAATGGTAGTGGTAGTGGTGGTGGTGGTAGTGGTAGTGGTGGGGGTAGTGGTAGTGGTGGTGGTGGTGGTGGTGGTGGTAGTGGTAGTGGTAGTGGTAGTGGTAGTGGTGGTGGCGGTGACGGGGTGGTAGCGGTAGTTGTAATGTATGGTTATAATTAAGGTGGTGGTAGTGGTAGTGGAGGAAGTGTTATGTTAAATGTTCACTCGCATGCATCATACTTTAGCCGACATATTATGTCAGTGAAATAATGATGCCCGCCCCCTTTACCTAGACTGAAGTACATACATATAATGTAGCCTGTTCCAACTAATGTCGCTTATGTTGAGTCGCATAGTGGTAGGAGACGGGCGGGTTGACTATTGAGAAACAATGTAGAGAGAGATAGAGTGTTTATAGATATATTGAGAAGGCCAGGGGTGTTTTAAATACACATAGTGATAGTCACGTAATGAACGAGATACACACATGATAAGCCTGGAGGTAGCGAGGTAAGAGGAAACCAGCCAGGTATATAATAATAATAAATATTTATTAGAAGTTTTAAATTGTACATTTTTTTTTCGTACGAAATATATAATATTTATGTTATTATTTCCTCTAAAGGGCTTCAGATTAAGATCAATATCTTTTCTATGCTGTCAATTCTAATCGTACGATATCCACAAGAATAATAGTAAATTAGGCAATGCTAGTATTGCGGATAGTTGCGCGTGTATATGGATACCGAGGACATAACCTTGTGGGTCACCATAGAGTAGAGGATGGGGGATGGTAGCGTATAGTTCATATAGTTTACCTAACTTTGACATACTTATTATGTAGACAAGCAGATTAAAACGGTTGTAGGGCGGTACCATTAATAGCCACCGTATTAAGTCTGGATATTAATACAGTATTGGGAAGAGAGTCGAGGTACATGCAAGATCTAATGGCAAGTCAGCAAACGATAGATGGAGACACTCTAATGAGTTATTGAGAATTATAATGGGGCAGTTTCAGAGGATCACTTTAACATTTAGTTAAGAGACAGTGGAATTTAGGGAATCGATAGATGCAGATAGACTTGGTTAGATTGGTTGGGTTCAGAGTGAAATAATGAGAAATTAATGGATTTTAATGTTGTGAGGTGTATGAGTTTTAGGGGTAAGGAGGGGTATATAGTGTGTATAAATGCGACTAGGCATATAGAGAACACCTAGTCATGGTTTTAACCCCACAGTTATCAGTAACAGGGGTGAGGGGTAGTTAAGCTAACCCCACAGTTATCAGGGGTAAGGGGTAATTATGCTAACCCCATGGTTATCAGTCTCCGGGACAAGGACTATAGTGCATGCGAGATAAACACCAAACACTCTTAGTTCTGTTCTGTTGCCAGATACTATCATCAGCACGTTGATACTGTGTGTGGGTGTGGGGGTGTGCGGGGGTGCGGGTGTGTGGGGGTGTGTGGGGGTGCGGGTTTGTGGGGGTGTGGGGGGGGGTGTGGGGGCGTGTGTGTGTGTGTGGGGGTGTGGGGGGTTTGTGTGTGGGTGTGGGGGTGTATGTGTGTGGGTGTGTTTGTGGGTGTATGTGTGGGTGTGTGTGTGGGTGTGTGTGTGGGTGTGTGTATGTGTGTGGGTGTATGTGTGGGGGTATGGGTGTGTGTGTAATAAATTAGTTTTATAAATCTATACTTTTATTAATATTATCAATATTAATATTACATGTATTCAAATTAATATATTTATCTATACTTTAATATAAAAACAAGATAAGCCTATTGCTAGAGGAGGCAACATTACTCGTATAATGCATGACACTGACAATAGAAGTACTACGACTACGTACAAACCTCGTGATCTGTTTGATGTGGAACAGATCTTCGTTGTTGATCATGCGGTCGAGCTTCCTGTACACCAGTGATAGGCTTATGTAGTAGTAGGCATGCAGCGTTGGTAGTATAGTAACGAAATGTGATCAGTTATCAATCAATATTTATATATTTTGAAATGCATTGTTAAATTTATAATGTAGTTTATATATTTATAGTTATAGGGTGATTTATTTATATTTATTTATTTGTTAATATGAAAAAAATATACATCGATAATTTTATAATATTAATTAGAAATATATAATTTATATTTTATTTAAGTTTACTAAATTTAAGGGAGTAACATATAGTGATCATCAAATTAATTGTATCTTTTTATTATTTATAACATATTTATAGTTAGTAATATATTGTTAATAAGGCTGTACATTTTCAAATAAAAATATCATTATAAAGAATACAAAAACAATGTTTTATATACAGGTACTTAAAATTATTTAATATAATATAATTTTATAAAAAACATTTTGTTTCTGTACATTTATGAATATATTGATTAGCTTTAAGTGACAATATAATTAAGTATATAAATATACATAAACATATATGTTAAAGTATATAATTATATATATATATATATATATATATATATATATATATATAGTGTAATAGTGTATGATGTGTTAAAATGATGTTCCAGCTAGCTAATTAGTGACTTTGATTATCATATCGGGCGACAGCATAGATAAGATATTGATCTTTATCTGAAGCCCTTTAGATGAAATAACAATATAATTAATTTATATACTTCATACGAAAAAAATGTACAACTTTCTTCTAATAAATATTTATTATTATTTATTATTATTATATAAATCTAGAAATATGCGATCTATATACATATCGGTCTATAAGTAAATAAATATTTAACGTTAAGTTAAAATTATATTTAACACCAAAAAAGATTTGAATTTAGATAAATTGCCATTTTGTATGTAAATAATTAAAAATAATTATTAAATACCAATTTGATTATAATTACATTTATTATCTATTTATCATTTATTAAGCTGTAACTATTGTTGATTATATTATATAGTATAATCTGCTACATATAATTTCAATTTTTAAATGATACGATACTAATAATTTAAAATTAAATCTTGAACGAACTTTATATTTTTAAAACAATGCAATACTGATACTTTAAATTAAATATTCACCTATACTGATATTTTATATTTCGCAAATGCTACGATATTTATACTTCAAAAAAAGTGTTTAATTGCAACACTACTATTTATGTATACTCTATGGGTTATATAATGTTGTAAATATTACAAAATCTTCTGAGATATTAGAATTTTGCCTAGGAAAGATATATCACTTGTATCTATTTACGTAAAATTTATTTTAATACCGATTAGTTTAAAATATAGGTGGCAATACTATCGTTTTTTAAAGATATTGGTTAGATTTTAATAATACTAAATTGTTTACAATATATATTTGCACATTTTTTATCTTAATGTTATTGTATTCAAAATTAAAAACAACTGTATTATATGACTTGCATAATAGAATTTATTAAACTTTACAATCATACTTATTATGTTATAAATACATCAATAAGAAAAGTCTCTCATTTTTATATTTATATTGTAATATTATACAATGTATATACTTATTATTTAGTATTCAATATATAGGTAATTATATCAATATATTTAATTAGTATTTAAAAATTATAATTATTAATTATTAGGATATTACTATACATAATGTCTATATATTTTAACACAAATTGTTCTTTTTATAAAATAAGGTTATAATCATAATGGGCTACCATGTAAATAGATAGGCTTTAAAGTTGTAGTAAACAGAATCTTATTCATTGAATCAATCTATTTTTTTTGTATTATATTTATAATATATACAATGTACATTGTACATGTATACTATAATAGAGATATATTTATAATATTTATTATGTATAGCCTATTGTGTATATATATAAATTACTATTTTAAATTGTTATATATTGTTATTTATTCTAGTGAAATTGTATTTTTACTATTATTAGAAAAGAATATTAATGAAAGATATCTCAAATGTAATATATAAACAGGTGTTCCTTGAAATAAAAAAAAATAATAATATAGCTACAATAGTTTTTATATGAATAGCCTTTATACATGCACTGTTAGTGTGAATTCATTATTTCAAGAAAACAGCATTTTATTGTTTGGAAATAATAAAATACAATATTATCATTTATATTATATTATATTATATATAGCTATTATTTGTATCTGCTATATCATTGATCAGTAAAATCACATGCTATATATTTATAAATAACTATAATATATAAGTTAAAATACTGTAAAATAAAATGTATCAGTTAGACATGTAAATTAAATAATAAATTAAATAATTATATAATTTTTATTTTATTATGTATCCAAAAAAACAATTTTTATGTCATTTCAAGACTCTTTTCATGGATATTTTGTTTACAGATATTAAAAAACACACCATAGAGTAGAATTATGAAATAAAAAAAATTATGAAATAATAAATTTGCTATAAGCAAGCAAGTAAGCAAATAACAAATTATTTTCACCAAAACAAGGTGTGTGACATCCCCTTAAAACAAACACTATCTATTAAATTGTATTGTATACAAAAATGTTCAACTTTTTATTTATAATAGTGATATTTTTAAAAATTAAATATAAAAATATGATCAAAAATAAAATTAGAATATTTAATTTGTAATACAGATGGCGCAATTTTTCATTAATTTCAAAAATTAATTAGAGTTACATAACTTCAAAATCAAAATCATATTTAATCGAAAACGATTAAAAAAATATAAAAATAAAGATTTAATAACACAACCTATATTTGAGAATAAATAATGTTGAGAAAAAATCATACTTTCATAACTACACATCATCTTTTTGATCACTATAATATCTACATAATATATAATGAACGCGAGATCACTGCTAACTTGTCGTGCATCTTGGGCATGGCGCCGAGGAAAGTGCTCGAGTCGGACACGCAGTCGGTGAAGTGCGGCTCGGCTCCGTTCGACCCCGTTCTCGCCTCGTACTCTTCGTACCAGTCGGCGAGGACAGAGGGACCCTCGTCCTCGCCGCTGCTACTACTACGACGCGAGGTGGGCTGAGGGCGGCGCTCCGTCCACGACAGCTGGGTTATAGCGTGCCGGCTGCGGTACTTGTGTATCGGTTCGTTACACTCGACGAAGTACAGGCGCACGGTGCCGTCGGAGTAGCCTATAGCGAATACTGGGGGGCGGGGTTAGGGGGTTACTAGGGACGGAGTTTGGGGGTTACTGAGGGTGGGGGTTAGGATTTAATGGGGGTGGAGTTAGGGGGTTGACACTGAATACACCCTAGCTAGGTAGGTGGCAGCACTGAATACACCCTAGCTAGGTAGGTGGCATCACTGTTTACTGACTTTTTCCATCGGGTCTCCAGGCCATCGCGGTTACGGCGTGACTCTTGAACTCCGGAATCATCCAGTAACGTTTCCACGACAACCGATACAGCCCAACCTAGCGCGATTGCGAAGTCAGTTGTGAAACGGCTACACATGTATAGCACATACGTCTATAACACATAGGGCGCATGTATAGCACATGTATGCGTATATTACTAGTCAAATAATTCACTAACGTACACCTTAATCTTTATACATTAAGGGGGTATCCCGCTACAAGTAAGCAACGGCGACTAGCCTGCAATATAATAACTTTATAGGGGGTATCCCATTACAACTTTATAGAAAATCGTTTTAAAGTTACAATATTTCCGGCAAGTTGCCGGAAAATCTTGTAGTGGAATACCCCCTTTAATCACAAGGATCTAGTTTATGTACGAGGTATCGGATACCCGAGGATAGACTAATATATTAGATATAGTAGGGTTGAGTAGATGATGTCGGATACTTTGAGAGACGCTACATCGTTAACGTTAAGAACGCTGTACCTTACATCAGGTGAGATGATCATATGAATATTTATATACAAGCGAATAACGTTAAATTATTATGTACACAAATATTTTAAAAAAATATATAAAAATAATAATAAGTAGAATAAATCAGTTGACAATTATTAATTTAAAAATAATTAAATGAATTTTACGAATTAATAATGAACACATTTGATTCAAAAGAATAATAATTTAAATTAGTTTTTAAAGGCCGGTAAAATGGGAATTTTAGTAATAGTTATTTATATTTTTTTAAATAAAATATGTGAAAATCAGATAATTCCATTTAAAATGAGATATGACATGATAGGAAAAGTAACTATAAGTTATATAAATAAGAATAAGGTAATTAATAAATTATAAAAATGTATGGTAATTTAAAATTTTAAATGTTAATATCTCTGTTTTTTTTAATTATTTCTATCTTTGAAACTCTATCACTTTTGAACTACTTGACATACTTCATAACACTTTATGTGTAACACTCAGAATTTATTTATGTTATGATACTCTTCAGATATAACTATCAAACCAAATATAACACTCAATTAAAATATAATATTTATAACATTGTGGAAATTTCTAGATTTAATATTTTAAAAGTTGTCGATATGTAGATTTTATTCACAAGGTCAACAAAATTAAATGTTAACTATTTATATATCTCTAAATCTATTATAATAGTATATATAATTATATATACTTCTAAAGTTATAGTATTTTTGGTAAACATTAAAAAAATATCTTATATTCCCATGTAATTTATATTTTTTTGTGTATTTTGTTATTTTATATCTTTTTTTTTATTTACGTCTAACGTTATTATTGTGTATAAATAAACTTTAATTCATGTATAAATGTGTCCCATTACATGTCCTTTAAGGACACGATTACTCATAAACGGATGACTCATAATCACTACAACGAACGGTTCCTTTGCTACTGGCCACCAGCGCCAGGTCCATACTGGGCGACCACTCTACGATGACGCTGTCAGCCGATGGGTATGAAGTCTTTATGTCGGAGAATGCTTGACCGGTGGAGGCCATTGCGGTGTTGCTGTGCTATGGGGTACCTGTCAATCATCGACTATCGTATATGTATGTACTAAAAGTTATAATAGAATCTACATACTTTGTATAGAATATATATATATAAAATATATATATATAATGTACATATATATATATATATATATATATATATACACTTTCAGAATTTATTTTAACAATGTGTATGTGTAAGTGAATGAGTATGTGCATGTGTGTGTTTATGTGTGAGTGTGTATGTGTGTGTGTTTATGTGTATATATATATATATATATATATATTATTTGCTTTATTTGCTATATTTGCTCTTATATAAGCTTTATCGATATAGGTAGGCATTGATACGTGAATAATATTCACCTTAATTAAACCAATATAAACATATAACCCTTGTTAACTGTATACACTATGCGCGCTCACTGCCGCCGCGCCGCCTCAATTTGCTGAACATTTTGAAAATCGTTCCTAACTCGTGCATTAACCTTAATTAATATTGATATAATAGTAATCTAATATATATTCATGTTTAAATAAAATTCCCGTTACTTCGTTTCAAGTTCAACTTGAAATTGCAACCCTTTATTGGGGTTGCAACCATTATTATGCTAATTATTATAATATCATATTAAATATGATTTTATTATTTTAGAGCGAAATAATAGCGAGTATAATTAGTCAATATTTTGTTTTAATTTAATTAATAATCATATGAGTGTATATAAATATTGCAATAAACTATTGAATTGTATATTATAAATACCTATAATTATTAATATCCAATATATAGTATAAACTATACCAATATAATATAAAAATAATAAAATAAAATAATTATAAAATTATTTAAAAATTTAAATAGTACACATATAATAGAATTTATATAAATATATATAATAATAAAATACACAACTATGGATTTAATTTTGATATTTATATTAGCTTTAATATTTAAATATAAATATTTTATTAATATTTAATATAGGATCTAAATAAACATTCATATATCTTATATTGAACACTAAATATTAAATATAATTGTAATGAATTTATAATTGGTAATAATTGAGGTGGATATCGAATGTAACTAGGGGCGTCACAGAGTGATTAAAAACAATACCTCCTATAACCTCGAGGTTATAGGCAAGACCCCATCGATGTTATAGCAAGACCTCCTATAACCTCGAGGTTATAGGAGGTATTGCTATTTCAGACTCATCAATTATTACCATATACTTTGCTACGAAGATACATCTATAAATTCACTTTTTCTATTTATAAATATATATATATATATATATATATATATATATAATATCATATTATATTAAAATATAGTAATAAATTATGATTAAATATATTCTATCAAATAAATGTTTTTAATTCTCATAAAACTATTAATTTATTATTATACAATTGAATAAGTATCACACATTAATGTAACCATTTTGTTAATTATAATTTATTTTTATTCAATTGCCGTTGAGTATAATCCATAGATATAGAGTGGGGTCTCTATATGGTCTCCTCACTCTAATGTCTATGGTATACTCTCATTGATTCCACTTTTTAAATCACATTGAATATACCCATATATTTATAGTTTACCATAATATATTTTATAGTATAATCTTATGGTATAATCATAGATTTAGAGTACCAGTGGTACTCTAAATCTATGGGTATAATCCATCGATATAAAGAAAGCTCTTTCTTTATATCGATGGTATAATCATAGAGCTAGAGATAAAGTTTTCTCTCTAGCTCTATGAGTATAATATACATCTACGAATATACTCAATTGTTTGTCAGATAAGAAATATACCAGACTTTAAATTACTATACAATAGAAAATGAGAATACAGATGGTATAGTGAATGGCCTGTATATCTTGTTGTTAATATTCATTGACTTGTATTGGGCCCAATACAAATTAATGTTAATACTAATAATAATACACACACACACACATATATATATATACATACACGGCGTGCATTGCACGAACACAGTGAGTGGCACAAACATATTCGCACCATCGATATAAAGAAAGTTTCTTTACATGATGATTCGCACACACCACAGAGCTAGAGAGAAAGTTTCTCTCTAGCTCTATGGCACACACACACATCAACACATTCACACACACTCACACTCACACTAACACACGCACAGTGTGCGTCGCACACACTCACACACACATACACACATTCACACTAACATACACAAACGCACACGCACATACACACTATAACCAAAGCCCTAGGGCTTTGCTATAACTGTATTACATAATATCTATAGATTTATATATATATAAAGAAATATTTTCTTTATATCTATGATACACACACACATACATACACACACATACACACACACATACACACACATACTAACATATATATATATATATATATATATATATATATATATATATATATATATATGTATACATTTGGTAGTATGTTAAATATGATGTTGAATAATGAATACTAATCTTTAACTAAATACAGTTTTTTAATAGTTACATTTTTATATTACATTTATATTAAATTAAATATATATATATATATATATATATATATATATATATATAACTCAGAAGGGAGTACAAATAAAAAATATATGAAATATTAAAAATATATATATATATATATATATATATGAAATATGCGCAATATAAGTATTATTATTTGAAGAATCAATACAATTAACAATGTAGCTTATAGGCAGTGATGGGCACGATCACGACTTTTCACGATCGCTGATCGGTAGCTAAATATTGACCAATGTGATAAATTATCAGTGATAATGAATCTCAACGTAGAATTGTACGTCGTAAATCAATAAATACCTATATAATAATAGTAGGCTATAATACCTACCTAACTTGATATAAATAACGATAATATATATCGATGTGATATATATGGAATTGAGTACACTGATATATAATATAATATTTTGAATTTTGTATTTCTTCAATTCTGTAGTTATCAGTGATAACTTATCACCTATTCTCCAATAAGAATATCGCCATTGTGTGTATTTATTTGTAAATAGATAGATGAGGGTGATGTCAATCTAAACATTCATTTGCAAGTAATAGGTGGATAATTGCAAAAATGCCTTTAGTATTATATGTATGTTATATATATATATTTATAAATAATATCTGTTTCAATAAATATAATATCTTTCTGTAATGATAGTATGTTGAAAAAGATAATCATTTTATGTACATAATTCCCTTTCATCAATAGACATTATTGATAATACTATAAGAATAACCTAAATCAGAATAATCCTATTTAAATTAAAACTATTATATATATATATTATGTGTACTAATACAATTATAATAATATATACACTATGAGAATATACACATTTGATTAATACGAGCATAAGATAGAGAAAGTTAATTATTTTGAGAAAAATTATTTTGAAAATATCTATTTTTTTAATTACTATAACAATTATAAATCTATATAGAATATCGTTTTTTTCGTAATTTATAATCAATATAATCCTTTACAAATATCAGAAATCATAGTTAAAATATATCTTATAAAATATATTTAATTTTAATAAAAAAAAGTATACTTTTTGTTTTGTAAACTAATTATAGAATTATAAATTGTTAAGATTTAACTATGGTTAATAATACCTTAATACGTTTATCATTTATCACCTTCTAGTTTATCAAACAATTATTTATCAATCGGTTTCATACTTTTTGATCTAACAATCAGAGATGTGTGAAAATATCTATGTTATCACTATTAGCATGTTTTCCAAAATCTTCATGTAGCTGTTTCCACCATATCTTCGTGTCAATTTAGAAATTTTTGTAAAATTCACTCTTCAAATCGGCCTAAATGACTCATATTTAATTAATTTATTATATTATTTTTTTAATTAGAATTAATAATATATAAGAAAAATATTTAAGAAAATTTTTTTTTTCATATAAATAGTAAAAAAAAATGTCTCAAATAATTCATGGGCCCCCCAAAATTTGGGTCCCCGGGCAATTGCCCGATTTGCCCCCCCCCCTTAAGCCGGCCCTGAATGCAATGCGTTGTTAGTAACAACTTGTTACCATTCCGGTAACGAGCTCGTACTAGTACTGCAAAATTCAACCTGTTGAATTTACTGGCACTCAGTGCTAGCACTCGATACCATACTACAGTAGTTTGATCGACCATTCTAGCACTTTACGTGTACACACCGCGAGCAAATGTATGAGCGTGTAAATAGAACATGTCAAGTATATACCGAGCCACTTTGTGCTAGCACAAAGTTTGATCGCCTGCGCTCCCCATGTGTACACCCTTTAAGATAATAGTGTATCCATTAATAAATGTATAAATTATATATAAATAATTTAATTAATTAATCCATAAATATATTTATGGATTAATAGCAATCCTACTATAGTAGGATTGCATGTTTATTTATTTATATTTTTTTATTTATTAATTATAAGTAATTATAATTTTGTAATACATTAAAACATCATAAATATATAAACCTTTTATTGGTGTTATATAAGTTGGTTCAAGGGTTAACAGTAAATACAAATATTTTAAATAATAGGATCACTTGAATTTAAAATGGACTCCGCTGACGGAAGTGTGATGAACAATTGAAAATATTATTTAAATATACAAAATATGATATAGATGGCGTTACGAGTTGTCATTCAATATGTTTTAAATATATGTAAACCAAGTATGTATAATGGGTTACGATCGAAAAGGACGAGTTGAGTTGCAAAGGTTACATTTTAAATGCGAAATAAATTTGTATAGGCTCACTTTGGGATGTACTGCAGCTAAAAACTAGCAGGACAAAACTAAACCAATTAAACAAAATATCCCACAAATATCTATACAATATATATATATATATATATATATATATATATATAGGCCTACCTATACCATTAACTCGTATTTGAAATGTAACATTTAACCCTCAACTCTTCCTTTTTGATCGTCTCTTGTATAATACCATCAAGGTGTATAATAATAACCCTTATAACCATAACCATTTTAATCGTAGATACTTCACTACTATGTCTAAGATTATAATATTAATTATCATTAATAACATTATCGTGTATATTTATTATTAGGTTTATGAAAATTCGAATAGCGCAATGATATAGGCAATGATAATACCTATACAATAT
Organism: Osedax fenrisi; assembly: GCA_964019155.1. NCBI lineage: Eukaryota > Metazoa > Annelida > Polychaeta > Sabellida > Siboglinidae > Osedax > Osedax fenrisi. The sequence goes on along the minus strand of OZ025244.1, from coordinate 28,520,518 downwards.
GTCATTCACTTCTCTCAGATGATTACGATGATGACGACACCGTATGTGTGGACCGCTACGATGACGTCATAGCGAGCGGGTTAACTGACCGTGACGCGCGTACCCGGTGTATTAAGAGACCACACCGGTGTTGCAGGTTCGCCACTACCAACGCCACTATCGTACCCGCAGCCAATAACGAGTGTCATCCTATATCTGCGGAGATTAGCTGTAGTTAGGATCATCTGACATATAGTAATATCGGTACTTAGCATAGAGCTAGAGAGAAGAGCTTTAATTGTGATAAGAGAGAATTATAGAGAGAATTAGCTATAGCTCTATAGAGCTATACCATATATGGTACCGATCCCCCCAACATTCGCGTTTAATGCAGATAACCTCCGAACTTCCCAGACTAGACATACTTCAAACGATGTTATTACCGAACTCGGAAATATCCCCCAACACCAGGTTATCTACACGGTGACCTCCGAACTTCCCAGACTAGACCTACTTCAAATGTTGTTATTACCGAACTCGGAAATATCCCCCAACACCAGGTTATCTACACAGTGACTTCCGAACTTCCCAGACATACTTCAAACGTTGTTATTACCGAACTCGGAAATATCCCCCAACACCAGGTTATCTACCTGGTGACCTCCGAACTTCCCAGACTAGACCTACTTAAAATGTTGTTATTACCGAACTCGGAAATATCCCCCAACACTAGGTTATCTACACGGTGACTTCCGAACTTCCCAGACATACTTCAAACGATGTTATTACCGAACTCGGAAATATCCCCCAACACCAGGTTATCTACACGGTGACCTCCAACTTCCCAGACTAGACCTACTTCAAATGTTGTTATTACCGAACTCGGAAATATCCCCCAACACCAGGTTATCTACACAGTGACTTCCGAACTTCCCAGACATACTTCAAATGTTGTTATTACCGAACTCGGAAATATCCCCCAACACCAGGTTATCTACACGGTGACCTCCCAACTTCCCAGACATACTTCAAACGTTGTTATTACCGAACTCGGAAATATCCCCCAACACCAGGTTATCTACCCGGTGACCTCCGAACTTCCCAGACTAGACCTACTTCAAATGTTGTTATTACCGAACTCGGAAATATCCCCCAACACCAGGTTATCTACACGGTGACTTCCGAACTTCCCATACATACTTCAAACGATGTTATTACCGAACTCGGAAATATCCCCCAACACCAGGTTATCTACACGGTGACCTCCGAACTTCCCAGACATACTTCAAACGATGTTATTACCGAACTCGGAAATATCCCCCAACACCAGGTTATCTACACGGTGACCTCCGAACTTCCCAGACTAGACCTACTTCAAATGTTGTTATTACCGAACTCGGAAATATCCCCCAACACCAGGTTATCTACACGGTGACTTCCGAACTTCCCAGACATACTTCAAACGATGTTATTACCGAACTCGGAAATATCCCCCAACACCAGGTTATCTACACGGTGACCTCCAACTTCCCAGACTAGACCTACTTCAAATGTTGTTATTACCGAACTCGGAAATATCCCCCAACACCAGGTTATCTACACAGTGACTTCCGAACTTCCCAGACATACTTCAAACGTTGTTATTACCGAACTCGGAAGTATCCCCCAACACCAGGTTATATACACAGTGACCTCCGAACTTCCCAGACATACTTCAAACGTTGTTATTACCGGACTCGGAAATATCCCCCAACACCAGGTTATCTACAGTGGGGGATTTAGTTGGGGATCTAATTTCGGTAGTATATGCCATATATATACCCTACCTCCTATAGGGGAAAGTAACGTAATCCGGACACCTTAACATTAAATGGTCTTAACATTTTATTATTCATTATTTTTATTCAACAATTAGGTACAATATACAATATACAATATACCTACAATATATTAATATTATATAACTATAGATATTATTGTGATTTTAAAATTGTATTTAATCTTTTCATTCCATATAGATATTATATATAGGTATTCCTATCTATAGATAACGGGGGTGTCCGTATTCGATACCCATGTCCGAATACGGACACCCTGTGTTACAATACGGACAGTGTCAGTCGGAAGTGTGCCACTAGATAAACTATATATTACTGATGAATCAATCAAATAAATTATAATTATATTATTTATTATTGATTTTATGAACAATTTATTATAATTTAATTAGTTAATAATTTATTCATTTTTATTATTTTTTTAATTAATGATACAATTTAAGTATTTACAATATTATCTAAATAATACAAATTTTAGATGTAGCTTTATAGGTGGTATTAATATTATAACGTACACGATTTTTATGAAAATCAGAATAGTTCATACTCTTCGCGCTGATTGGTTATAGGGTGTCCGTATTAAGACATATAGAGTGTCAGTGTTAGGGAATTATATGACCACTAAATACATATGCTTATAACTAAATATTATATAATTAATTGAGAAATTATGTTAATAATGTTTAGAATACTTTAGTTTTTAATAATATATATGGTTATGTTATTATATCGATAAATTTGTATGTTCTTGAGAAGGTTTTAAGTTGAAATTTGTTATAATAAATTTAAAAACGTAATACAAAAATCTGTTTATTGGATAGGCATATATCAGCAATATTTTGAATAATTCAAAATAAAAAAGACATTTTTAGACTAGATTTTTAGACGTATTTATATAATTATGAATAGTTTAATCATTACACATTTTTTGTAGGATTTATGATTTCTGAGATACCTAGAGTGTCCGTAATCGATTACTTTCCCCTACTATATTGCTATAGAGCTAGCTAGCTCTCTAATGCGATTTAAATATTGACCTCAGCCATATTATTTAGCCTCGAGAGTGCACTAATAAGTTCATATTTACCGAGAAAATGGTCACGCCTAGTTCTTGAGTTTACATGGATTATAATATACTAATTTTATATTGAGTAGTAGCCCTACCCAGCAAACTGTAAGAGCAGCATAATAGCAGCATATGCTAGAGCCTCAAATGTTTACATTATGCTATTATGCTGCTATTAAATGTATATTATGCTGCTATTATGCTGCTATTAATTTGTCACGCTATTATGCTGCTGTTATGCTGCTATTATGCTGCCATTATGCTGCTATTATGCTGCTATTAATTTTAAAAGTATATTATGCTGCTATTATGCTGATATTATTAGAAGAGTAGCATATAGCAGCATAATATACATTTAAAATTAATATCAGCATAATAGCAGCATAATGGCAGCATAATAGCAGCATAACAGCAGCATAATAGCGTGACAAATTAATAGCAGCATAATAGCAGCATAATATACATTTAATAGCAGCATAATAGCACAATGTAAACATTTGAGGCTCTAGCATATGCTGTTATGCTGCTATTATGCTGCTCTTAATGTTTGCTGGGTATATTATAGTTGAACAATATTAATTATTGTGTTTAATTGAATGTTTTTTTTATTGTTTTTACCTGTATGTGGATAATTTGGAAAAGATCCGTATAGTATATTCAGAGTCTTTGTAATAAATAAAATAATATATTCCAATAATATTTAAATTACAATTTATAAATTTATAAATTAATGTGATTAATATGTATACTCTTTAATTAAACATAATTATATAACAATATATTATTTAACAATATTAAATAATGAATCATGATATATCTTTCAACTTATTGGGTACATTGTTACCTCCATATGAAGATGGTAATTTTAATTAAATAATTTTTGAATTTTTGTAAATATAAAATTAAAATAATAATATTATTTTTAATATATTTAATATTAATAAAGATAATAATACATATTATTTTTGTTATAAACGAAGATATATCTTCATACTCAAGTTACCTCATTTAATAATAATTTAAGCATGCTGTATTAAGTATTAGTATTGATTTAGATATATCATTAATATAATGATTATATTAAATATATGATTTAATATTTAATTATATTAAATTAATATAATATCATAATAATATTATATTATGATTATCATATATATATAATATAATATTATATATTTAATTAAGTTTAACTTAAACTTTAAGTTAAAGTTAATAATTATTAAGTTATTAGTTAAATTAAATTAAACTTATGATATTTCTAAATTAATATTAATACTTAACCCAGCACTCTTAACTTTAAGTTAACGTATCTTAATAATTTATTTAATTAGTTATTGACTTAATAATTAAGTTAATACGTATATTTAATCTAATATTACATTAATATCATACTAAGTTAATTAGTAAGTATGATATTATTAAATTAATCATTAAATATGATTATATTAGCTCAGTTAATTAGTTATTAACTTAATAACTTAATAACTTTTATAACATAACGATAATAATTAGTAGATTAATTTATTTATTAATTATGAATCAGGGTACCCAGTTTATTGTAAAGGTATTGTTAGAATAATTGTATATACATTTGAAATTATAGTTATCTTTAAGATAATATTAAATGATATGTATTTCTCTTCTATAGTCATTAGTTATACACCTATACAAAATATTTTTGCTAAGGAAATATATAACACTCGCGAAATCGTGTAATTCTATTTTGTATACAAAAACCCACAGCGGGTCAATTCTCGGAATTAGGTGTTTTTTATAATGTAAATTAGTATCAAACTATACACTTTTAAAATGAAAAATAATATTATCTATATTATTATTTATATGATAAAAACTAAGTGTGCATTACTAATATATAACAAAGTAATAGGATATGTTGGTTTTAAACGCTATAAATATCTATGTGTCAAATAAAAACTAATTTATATTGCATGTAATTTAATAGAGCAATGAAAACATGGTAATGTGCATATCGCTGCCAACCTAAATATATTTCATTGATTTCGATACTACTGCTAGCAGCGGGATGCCAGAATATTAATCATGTTGTGTATATAGGGAGTGTTATATCTTTGCTTCACTAAATATTTTATTATAATATATGATATATGTATATTATATTTACAATCAGTATTTAGTAATTAAATTATAAATATTCAAATAATAATTGCATAATTAATGATTATTTAAAAAGTAATCTGAGTTTATTGGTATTCTGAGTTTATAAACTTTATTCGAGATATTTACTAAATATGTTAAATAAACTAATAATACAGTTTTTATATTTCTAAATAAATCTAAATTATTTAGGTTCCAAGTTTAATTGATTTTTAATAATTAATAATAATTATTTAATAATAATATAACTATAATACTTAATTTAAGTTTAGCCAATAATTATTATAATAACTTGATATTTTATTAAAATTATTAATTTTATTAGAATTATAATAGTTATAATATTAATATAATTATTATGATATTATAAAATAATAATTTTAATATTATGCAATTTTTCGGTATGACACCCTTTTAGGTGTTTGTATGTTAATAGATCTATCTATTGTCTAGCTATAGATCACCTATAGGAGAGTGACATGGTTACAGGAGAAAGTCTGCACAACACACATATATATGTGACTATGCGTCTGACACATATATAAATCTAATTATATATATAATATATATATATATATATATATATATAATTAGATTGATTGTAGAACGGAGACCACAAGTAAACAAGTGCCGCTGAATCACTATTGATATCATGTGATAAGTGTTATCATTTAAGTACAGCCGATTAAGGCAAGACATCATATTGTTCAATTATAGGGGCACTCGTAGTCGTCAAATTATTATATTACTACGAGTCTAATATTTACTCGCTTATACTTTGTTAATAAACTCATTCATTATACGATATAAATGTACAAGTGTTATACACACGATACCCGTGTATAGATAGTCATAATCTATATTAAACTATCAATCATTTACTATATATTCCGATATCACTAATGATATAACTAACGCCCCTTATAGTTGAACTATGGCCTAGTATTGTTTAAAAATGTTTACCTTTAGTAGCCGACATACATCTTTATTTTCTTATGATAAAATCTTATTTTTGGTATTAAGAATGTTCCATTTAACCGAAAAGTATATAAGGAGCAATTATAGGTTAATAACTTACAAATTGAACTATGCAAATAATGCTTGTTATATATTAATAATATATGTTCAACACACGTATCGACTGGCCGGCCGGGTGGCTCAGTTGATTAATGCGTCGGACGGGTAGTATGTCATTATTCGTCATTGTCCCCATCCGGACCTATACGTCGGTCTTGGAATAATATTTAGAACTTCTAAATATTATTTTAAGACCTATTTATTAAATAGAAGTTATATAATTGTGTATAAATAAATGATCGGCTCACGTTAAAACCACGGATGCCTTAACGTGAGAGCGGCTTCGAAGGGACATTAAAGCCATATATGGTTATAAGTGATACTTCAGTTGAGTTACTCAAGTTACCACTGTAACTATCGCTATCAATAACTTTTATCTTATAATATTTGAATAACTAACAGAATTGTGACTGTATTATATTTGAATTATATAGATGTAGTAGACTGGAAGTGTGTTGAAAGGTTGCTGAAATATATATATATATATATATATATATATATATATATATATATATATATATATATATGTATGTATATGTTTGTACTTATTAATAATATAAATATAGTTTGTATTGAAAGATATTTTTCTATATAATTGTTGTTGACTTTCTAAATAATATTATTATGATTATCAGATTTAGATTTATAACAGGGTTTTTGTAAGAGCTAAAGCTTATAGAGACAATTAAACTTTATTGTAAAGCAAGTCCAAATAAACTATATAAATAAAATAATTAAAAATTTTATTTGACTTCCTGTTTACTAATAGAATACAATGAATAAAATAAAAAAAATATAATTTTGTTGAATTTGCCATAAAATTATGAAATCATCATTTAGTTATTTATAAATAAATAACTAAAATAAATAATAAGTACCATAAAAGAATGAACTAAACAAAAATATAGATAAAATAGTTTAAATGAAATATAATAAAATAATATATTATTATATTTTAAAATATACATAATCAGTAAAATGTAGTGAAATTATTTATTTAAAAACTAGTTTTTGCAGTGATATGAATATTGAATTTAAATTTGTATTCGATACCATTATTAAATGATAATTTCATTCAAGCTTGAAATAAAGTTTCTTAAAAATAGACATTTTAACCTTTGGTATAGTAATCCAGTTAAATGTAAATTATTATTTAATACATTCAAATGTACATTTACCTATTATAGACGGTTGTAAGGCGATTTACTTTTTATAGGCGAGAGAAATAGTTCCAGAGTTAAATATTAATAGTATAGCGAATTAATAATAAATAATTTGATAAATATTGTTTACTAAACCATTGATCGCTAACTAGTCGGAATTAATCACTAATTAATATATTAACACCCCTCCCCCACCCCTTCTCCCCCGCCACCTGTCAGATGAAGCCGTTCAGAAACCGGTACATATCCAGGACCAGACCGTCAAGGATGACCGGGGCAGACGTAGGTTTCACGGGGCGTTCACGGGAGGGTTCTCCGCGGGGTACTATAACACAGTCGGCTCCGAACAAGGTTGCGTATAGCAACCGTTATATTAGTCGAATGATTTAAATCAGCCTCAAAAATCATATTTTTTTGTAATAAATCGATATTTCTCAAAGTATATTATAGAATTATTAGATCATGATTTTTATAATAGAATAATTATATTCATGATGACCTCCTATATCCCTATAGGAGGCTATGTTATATCATTAATATTTAAATAAATGATAATTATATATATATATATATATATATATATACGCAATAGGATGGGAACCTTCGAATTTTAAATCGTCGCGGGCAAAGAAGGCAGGCTCAGACTTGGAACAGAATCCTGAGATGTATATGGACGCTGAGGTATTTAGACGTTGTGAAGTGATGTAGACATATTCAATTATCGTAATGGGATTAACATTAATGTATTATATATATATATTAACATCAATAATATTAACAATATCACAGGAGATTAAACTACCTCGTACATATACGATAAACTATATTTATTTATTATCTATTCGAATAACTTTAGTTTATCTTTCTAATCATATTCTTTTATATTACTTACACTTATCTGTTATATTGATCTATTATCTCTGTTAATCTGTTATAACTATGCTATTTCTGCATTATAATCTATTGGTCCACCATCTTATCGCTATTAACCACTCCTCTTATCTCTCTCAATCTGTTATCTTATCTCTATTAATCTACCATATCTCTTAATCTATCATATTATCTATCTCAATCTGTCATCTTACCTGTCATCTTATCTCCATTAATCTTATCCCACCTAATTATAAACCCGCCACGATAGTTCTCTTAACCCTGCTGCCACATTCCACGTCAGGATTTCAACGACTACGGTATAGCGCCGAAGACAGTAGGGGTGAACGTTGACTTCTCCACCACTGTCGCCGCCCCCCCGCCCCGCAAACGTGCCGCTGATGATACGCCTACCACAGACACTAAGAATATCGTGAATATAAAGTTTATCCCTTCGTCGTAGATCACATGATCCGTTACCTTTACATCTATTATGCTTAGTAGATCATCGTGTACGTATGTGTATGGCATACGCACTGTATACATATTTATATTATGTATTTATTTATTTCGAAATTGGTTTAGAGACTCCTAAATAATAATATATTTATTTGCAGACTTGCAACCATATTATAAAGGTACTAAGTACATTTTAATTCTTCTCTTTAATATATATATATATCGATGATATAGATGTTAGATCATTCGGAAGTGCATCATTGAGGTGTTGCATATAATTATAGCGTGTATATAATATGTATTGTTTAAGTCAATGGAATACTACATTTAATGTTTTATATCTAATAATAAGTACGGACTTCATTTCATGCTAATTTAGAATATCATTATTTTTACAATATCAATATATATAATATTTTGATAATGTATACAAAATGTGTTATACTAAAGCACAACTTTATAATAATGCAAATGACGTGCACATATTATATTATTTTTATATCTAATAGATATTTTATATAATTATAATGATATTCATTGTATAAAATTCAATGATATTATAGAAGTATGACGTTCCATACATGATTATTCCTATTAAACAACCCGTAAAATAGTTTATTTAGTGACTGCAATTCACCTGAGTTATTAACATTTGTTGATGTTTGTTTGCAGGTGTCCCATAGGGGAGCATCTCATGGCTAAATTAGGGTGGAAACGAGGCCATGGTTTAGGTGAATTAACGGAGGCTGAAAGGATTACAGGTAGATTATAGTCATTATAGTTATTTAATATTGTATTTCTTGTAATATATATATATATATATTATGTTATATATTATTATATATATATTTTTATATTATATTATAATTACGTGTTTTATATTTTTTATTATGTAATTATGAATATTTCTCTGTAGAGTGTAGATACATTTTGTAATATACATTATAATTATAATTAAATAAGAGAGACATTTTTTAAATTTAATTTTTCTCATTCAGTTATATTATTTTATTGATAAGATTCATTATAGTTAAATTGCATTATAATTAAATTTATATATATATATATATATATATATATATATATATATACATATATACATTATAATAATAATAACATCAGAGGTAATTCTTGGGAACAATTATAATAAAAAAGCCTATCTATAATTTTTACTTACATTTTTTACTAAAAGTGTTTTACACCAACTCAAACGCAATTATTAACTCTAATAATTATAGGTAAATATTTAACTCTAATATTTCGATCTAATATTAAAATCTCCGTTATACACTGACTTGAAATATTAACTCTAATAATTAGAGCTAATATTTAATTTAACTTTATTTTAGGCTTTTAATATGATTTATATATTATAGAAATGTGTGTTTTATATGTACTTTATTAATAACTATTTAAAAAAATATCAAACATGATAACGATATAAATGAAACTATTTAATATATATATTTAAACTTAAAATGTATACAAAATTTGAAATTGAATTTCTCAATGTATTTAGATTACATATTTCGTAATTTATAGGGCTCATGCGATTCTTTTTTAAATATATGCGGCTATAACTCTGATAAACTAATATTAATAGTAATACAAATAATAAATATTTATATTTCATCATATTGAAAATATTAATATTTAATCGGATAAAAATTTATTAAATTTTAATTATCCATATTTATATAAATATGCTATGAACAAGTTCAACGTCGAATTATTAGATAGAAATATTAGCTCTAAATATTAACTCTAATTAATAGAGTTAATATTTGCATTCGAGTTGGTGTGAAACCCCTTTTTCATATTGAAATATTAAAACATAATAATAATAAAATATTATAATTACGTTATTAAATTATGACTATTATTACTATTTATATAATTATGTAATTTATTGAAACAATAAGACAATTACTGTAGTAATTAAATATAACTTGTATTAGTTTTAAAAGAATCAATCCCATTTCAGCATTACACTATGCATAGAGTACATCATTAAATGTGCAGACTTATATATACTGTTGTAACTACTGATATACTGTTGTCTAGAATTGAGGCATTCCTTCTTTATTTATATGCGTGTATTCCTATTCATTATTATCGCATACATTATGCTAATCTCTGTATTGCGTATCTAGAATCTATTGAAAAGGTGTACGGTTGTTCCAGATTCCCCCCGAAACAGACCCCATCCGTTAGTACCCCATCACATAGTACCCTATCCCTTAGTACCCCCTCCATTAGTACCCTCTCCATTATTACCCACCCCGTTAGTACCTCATCAGTTAGTACCCCTTCCCTTAGTACCCCCTTAGTTAGTACCCCATCAGTTAGTATCTGGGTATATATCACTGGGCGTGTGGTTTTAATGATGAAACCACATCCGTTAGTAACCCCGAAAGTGTATTACTAAAGATGTGGTTTTAGTCATGTGACGTAACCGGTTCATCCAATCGGATCCCAGTGTGTACATGCATGCAATATATAGCTTTTAATTATTAACTTCTGCTAACCTCCCGATAACTGAGATGATACATACATTCTATCAACCTTCCTATATACCTCCACTCATAATCAGCAATCATGCAACTATATTTGATTATATACTAATCAGAGTGGATGAGTTGTGACTTACTTAGTCCTGTGAAGATGTTGTAGTAGGGGGAACACATGATAGTGACGAACACAACTTCCTCCATTCTTCACTACCATCAGTCTTATATAGGAGTTCGCGCGAGGGTAGATCAGACCAGTCCAAGACGTCATCCATCCATCCTCTCTTTCGACGTGACCAACCAATCGCTACAGCATTAATACCACCACCGACACTACTCTCTTATTATCGTTGTTGTTCACAGACCTCAGAAGGACTAAAGTTCACGTCACCACGAGATATATGTCCCATAGACTTCACCACTAAGGAGAATAAACATGGTATCGGATACAGGGGCATCGACTACAACAATGCCATGGTCACAGGTACCTCTAGAGAAAGATATGTATGTAGCAATATGTATATATCTATGTGTGTATAAATATGGCGACAGTTATACATTTATATATATATATATATATATCGTGGTAATTCTCTCGATAAACAACACTGCTTCTATAATTAACCTGCCATTGCCTAAATCTGATAATAATAATAATTACATATATATTGTATATATTAATATTTATATAATTTATAAATTCATATATAATTGTGTATATCTTATATGATCGTCTCTCGTTATAACCAATATTGCCTTAATATGAGAGCGGCTTCGAAGGGATATTAGAGCCATATATGGTTATAAGTGAAAACTTCATTTAAGTTCCTGGATGGGATGAAAGGACTCCACCAAAATAAATGATATTGAACAATTTGTTATCATTATCACAGCTCTGATTACTACTAATAATGATTGACAGGAGGTGTGTCTAAAGCGAGCAGCGAGAGGTTCTCTCTGTTTGATGACCCCATGCTGACCAGACCCGCAGACAACAAAAGAGGTATCACTGGTCAAGTTAGTGCTGGTACTGGTCACTGAAGCCTCTCATAGCACGATACTTTATAATGTAACAATGATTGTATGAAGAAAAGATATATCGCTTGTATTTATTTAGCTAAAACAAATTTTAATGCCGCTTAGTTTGAAATATAGGTGGCAATACTATAGTTTTAAATAATTTCAATAGCGAATTGTCAAATTATTGTTACATAATAAAGAATGTTACAAAATATGTATAGTTTTACATTGAAAATGGACCTATTGATTACATTTTCGAATATGGCTGTAAATTTTAAGAAAAATGGTTCTAATTATAAAATAATGTTATATTCTTAAATTAAATTGTTATTGTATTCAAAAATGTACATACATTTTCATTTATAATAATGATATATTTTACAAATTTTCGTTGGGACTTTGTTACGTTGGGATGGGACATAAAAAACATAGTACCAACATACTATCAGAACTTACATGTATAAACATACAGATGGGACATTGGTACATTACAAAAAACGCACTCTAACACTGCATGTATAAAGGCTATTCATATAAAAGCTATCATAGATATATTACTATTATTGATTGTATTATACAGAGAACAACTGTTTATATATTACATTAGAGATAAATAAATATTATTTTATAATAATAGTACAAATAAAATTTCTCTAGAATAAATGACAATATATAACATTTTTAAATAGTCATTTATATATACAATAGGCTATATATAATAGATATTATAAATATATCTCTATTCTGGTATATATATATGTGCATATTATAAATATAATACAACAAAAAATGGAATGATTCAATGAATAGAATATTGTGTGCTATACTATTAATAGACTATATGCTGGCTATCTATTTACATGATAAACTGTGAAATGGCATGTGCACTGTGAGATCCCCTTATATGAAGTTTTAAATATACATCTAATGTGCACATATTGTCCCTCATTATAATCATCGTGTTGTACATCTTTGGTAATAACGAAAGAAACACCAGAATTAGGGTACACACAAATAGCTTATAACTTATTAGAGTCTATCGCCTTCATCATCCTGGTATGTCTCCCTAGCCATATGTATGTATGCTTATGTGTGAATCTGCCACGCATTCGATAAGACAGAGCGATTCATTCGACTCTAACATTGAAATCTATGATTGATAGATAGTTTATGTATACACGCATATAACAAGATAGACAACTTTCTCTAGCGCATATACATTAGATTAGGGGGAGGTAGCGCTCGTTTCAATTTTATTCAAAAATCATTTTACTTTAAAATATAATTTTAATTCATTATCTTTAAAACTATGTATCTATCTCATTCACGATTACCTACAAGTCACTTAAAGACCCCCCCGCCCCCGCCATGTTTAACACACACACACATAACCTAGAACTATAACACCCCTACCCTAACACCCCTACCCTAACACCCCTACCCTAACACCCCTACCCTAACACCCCTACCCTAACACCCTTACCCTAACACCCCTACCCTAGCACCCCTACACTAACACCCCTACCCTAACACCACTACCCTAACACCCCTACCCTAACACCCCTACCCTAACACCCCTACCCTAACACCCCTACCCTAACACCCCTACCCTAACACCCCTACCCTAACACCCCTACCCTAACACCCCTACCCTAACTCTCCTACCCTAACACCCCTACCCTAATACCCCTACCCTAACACCCCTACCCTAACACCCCTACCCTAACACCCCTACCCTAACACCCCTACCCTAACACCCCTACCCTAACACCCCTACCCTAACACCCCTACCCTAACACCCCTACCCTAACACCCCTACCCTAACACCCCTACCCTAACACCCCTACCCTAACACCCCTACCCTAACACCCTTACCCTAACACCCCTACCCTAACACCCCTACCCTAACACCCCTACCCTGTAGGCGTTCGGTACGGGTGCATTCGAAACAGAAGACACCGACATCTACGACACGCCCGACATTCACAAGTACAATAGAACAATAGGGGGCGACACCGACGCCACAGACGCACGCGGCAAGACTAAGCCCAAAGAGAGAGGTTACAACAGGGGGGAGTTAGGGTGGATTGAAGGGGCGAGATTGTATAACTTCATACCATTTCATTATTTCCTAGTTATCGATAATAAATATTTATGAAATATAAATCATAAGTACACTTTTACTACTTTGATCCACACTGTGAATAATATTGATATACCAGCATTGACTTCTCAGTAGATAGGTGGATAGATAGATAGTTTATGTTAATCACATTGTCGTAACACTATTCCTGTACAAATCAATGCAAACGTATAGATAGATATATAGATGTAGTTTATTGAGTGTTAAATGAATACACAAAATGACACGAAACAATAATTTAATAATAAGTAATAAATGACAATAAGAATGATGGTTTACTCATTCCATAAAGTTACGTAATATGCCTACGATGATGTAACAATATTGCATAACCAAAGTAACATAACCTCTACGAATTATTATGTAATCTTCTGATCGCATTCTTAGATTGATGTTATTTAATCATCAATGTTATTCTCCTCAATCATTACATTCGTTACATACACTATGTATATAATACCGTAATTGTGAATTATAATTACTAATATTAACTTTCCATATCACTTACATTTATATATATACCATCGATGTAAAGAAAGTGGATATGCAATTCATGCACGCAATGCATGTAAAGATAGACACGTGAATGAAACTTTTATCGATAAATTAACAAAATGGCATCAGTGATTTTGATTGGATATTAGTCATATTATTAAAACAGTAGGTTTTTCGTCAAATATATTGAAGTGACTTCTATCTATATCAATAAATTTAGATTATAAATATCAATAAAATAGTTTGATATCTTCAATTTAAATATATAATTTTATTTTTAGTATAGATAGTACATTAAAATTGGTAGTAATTATCAATATATATGAGTATTATCAATATATAAAATTTAGTATGTATTTAGTAGAAGGTTTCGACTGCAGCACCTCTATCGCAAATTATCATACACTACATTCAATTGCTTATCCACTTTCTTTATATCGATGATAAATACACACCTATAGCAAATATTATTCTAAAGAAAGATATAAAACTTATACGAAATCGTGTAATTTGATTTTGTACACAAAACATGGGCCACCTATAATAGAGTCAATTTTCAGATAAAATATGTTATTTATAATGTAAATTTGTATTAAACTCTCACTTTTAAAATTTAAATAATATGTTTTAAATTATTATTTATATGATGAAACTAAGAGTTCATTACTAATAGGGTATGTTGGTTTTAAATGCTATACATTTCTATATGGCTAGTAAAAGCTAACTTATATTGCATGTAATTTAATAGAGTGCCGAAAATATAGTTGTATAGAAATCGCATCAAACCATAATCTATTTCAATTATTTCGATACTACTGTCAGTAGTGGCAGGGAGTAGTATTAATTATGTTACCTATATAGGGATTGTTATATCTTTGCTTTGAAAAATCTTTGATATATACACCAACACATAAACACACCTATATTCAATAGTAATAGTATTTAATATCAGCCGTTCTATACTAAATATATATTAAAACACAGTCACTTGTCTTATATGATATAACTTATATCGCAAACCTTCATTTGGTTTTTCATAAACTGACCTATATTACCTTATATGTATTTCATTCCACTATCTTTATCTGTAGACACCTATATCATTGTCTTTAGTTCCTTCAATGTTTCTTGTATATAATACTTATACATTATAGCCATTTATGTAATATCATTAATAATCATAAACGCCTATTGTATAATTTCCATTATATTAATAATATTTATTTATTGAATCACACATATAATAATAGCGGATACAAATGGACCTCTCAAAAAGTCATAGACATGTTATAAATAACTGTGAAAGGCCCCGGACAATACAATACAAATAGTAACATTTTTTTTCTTGTGTTTGATTTATCATTTATTAAATTCTTGATAAACACAAGAGAAAAACATGAACTACCTGGAGTCGAATCTCTGGCTTACTAGCTTTTGGTTGTTCCACTGAGCCATCGACCCCAAACAAATATATACATATATTCATACACAAAAATAAACACATACATACACATATACGCATATACATATACACACCCATACAAACATACACACATACATACACATATATGCATATTATATGCATATTATATGCAGCATATACATATACACCCACCCACCCACACACCACCTTTACCACACCCACCCACCCACACATTTGCACACCACCTCTACCACTACCACTCCCACACCCATACAGGACACATGGAACGACTGATAGATGTACTAGATGGCTTCTCTATAGGTAGTGTAGACATGAGCAAAGAGAAGACAGTCTATTCAGCTCCCATACTACCCGCAGGATTTGTACCAGTTCACGATACTAATAGGTTAACAGACATACAGACATCACTGATAATGCATTATAAAGTGGCGACCAGACAATTCAAACGTCAATTTATAAATTATCGGCGATAATGCATTATAAAGAAGCATCTTTAATATAAATATTTTTTAATATTATAACTTATATAATAATATAATAACTTATATACGATTATACTTTAGGGAAAGGTTTGATACTATTATTTCAGTGTCTAAATAAACTAATGACTATAATGTGATGTTGAGAGAATTTAAACTTTAAATGTTCCCTTTAAACTGGTATGATATAATTAACATTGTATGACTCATTGCATTAGAATGTGTGACTGAAATCGGCATCTTAATATTCACCCACTAAAACTTGTGATAAGAATTGTTATAGTCAAGTATATCTCATACAGGATTATAACAATTGAAAACATTTACATATTAATCTCTCTACGAATCTCTTTGGAAGGATAGCATAATGAATCAATTGTATTTATATCTATATCTAGTAAACCATTATAAACGAACAACTTCTAATAATTTATTGTTATTATTATTATATTTATATATTTTAGTTGTCATTTTAACATTCTTTTAAAATATAAATATATAATTTATAAATGTATATAAAATAAATGTTAAAATATGTTAAAACGTATTCATTAATATAATTTATTCTATAATACCAAATTAAATTCTTAAAATTAAATATTTCAGAGGGTCCACAACCGATACAAAGATCATAGATGTCGGAACCAAAATGGACGCCAACGTTCGAGGCTTACTGATTGGAGAAAAGCCAAGAACACTAAACAAGGGTACCACTAGTACTATTATCACTAACACTACTACTACTACTGTGACTACCACTTTACATGTGTGTATTAGTAATCAGACAATAAACATATGATGTACCATGAACTATGAACTATTACTATGAACACTTCTCGTATTATGATTTCTTTATGACATTTATATTATATATATATATATATATATATATATATATATATATATAAATATAGAAATTAATGCTATTATATTTACTGATAATTGTAGTAAAGATTTACCAATCTTAATGTGAATGCCCTTTAGAAGGAAACTAAATCGCATCCTTTCTATTTTCATATACATATATTATACGATTATAAACGTTAAAAACTTCTAATAACCTCCTATCACATGGCGTAGGTGTGTTTGAAGTGTTGAACAAAGAGAAGAGGGTTCGCAAGTCTCGCTTCTCTGACGTAGCCGACGACAAACACTCCAAGTTCAAACTAGCGCCACCCCCTATGAAAGAGAACGACGGCGGCGTGAAACACCGAGTATTCACCGACACTCCCGTGGTTTGTACGTGTGTGTGCTTGTCGTCAGTAGTTATGGAAGTGAATAACAAACGGAAGGTGTTAGGTATTTTATTAGAGTCTATTAGTGTTGGAAACGGTTTCGGATATCGAATCGAATATTCTTTCAAATAGTAAATTTTAGAATTTGACAGATATTCGAAAATGTCGAATATCTAAATCTAATTATTCGAAAATTTCGAATACCTAAATCTAATTATTTGAAAATATCGAATACCTAAATCTAATTATTCGAAAATGTCGAATGTTTAATTTAACTATTCAAAAAAAACGATAAAAGGCATATAATGCATATATTTTATTATACAATAAAAAATAATTTAATACTATTTACACTAGTCTATTTACTTCCGTTTTAACCTTGCTCTCGAATTCGTTAACTATTTTATATGGCTTCAAATATTTTAATAAAAAAAAGTTCAAAATTATGTCTAGAGAAATTAGACTTATTGATAATTATCAATGATTATAATCATTAATCAAAATTCATAACCCTTTTTAAATATATTTACTATTTGAAATCTTCAAAGTGTATTTATTTACTATTTTAAACCATTAAAATGAATAATTTAACTATTAGAAAACTTTGTATACTTAATTTAATACAAATAATATTATTATAAACCTTTGAAGTGTATTTATTTACTATTTTACACCTTACAAATGAATAATTTAACTATTTGAAAACTTTGAATACTTGGTTTAATATAAATAATACTATTTAAAACCTTTTAAGTGTATTTATTTACAATTTTAAACTTTAGAAATGAATAATTTAACTATTAGAAAACTTTGTATACTTAATTTAATACAAATAATACTATTTGAAACCTTAGAAGTGTATCTATTTACTATTTTACCCCTTAGAAATGAATAAATTAACTATTTGAAAACTTCGAATACTTAATTTAATACAAATAATACTATTTAAAACCTTCAAAGTGTATTTATTTACTATTTTAAACCTTTGAAATAAATAATTTTACTATTAGAAAACTTTGTATACTTAATTTAATACAAATAATACTATTTGAAACCTTCGAAATGTATTTATTTACTACTCGAAACCTTAGAATACTTAATTTAATAAAAATAATACTATTTGAAACCTTCGAAGTGTATTTATTTACTATTCGAAACCTTCAAATACTTAATTTAATAAAAATAATACTATTTGAAACCTTCGAAGTGTATTTATTTACTATTCGAAACCTTCGAATACTTAATTTAATAAAAATAATACTATTTGAAACCTTCGAAGTGTATTTATTTACTATTCGAAACCTTCAAATACTTAATTTAATAAAAATAATACTATTTGAAACCTTCGAAGTGTATTTATTTACTATTCGAAACCTTCGAATGAGTGAAAAATCTGAAAATTTCCAACACTAGTATATATACGGCGTACAGCGTCTGACTACATTAAGGCGGCTTACGTTGCCGAGGTTATCTACGTAACTAAGCGGTTATCATACACAGACACACACACGTATGAAACGCACACATGTTGGCGAACCAATAGTTATACGAAAACAAGTTGCATAACAATTTGTCCATTATCCGGTTCATTAATTATACTTGTACATTGATAGCATCTATTCGAGACATATAACATATAGACATACAACACTTACCATCGGTGGAGGAGTCCTGGAGTGCATACCAGTCACAGCTTATAGGAAGGCTTTCACTTATAACATGTGACACTAGCGTCTCTTCGAAGCCGCTCTCATGTTATGGCATCCGTGGTTTTAACGGAAACGGATAATTTTCACACACACTTATATAATTTACATCTGAATATTACTTAAGACCTATTTCATGGATGCGGACGGGGTTTGACTTAACCCCCATTAACGCAACACTATTAGATTACCTGTATTGTAATACGAGGCCTGTGACTATCATTCTCTATGTTTACTTACAACTGCTTCACACTAGATATTGTATTATGATCAATGAGAGAGGAGGGGACAAACCACAATGTCTATGAATAAATCTACAACACATAAGAATAGTTGTATTACATAATATTACTTTTTACGTGTTTTTATTATTAGTCAACAAATTAGCATTGGAATGTATCTAGAAATACCATAAAAAGTATATTTGATGATATATCTCTCATTATGACTTTATGAAATACCCCTATAGGGGTTATTGTATATATACAATTAAAATTTAATATTAATATTTAAGAATATTAATTATTTATTGTGTAATCTAACATGTTAATTGGTATACATTTATGTATAATGTTTTATAACTTATATATTTAATATATAATAATTATATTACTAATTTAAAAAATGTATAAAAATATATTTTTACTTTTATATGTTTTATAATAAATTCATGAAAATATTCTTATATAAATAATATTATGATCTTGTATATTCATAAATATAATTAGAAATAATTAACAAACAAAAATGTATATAGAATTACCAATAGAAAATTAATATACATTTTAAAATCTATTTTTGTATATGAAATATAATATATTTTATTAAAATATAGTGTAGATTTACTGTAGTAATATTCTTCATATAATATAAACAAAATTTGTTAAATTCATTTAATAGTTAACATTAATGTTGAATGGAAGTATATACCTATCTAGTAACATGTACATTCATGAAATATAATGCACACTTTGATATCTTGATATAGCAGTTATCAAAAATAATATTTTTTAAGATTTTTTGTTATTTTTTTTTAATTTGATTTAAGTTAATTAATTATATTATTTGAACATTTCGAGTTGAAATATGGTTTATAAGTACTCTATTAAGTAATGTTGTATAGGATATCCTACATTAAATATTTGATAATTATAATAATAATTATAATAATAATTTATAATTTTAGAATAATCATATATTTTATAACATTATGTTTAGTATAATTGTATATAATATATATATTAACAATATTATCTATAAACAAATAATATATATATATATATATCAAAATATACACAATAATTTATAAGAAATAATAATTATGTTGTGATATTGTTCAAATTAATTTATCTCATATTTACATGAAATAAAAATTACTCTGTGATCTCAGTTTATGATATAATCTAATAATTTGTTTTGATATAATACAATGATATATATATATATATATATATATATATATATATATATATATATATATATATATATATATCTATAATTTCAAGAAATATATTTCTATTGTGAATATTAATTCATATATATAACATAGCGATTATAAAATTTGATAGAAAATATATCTTTATATTTAGATATACATCACATATAGTTCTATTGAACTATACACACATACTTACCTCTATCTCTGTTGTATTGCTCTATAAATCTAGTTTAAATATTTTACATGTATTGCTACTATTATAATTATTGATGCAACCGCAATATATATATAGTGCCACTGCATATAGCCTATCTTTTACATATAATGGCTAAGAAATTGTGGTAACTGTTATGATATACCCTTAATTAGGAGAATATATGAAAATAAAAATTATTATAAACAAGTAACAATTTTCAGAAATACGATTCAGCTATATATTCTGAATGTTATGTGCAGTAATACACTACAGAAGAGATTCCCGCATCACCTATTTCTCAGACTTTCACTCACTTTAACCCAGTAAACTGATTATTCTCATGTTATCTCATTACGCAAATACTCTATACATTTGTGAATTTATTTTAATGTTATTTCTCAATCAAATAACGTTATTATATTATAGTGTTATATTGCTAGTATTAATTGTATAAGTATTAGTATTAGTATATAAGTATTATGTATATATATACGTATTAGTATTACTTATTAGTTATTTTGTGCATTATTATTACTAAGTAAATGTGATTCACTCATATCCTTCTGTCCAATATTAATATATTTTATAGTAACGTAATAAAAATATTGATATCGAAATAATATTAATAAATATAAATTTAAATTAATAGACAAATAATTCCCCGAGAAAATTCACCGCATCGAAACCTGCGACCAAGATACCCGTGAAATTATCATACGACCTTCCTATCCTTCCTCCCGTGACCTCTAAACCGCTGTTTCTACCTTTCTCGAGTAATAGACCTAAACAAGAGAGATACGATTATTTCTTGTTCCTTAGTGAAATCAAGAAAACAGGTATGTATATTATAGCAGACTAGTTTATTGATTATATTGTATTCAGCTGTAAATTATCAACATTATTTATTAATAATTACAATATTAAATATTGTAATATTTGTATCATGTACATCTTAACTTTTTTATTCTACAAAATAAAATTAATTGTAATAGTTATTTATATGTATGTGATTTTATTTTTTATATCTTTATTGATCGATATTAGATATGATAATTACAAATTGTAATATTTATAAAATTACACAAAATATACCTAAGAATAATAATTTTCAAACAAAAATTAATTAAATGGATTTTCCTTTTTATTTGAAATTTATTAATTTATTTGATGTGATGTATTGACTTTTTCAGTTATATTCTTTTCAGCTACTTATTATTATATATATATATATATAAAATATACTAAAAATATATTAAATCTATTAATATTGAATACATGCATTTTATTTAGATTTACAATAGATTATATGTATCGTACCCAATTAACATTCCCTATCTATCTATACTCCCAAATTAAAAATGACCTATCAATGTATTATATAAAACATCTTCACTAATTGAAATAAAGCCCAAACCTCATATTTTCTCCTTAGGGTACATACTAAGTAGTAAACTTGTAAGACTGGAGTAGGTAGTGATACCTAGACCTTCAGGTAATACCTTACTACTGCTATCTACTACACTGTCCCCTGACATCGATATCCCATCTATTGACCCCCCCCCCTACAACACACATACATATCTCCTCTCTACACTTGACCATCCCTCCACTACCACCATTATCTTCACACAATGCACATACTGTCATATGTTGTCAACCCCTCTAGTATACTGACCACTTTATTTATACACACACACCCAAACTCCCATACCCCAACAATGACCACTACATCTTTACCAACCATCCCTCATACCCCATCCCTTACACACCACCCCTCACACCCCACCTCCGCCCTCCAGATCTGTACCCCGACTACATATCCACCTTGACCGTGGCGTTGACCGAGTGGGAACTAGGTCAAGAGGTCAGAGAGTTCACGCGAGCTATCTCTATCTACCGACCTCTGACCGGAGCGATGGCCTCGAGGTTCACGAAGGCGGGCTTTGTCGATAACTCTGTGGAGCCTGTAGCGCCTGAGGTACCAAGTATGTTGTGTGTAGTGATAGGTCATAGGTGATGTGTAATAGGTGATGGGTGATGGGTGATATGTGATGGGTGATAGGTAATAGGCACAATTAAACAGGTATATTTAATAGGTATAATGTACTTATAATATGTGTGTGGTAATGATAAAAGAAAATACAAAAGAGAGTGTATTAAAGTGCAGTTGGTAAAGAAAGTTAGTCGCATCAATTACGGAATTGCGTAATTTGTTCGTAAGAGTTATTCGTTAATAATAATCTTGTAGATATTATTACAACGTAACGAGTAGTTATTTGAAGGGTTGGGTTTGATAATATCTATTTTTTCTACTTTTACACATTGTCGAATCTCTGATGTATTTAAAATTTAGAATGAAGTACTGTACTTCAAGTACAGCATTATAACATTGATAGTAAGTTACTATCGATACTATCATACGGCATGTGTTGTACCGTTACTATTAGTACCACCACCATCGCCCCCATAACCCCCCATTACCCTACCCTGTGAAGGTGAAGAAGGAGGTAAAGCCGCCCGTTGCTTACGGTAAACTCACGAGAACCATCATCAAGTGGTTTCCTGAGAGCCTACTCTGCAAGAGATTCAACATCGCTAATCCACACGCTGACTCAGCAAAATCCAAGTATGTCCTTTATCATATGTCCCTGTTATTCTATTGCATTGCAGTATGTCATTATCATATTGAATTGAATTAAACATAGTTTATCGGGTTCAGAAAGCAAACATAATTTAGCAAATACAATTCTGCTCAAAGGAGAGTACCAGAGATTATCTCGTATTCTATACTCACAAAGAGGTACTCTCCAATCAAATATATGTAATTATAATTATAATTAACATTTATATATATATATTTATATATATATATATTTTTAATTAACTATTGACCACAATATATCAAGTCTTTTATAAATAATGTATACATATAATATTTTATATTTATATCGCATATTTGTAAAGGTTTATATAATAAATGAATTACAATGAGATATTCGTAATAAATTCTTATCGCATTGTATATTTTATTGCGTTAGTCGAATGATTATATTCACTGATAATTATCAGTGAATTAGTTAGTTAAATTATAAATTATTAAATTATAAAGTGGATACAAAATAGATATAAATTGGCTTAGGAGAAGATACGTTCGCAGATATTCTCTAGAAGCATTCGAATTTCAAAATGTTTGTTTTATAAACATCTTCTAGTTTATTCGCAATATCTGAGTGAGTGTGTGTGGCCTCCTAACCTTTAACCGATTACATAACACCCCCTACCGCCGCAGCAGTAGCAGTGGTTCGACCAATCAGACGACAGCTCCTCCACCTGGTGACAGCGGTGGTGGTGACGGCGACAAGTCTAACTTCTCAGTGTTTAAGTTCCTAGACAAGACCACTATAGACACTCACGTAGCCCAACCTCTACAGAAGCCTAACATAGTGAACCCAGTCACCACCACCACCCCAGCAGCAGCCCAGCACCTTCTAGCTAGGGGAGATAGCGCAGGACCCTACGATACCCGTAACGTTCAAATGGTTCTATTTATACGTGTATATATATGTTATAATTAACTATCGACTACTGTATATTTAATACAGAGTATTTTATCACTAATGTATACATATAATATTTAATAATTATACATTTAATATATACATATATGTATATTATACACATAAATATATATAGTTTAACGAATTATGACGATTATTAAATATAATATTTATAAAATGTATACGTCCATCGAAAAATTATCGATGAATATATCTTGTGAATGATATTTATTTTAGAGTGACTTGTTTTTAAGTCCTTTAGGAGAAATCAGAACAAAATATTATTCATATTTATTGTGTTAATATGAATTTATCTCATATTTATCTCTCTTTTTAGAGTAATTATTAATTTTTGATAAGTAAATTTCATTTATTTTACAAATTTATTTTATGAGAATCTAAACTATCCAAAATATGATAATTGGGGAAATTTAAAAAAAACATTAAATTATTTATTAATTTTCCCATTAATTTTTTATTCCTAACCCATTGGCGATGAATGTATACAAGTCTTATTTATGTGTATATAGTGAGTCACTATAAGTCACTATTAGTAACGTACGATATCCCTTACACAGATACAAGATCCCGTCGAGAAGCCCACTATGGATATGTTTAAAGCTATATTCGAGAACTCCGATGATGATGATGAAGATGATGATGAAGATATCTCAGATGAAGCTGAGGATGAAGTAGGTGGAGGAAACTCCCTCGTGCCGGCATCGACCAATAGGATCGAGGTAAACCCTCCCGTGACGATCAACCCGCCCCCATACAGACAGACAGACAGAGTCGTTATCCGAGATACAATGAAAGAAATCATCGAAGGTTATTAATGAATTATTTTATTAGTTTAGTTATTTTTTTGTTTTAACCTTTTGAAATATATTAAATATCACTTATAACACATTTATTTTATTATATTATATAATATTAATTAAACAAGTATCATATCTAATATATAATTTGTAATATTATTTGTAGAATTTGTATTCAGTTGAATATTATTTTAAACTACTTAAATAATTAATATACCACGTTATTTTATTTGTTTAATTATATTATTTGCAAAAGTAATATTAACACATGCATTGCAGAGAGTAAAACGGACATTAGTTTTGGGCCAGCATTACCCCCAGCTGTTTCAAGTAAGTTCATATCAGAGTTGTTCATTATGTGTTAACTAATGTTCATATATCATATTCAGATATAAAATCTAAAAAATCGAAGAAGAAAAAATCCAAACATTCTAAAAAGGTTTATATATAATAATAATGGTAATAGTAATAGTAATAGTAGTAATAATAATGTATTGAGTTTAAATGTTAATCTCAATCAATGTATTTCCCAACAAATTATTATTTACTACAATATATTTGTCTCGTAAATATATGTAAACAAATTATATTTAAAAAATATATATAAATATATAATTTTAAAGAAAAATGTAATTATTATATTATTATTTAATATTTAACGAATATTTTACGATTTACTTTATGAATATTATATAATATTAAACTAATAATATAATTATTATAAATTTTATTATAATTATTTCAGGAAAAAAAGAAAAAGCACAAAAAATAATGATCACACTTATTAAATAAATAAAATTAGCAAATAATATATGATTGGTTTTTTATTTAAGAAATAAATATTCGAAAGTAAAAAGAGAAATATTAGCTAACTATAACATACATTAAAATTATTGTTTTGTAAAAATAAATTTTTATATAAAAATACATGAAAAATAATCAAAAATTAGAAAATATTATAAATAAAATAAAAATAAAAATATTTAGAAAATGTATTTTTAACTTTAATGTAATACTTCTTAAATTTATAATCTGTAATAGTAATATATTATTATATATTAATATATATATTTAATTGATTAATTTTCTTTATATTAAAAATAAAACATGTTATAACTGAAAAAAACCAATAATGATGTAAAATGAACAATAATAATACTAATAATAAACAATAATGTAATAACTTTAATAACTTTATAAATAGTTATAATTATTAATTCTATATTCTTATAATAAATCAATCAAATATATATTCTATTAACACAAATTGAGAATTCAATACAAGAAATATATAACTTTTATTTATAAAAGATGACACCAATATTTGATTATTTCATTATCTAATGAATTCCATATATAAACTGATATATTAATAATTATATGTTTAAGGGTAGGCGCTGGAGTTAAAATGTGATAAATAATTTAATTTTTACAATATTTTTTTATTATGTATTATCCAAGTTCTGTATTTTATTTATAATATCCTAAAATATTTTTTAATATTTTTGAGTATTTCTATCAATATAAAGTGTTTTAGGAGTAATAAATTTATAAATATATTTTGTATTTATGTAAATACTTATAATATGTAATATTATATTACGATTTATAGAATAATCGTTTAATTTAAAAAAGTCTAGATTTATTTTAGCATAGATCATAGATTAAATAGCATTACATAAATAAACAAATCATGTGTTATATAATCCTATTTGTTTTTATATTGTATATTTTATATAGTTGCATATTTGTACATATTATCTATGATTATTTATGTAAAAACTTTGAATGTCATTTTCTCCAGTTTTTACTTTTTCACTTAGTAACCACATGTAACCACATAAATGCCTACTACTTTTTTAATTTATATTATTTTTAACTGAAATTTTTACTGTAAATGTATAACATATACACCAATATAAATAAATCTTGATGTTATATTATATTTTATATTAATTAAATTAATAATGATTATGTAATATATTTATAATAACAAATATTCACCGTTTTTCAACTGTTTTATTTCATATTTGAATAAAAAAAATATTATTTAATTATCTCTATTAGTTTTTTATTATTAGCGTTTTCGGTAGAGCTATAAATAGCATGGTGTAGATGAACTCCAGCGCCTGCCCTTAATTATATTAAATTTCAATATATTTCAATTTTTTTTTACAATTATCTTTATTTCTACAATTATTATAAATATTAGATATATCTAAATCTGTATAATTATTTAAAATTTTTTAAATTATGGTTATGATCTATTATTAATCTCCTAGATTTAAGTGATTCTAATTATATTCCAATCTTCTTTATAGATGCTACACAATTAACTAACCATGTTATAAATACATATTCTACGATGTGTCTACAAAACATAATTATATACAATCTATTAGAATGTGTATTAACGAATCTGAAAATAGAATTCAAACACAAATATACTTTTACAAATATAATCTTTTTTCATTAATGGTATTATACAGCAAATAGATAATTAATGATTCCATATCATTTGTAACGTATAGATTAGTTATTATGTCGTACATTATCGTATTGGTCGTATTAACTTTGAACCTGTCATAATAGCTATTACTTCACGGAGACTAAATGGGGTGCGATACCCACAACTAATACCTGAGGTATTATGAGTCATCTGTGAAGTTGTTATGACTCATCTGTGAAGCTGTTATGAGTCATCTGTGAAGCTGTTATGAGTCATCTGTGAATTTGTTATGAGTCATCTGTGAAGTTGTTATCAGTCATCTGTGAAGCTGTTATGAGTCATCTGTAAAGCTGTTATGAGTCATCTGTGAAGCTGTTATGAGTCATCTGTGAAGCTGTTATGAGTCATCTGTGAAGCTGTTATGAGTCATCTGTGAAGTTGTTATGAGTCATCTTTGAAGCTGGGGCCGCATAACTTCCGAATATTCTCTCACAAAACCTCATTTGCGAATATTTGCAAACAAAAAGCTCGATTAGTATTCGCAAATAGTGACGAATATTTTAGTTAAGAAAACGCCACCATCATTTATATAATGTAAATTATTTCGCTTCGATATTTGAACATAATTATTTTTATTTTTATAAATTATGTTCCACTACGACATTCTCACCCCGTATAAAATACGGCGACCCTATAGGCTTAACTGTAGTTATATATAAACCTATACCGTATAGCCCGATTGTGCGTTACCTTTGTTATCGTTAACAATCTAACGATGAATAGCCAGCCGTCGAGCGAATAATTCTAACCACAGCATTACAATATATAATTGTAGAATTTAATTTAATCAGTTTTGTTTTAATGATATATCGTTATAGTTTTTTTATTCCCAGAACTATATAAAGATATCGTAGTAGGCTACATTATTAAATCATTTTTTTTCACTAATTTTAATTTTTTAATTTTATTTTATATTTGTAATAAAGAGTCCGATGTAACATTAAAAAAATATATATTCATTGAATGATCATTTATTTAATGTATACGTCTAATTGAACCGGATGATAACAAAAGTCGAATCATCCACCTCCGAATACGAATGAGTTAGAATCGCGCGTCCGATGCCAGATTCCGATCGGCTACGTCCTATCTATTGCGTTAATTCGTCGGATGGTTTCGATAACTTTACGGTGCGACAGAACGGCTTTGTGTTCCACGTTGCGCACCTCTATCAGGTTCAACAAGTGGCCGTACTTTGCAGACTTGCTCCACTGACGATAGGCGTACTTCAGACTCACTAGGTTCACCGTACCTATGATGGCGATGGCGATATCACATGTTTACATTGTGATATTATGCTGCTATTAAATGTCTATTATGCTGCTATTAATTTGTCATGCTATTATGCTGCTGTTATGCTGCTATTATGCTAATATTATGCTGCTATTAATTTTAAAAGTATATTATTCGGATAATCAGTAATGATATTGCAATAATATTTATTTATTGAAACCACGAATATATATTAAAAGCGGATACGAATGAACGCCTCGAGAAGTCGTAGACTTGTACGTGTAATAATAAATGTGAGTGTATAATAAACGTAATTTAGTAATACCCGATGCCGCTGCTAGCGATAGTATCTAATCACTGAAATATATTTAGGTTCGGCTCTGTTTTCATTGCTCTATTAAATTACATGCGATATAAATTATTAAAATTAAATTATATAATTTAAATAAATTATTGAAACCACGCATATATATTAAATATAATACGAATGAACACCTCATGAAGTCATAGACTTGTACGTATTATAATACCTGCGAGGGCCCCTCACCGAGGGGCTAATGAAAATACAATACAAATAGTAACATTTGTTTTCTTGTATTTTATTTACCATTTTTAAATAATAGTCGACCATTATATCTAAGCTACACTCTCACTAGCCTTCTATGTACTATATAAATAGCAGTTGCACTTGTGGTTTATATAACGCATGTAATTGTATTCGCACATTTGTAGCTGCCTTCATTCACTATAAAGTGTAATAGTAATGGCAATCAGAATATATAGTGCTGCCGAATACTGGGAACAATGCATTACTGATACATACATTAGTATAGGAGATATCTGCTATACGCTAATGATATAGGTATCTTGTGCATCTAATATTATCTGATATATATTAGCTGTATGTAGGTGTATATACTGATAACGATATGAATCAGTTGAAGTAAAATAAACACGAGCTTAATATAGAAGTTGGGAATGTTTTCGAGGTGTCGTAATAAGAAAATTTAAATAATTAATTATACGAGGAAATATTTTACTATCCATCGTTATTTTATAAATAAATATAATATTGATTTGTATACATTTTTAAAAGGTAAAAATAAATAAGTTAAAATATCTACAAATAATAATGTTTAAATTAAAAAACAATTAATATTACTTAATACATTCATTTATAACAGTTTTGTTATAAATAGTGGAACTATCGATAAATGATGCTAATAATATTGTTATTTTTGAGAGTTATATCCCTTATTTCATGGTTACTTTCACTAAGACTGTTGATATTTTCTAGCCATTGTTATTGAAATAAACCAATATACGTCCACCTTTATTATATAATCAAGTTATTATTATAACCATCTAACTCACATAAAAGGCAGATCATTAGTAATGCACGTTTCAGTTACACAATAACAACTAACTTTTTATTTTCAACATAAACAAAACCCATAGGTTTTCTATAGGTAATATGTATAGATAAATCATGTATAATGTATGTGTGTGTATGTAAGTTAATGATTGCTTATTAACCGTCTCCTTCTGCCGTATGTATACGCGTACGATACCTGGGAATTGTTCTTCTGTTATCGTACACCATGGTCATGGGGGTAGGTTTGCCGTTACTGCATGTAGTAGGGTATTTATGCGATTATGTTGTATTATAATGTCTATGGTATGGTTATATACACAGTTATAATTTGTAATAAATATAACCATGGTTAAAAATAATAATCTGCAGATTATTATTTTTTATTGTAATTAAATTAATATATACCTATATATACCTAATATACCTATATATACCTAATATATACCTATAACCTATAACGAATTTAATACATATGAATATAATTAAAAAATGAAATATAAATATCAATTTATTTTACTGATTACATAGATTACATTTTTTGAAACATGTGTTGTTTATAAATTCGTATCAAACTACTTTTAAATGTAAAATAATATGTTTTAAATTATTATTTATACCATGAAAACTAAGCGATCATTTTTATCCTACTAATATTTAAAATAGGATATTTTAATTTTAAATAATATACATATATATTTATATATAGCGAGTAAAAGCTAACTTACATTGTATATTATTATAATAGAACCATGAAAACATTGTAGTATAGAAATCGCGACAAACCTAAATCTATTTCAGTAATTTCCATACGTTCCAGTGGCTAAGTATGTATTAATTACGTTCCCAGCTAACAGTAAGAGCAGCATAATAGCAGCATAACAGCATATTCTAGAGCCTCAAATATTTACATTGTGCTATTATGCTGCCATTATGCTGCTATTAAATGTCTATTATGCTGCTATTAATTTGTCATGCTATTATGCTGCTGTTATGCTAATATTATGTTGCTATTAATATTAGCATAATGGCAGCATAATAGCATGATAAATTAATAGCAGCATAATAGCACAATGTAAACATTTAAGGCTCTAGCATATGCTGTTATGCTGCTATTATGCTGCTCTTACTGTTTGCTGGGTTGCGTAGATAGGGAGTGTTATATATTTTCTTCGAGAATATTTGTATGAATATTTGATATTAAGCATATATGCTATAAGTTATAACTATAGGTACAGTAGCCTATATATAGGGAACTATATGCCATTGTTTACTACCCATGTATATGATACATATGGGTACTACCTACTACTAATAGGCTACTATAGTATAGTGCCACTATAATGGTAGGCTTTAAACCTTCCGAAATATTTACCAGAATAAACTCACTAAATAATATATAGTTTTATTAAACATGTATGTAGTTTATTAATTAAAATTAATTCCAATAATTATCGGAGTTAAGAAATTAAACAACCCGGGAGAATATCTACGAAACTCTATAATTGAAGACATTTAAAATAAAAGTAATTTCGTAAAGTAGAGATTTTATAAATGAAAATGCAGTATACTATTTAAATTTAGTAAACCAAATTTGAAAATGATTTTCAAACATTTTGTTTGACACATTTTTGCAAACGTTGAAAATAATTTTCAATTATATGCATACATTTTTCGAAAATAATTTGAAAACTTTGCAAATAAATTAAAATTATTTAAATACATTTTTCAAAAATCATTTGCAAACTTGGTACATAATGTTCAGAATTAAATATTTATTCAACAATCAACACATTTGCAAATCAAAAATAAATAATCTTAAAAAATAAAAGATATTGGTATATATATAAGCCTAGAATAAATTTATTAATATATAAAATAAATATTTCGTACTTCATTGAATGATTCAAAAATTAGTTTAACCGAATAAATAATGGTTTATTAATTGGTGATTGCAGACCTCCATTATTTTCCATTGAATAAAATATGTATTTAAAAATATACTTTTAACAATTTTTAATATTTTTTTCATTTTAATAGATAAACATTTTATATTTATTTCGTTAATAGAAAGTAGACTTTTTAAAAAATTTAAACATTTATCAACAATAAAATTTATATTTTAAAATGTAAATCAATTTATTAATAATCTTAATATATTAATTAATTTTTATTAATATAGGATTTGCAAAATTCGTGTTTTATTTTCAAAAAAGTTTCAATCTATGTATATTTTTTAAAATTATTTTCATAAAATTTTCGAAAATCATTTTGTAAATATTTGTGAAAATTATTTTTAATATTTTTCAAACTTCGTGCTTTATTTTCAAAAAAAATACAGAAATTTGCAAATTTTGTAAATTATTTATAATAATTTTCAATATTGGTAAATAAATCACAAATATTTTTGAAACAATTTCAAATTTTCGTTTACTGGGTTGGGTTTGTATGCAATATATATATATATATATATTATGACAGACCTACAAATATATATTACTTGATGGTAAACTAATGAAGGACCAAAGAAGAAATAAGAGATCAAACAACTATTATTTTATTTACTCTAATCAAATATATTCTATCAATAATCACACCAATAAATATTTTTCTATATAAATATATATATATATATATATATATATATATATATATATATATATATATATATAATTACAATTAAGATTAACCTTATCAGTATATACGTATGCACCAATGGGGGATGGAAATTATTATATTGTTTTTTAACCATTCTATATTGTTGCAAAGCAAATGTCTTTTTGTATATGACATATGTTTTAATGAAGTCTTCTATTTGATCCACTCTAATGGTGTATTTAAAATAATATACACAGTTAATACAATAATATACATATATAAGTTATACACTACAACTAGGTATTACGTTGAATAAAGCTTCATATAAGAATAAGTAGGTAGGTATTACCTATATATACTTATAATTTGTAAGTATTTATAAGTATAATTTATAATTGTAAGCATAATTCTTATAATTTTATTTTAACTTTTTGTTTAGATAACTACTCTGTTCATAGTGTTTATCTTTTATCTGCGATTACGATATCTAGGGAATATTACATTATGGGATTTACGAATTAGATGTTTGTACGATTTATAAAGTGTTGATGTTTATTTTGTATATATGATATTTGTGGGTATCGAATTCCATGAGCTGAAATTACACAAAATGAATGGCGATAGGTTGTAGTTTATATATTAATAGGAGTTGTAGTAATAATTAATTATTAAATTTGTGCGATGATATTAGGTTGAAGTTGAAGAGAGTTAATGTAGGTTAAACTATTCTAAATAGTCTTATAAATAATAATTAATGGCTTTATTTGTGATTAGTATTTATTTATGAAGGTTGCTTTGATGTATAATATACATCGTATTGTTAGCCAGTGTACCCAGCAAACAATTTATCGACGCTTTTGGACGCTTTTGAGAATTTATGGGCGCTTTTTCGACGCTTTTGAACGCTTTGATTCCGAATCGATATTTTGGTCGCTTTTTCGACGCTTTTGGGCGCTTCAGTTCCGAATCATATTGAATTCGTCGCTTTATCGACGCTTTTGGGCGCTTCAGTTCCGAATCATATTGAATTCGTCGCTTTATCGACGCTTTTGGACGCTTTGATTCCGAATCGATATATTGGTCGCTTTTTCGACGCTTTTGGGCGCTTCAGTTCCGAATCATATTGAATTCGTCGCTTTATCGACGCTTTTGGGCGCTTCAGTTCCGAATCATATTGAATTCGACGCTTTTGGGCGCAACAGCGTCCAAAGTACAATAGGATTTTAGTCGCAAATTCGACGCTTTTGGGCGCTTCAGTTCCGAATCGATATTGAATTCGTCGCAAATTCGACGCTTTTGGGCGCAACAGCGTCCAAAGTACAATAGAACAATTCGACGCTTTTGGGCGCAAATTGTCATCAAAGTGACGAATTAATTCCGGAACTTTTAGGCGCATGGCGTCCAAAAGCGTCGAATATATTGTTTGCTGGGTAGTTCAATTAAAATGTGGTATACCTACTCTAGTAGTAAAAAGATCTTTTTATTAGAGAACAATATGATATATTCACAAATATAATGTTGTAGAATTTACAATTTAGAGATACGTGACGAAGGCAGGTTAATAAGTAGAAAATTACAATAGTCAACAAGTGGAAAATGATTTACAGGGAAATTCTCATGTCAATAGAGGTTGTGATATTATTTCATATTACTATGAGATAATGAAGTTAATAATAAATATATTGTAGTAGTTTAGTTATTTGTTTATCGCGGAAAAGAGTTTCATTTAGGATTACACTAAGATTTTATTTATTAGACGAATGGTTTATATATATATATATAATAGTTACTGACTATTGCAAGTGATTGGTGTATGTAGTGTGAGGGTGTTGCAACGTAGATGTTCGTAGATAACTATAGTTATAACTATAGTTACCTATATATAGGTTCAGTTTGTTTATGTATTTAGCGGTAGTGATTTGTAAGGTGACCCGTTATGGATAGTGGCCATATTTATTGAACGAGAAAATATGATAATTATTAAATGTTACTAACATGATGTTAAGGGGTATCATACTACTAGTATTTCAGAAAATAATGTCCGGAAATGTTTGCTAGAAATTGATTTTCTAGTTAGTTGTAGTGGCCCACTACTAATGAGATACCCCCATTAAAGTTACTATATTTTATATTTCTGGCAAGTTTCCGGAAAGTAAAGGGGTATCCCATTATATTGGTAGTAAACTCGCTAGAAAACTTTATATTAATCATATCCGGAAATATTGGCAATGGGATGCCCCCTTTAAGTAGCATCGGTATATGGAAGATAACATGTAGTTAGAAAGTAGTGTAGGAAAGGGAATTAGGTATATGTTAACCATTTAATACCCAGTAGGGGTAAACAATACTGTATGAACACTAAACGAATACACTCATATAACACACTCCTATGACACACTCCTATGAATCATAGGCTATGATACACTCCTATGACACACTCCTATGACACACTCATATGAATCATAGGCTATGATACACTCCTATGAATCATAGGCTATGATACACTCCTATGAACATTACAGAGTATGGAACTAATGTATTAAGCATTGAACCTTGCTGTACACAATGTGATATTGAGATGTGGCGAGAGGAGTGGTGATTTAATACCATTTATGGAGTTCGGCTATTATAGCCGGGGTATAGATGAATGAGAAAATGTCAGTAGGATATGTACTTATGTAGGGTGTTATTTACTACCTGTGTACTTCACCAGTTATTACAGCAGATGTGAGGCGGGGATGAGGATCGGTGAGCAATAGTGTAGAATGCTGAGGAGAGACAGTCAGTATAACTATAACTATTTACACTTATATAATACAATAATATATAATTTGTAATATATTGTATTCATTTAAATATTATGAACTTAATTAAATAACATTTTTACAAGCATTAACATATCGCGCTTGAATTATTTGTACATTATTTATATAATTGAACCCATTTATATATTGATAATGTGTAGAATATTAAGTAAACTGGCCTATATATATATATAGGTTATAACCTAAACTATATGTATTCGAATATATAAACATAACAAATATGTAATTTATATTTTAATATTTAGTTCTTTTACCAATCATTTTCATTTTTTTATAAACCCGAGTGGGGTAAATTCAATGTTTACTTTTTATCTTCCTATGTGGGGAAAGTAACCGAATACGGACAGTGCCCGAATACGGACACTCTGGGTATCTCAGAAACCATAAATCCTACAAAAAAAATGTAATGAACAAAATATTGATAATTATATAAATAGTCAAAATAAGTATTTTTCATTTTTTATCCAATAAAATATTTTTTTATTACGTTATTAAATTTATCAAAAAAAATTCCAACTTAAAACTTTCTCAAGAATATACAAATCTATTAATATATACCTTATTTTATAAATTACTAGAGCATTCTAAACATTATATGCATACTTGCTATATTGTTTTATAAAATATTAATTAAGTTATAATCATATATCTAGAAGAGATATACATCCCTAATACGGACACTGTTGATATCTTAATACGGACACCCTATAGGACACCCTATAACACACCCTATAAGACACCCTATAACTAATCAGCACGATGTGTGTGAAGTATCCTTATTTTCAAAAAAATATCGTGCGGTACGTTTTTAATAATATAAATGTATTAATGTTTGTCATGATTATTATTTAGATATTTCACTTGTAATTATTATATAATAAAATAATACAAATTAATACATTATTTACTAATTAAATTATATTAAATTATTCATAACATTTATTATAAATAATATAATTTTAATTTATCTGATTGTTTCATAAATAATATATAACATATTCTAGTGTCCATATTAACACACAGGGTATCCGTATTTTAATATGGGTACCTAATATAAACACCCCAATATATTGAATCAAAAGATTAATTAAAATTTGAAAATCACAATAAAATCTAATAACTATATAATATTAATATATTGTAATTTTTGAATACAAATAATTAGTGATACCATTTTAAGACCATTTATTGTTAAAATATCCGTATTAGGTTACTTTCCCTTATTAGGTATATTCTGTTCAGTTCAATATATATATATATATATATATATATATATATATATAAATTCAAAACATATATAGATTAATAATTTAATCTATACAAATTATTATCAATTTTATTAAAATAATATTTATTTAATTTAAATCCTCTAAACCTTATGATATATATGTATTAATAATGGTAGTATTAGTGATTGTAATGGTATAATATGTATCACTATTAGTAACCAGGTAAATGATAATAACACAACGTTTATATTGATCGAAGTAGTAGGTTTATATGTCCCTATATACTTTAGTATGATATTATGGTGTATTTATATTAATTAATTTACAATGCACTCTATATAACTCATAAAGTTACGGTGATAAATTTAAATTATAATTATGAAGTATTAGTAGGTTCTAATTAGGTTATTTTCCTCTATCCCAATTACTAATTAATTATTTTTTTTTGGTAACAACGATTTATAAAAATATCTCTTATTATTTTAATAATAATCATATATACTATATATACATATATATATATATATATATACGATATTTTGATATATTAAATACTATTGCCATACGTATAATTCTTATTCGGTGTAGTGATGATAACTCTGTCCCCGAATACATCACTTCTAGGAAATACTTCAATTACTGTTTCCCATGTTCTCACCAGCGACATCACTTGTTGCTATTGCGTAATATTTATATAAATAGTAAGGGTCGCAAATATAAATGTATTGTACGAAATAATAATAATAATATTATTAATAATTGAATATTATTAATGTAATTTATTCTTGTTATTACTATACGTTAATTGTAAGTTTACAACATTATATTTTTAAGTATTATTAATTATAAAAGTAAAGTATAAGTTAAATGACTACAAATTGATCAAATAATGATTCATTATATTATGGGATATAATAAAAAAAAATAAAAAAAAAAAATTAATTATAATAATAATATTTATTTATCGAAATCACACACACACAAACACACACACATACACAGACACACACACACACATATATATATATATATATATATATATATATAGTATAGAATTTGGTATAAGAATCTGGATAGGAAAAATAATAATGAGTATAGTAATAAAAACAAATCAAAAATAGAAATTGTATTTAAATTGTAATGGTAATATAAGTATTATAAAACTTTCAAACATAATATTAAAAACAAATAATTTTTATAAATAAATTTAAAATTGTTAACAAAAACTTAGGGATGGGTAAGATAATATAAATTGTTCAAGTCTAAAACAACATACGATGAGTATGACATATGTATGTGTATGTGCGACGCACAGTGTATGTGTAAGTGTTTGTGTGTGTATACATATGTATACATATATTGAATAAAATACAATTATAAGATACAACTTTACCCTAAAATAAGTCATATACTTGTATACGTATACGTATTATAGATAACCACGAGTGGACAATACAATATAAATAGTAACACAAATGCATGTGTATAAATATATACTTTGCTAAGTTAAACTCAAGAGAAAAAATAAGAACTACATATATATATATATATATATATATATATATATGGGATCATATGATCCTATAGGATCAAAAACCGGGACTTCTCACATTTAATAAAGTGAATTTTCCACGGAACAGTGCACTCGGCCACGGTAGGATATACAATCTCCATACGCGCCGTATGGCTGGCTAGGGCATTAGCCGGATATAAATTAAACTAAACTATAAATTAAAATCTATGTCATTTATCGGTGCAGTTGAAGAATGAATACTACTCAATTTATAAGTAGGTAAATTATATGTGCCTACGTGTTTTACTGTATATATGATCTATGTAGTTGTTCATCGACATACAT
This sequence comes from Osedax fenrisi, assembly GCA_964019155.1. Classification (NCBI taxonomy): domain Eukaryota; kingdom Metazoa; phylum Annelida; class Polychaeta; order Sabellida; family Siboglinidae; genus Osedax; species Osedax fenrisi. The sequence goes on along the minus strand of OZ025244.1, from coordinate 28,481,262 downwards.
TATAATAATCAAATGATAAAGAGTTTTATTATATATAAGTATACTTTAAAGCAAGGTAGAGGAAAAGGAGATATAATATATGATAAGAATAATGGTATAATGAAGATTAAATGAGAGCTAGAAGGGTCATCACTAAAAAGAAGATTCATTACTGTATCAACGTATTCTGTTGATTATTAAAAAGTATCTTTAAAATATTTTATATATCTATATTAATAACCTTATTTAAATTATTTTTGAAATCATTTCCATGTAGAAAGTTGTCCAAGGCGTTAACAGCACCTACCCACGGGGTGTTCATCGTCACTAACGAGTGAATGTACTTCTTTTTCCATGCCATAGTCTACAATAATTGTTATGTTATGTTAACATATTGTCTTACAACCTATATATCTGGACGTTATATCGTTATATAGGTATATATGTAGATATATGTAAATATATATATAAAAATTGAAATCGACAACAACGTGGTTCCTAAAATTTCCAGGTTCAAATTTCTGGGTAGTCTTGTTCCAGACTGCTCCTCAGATATTCAACACAGAATATCAATGGCATCACAAGCATTCGGTCGACTAAGAATGATATGGATATAAAAAGACGTATTAATAAAGCTTAAGACTAGACTTTATAGAGTATATATGGAGCACTCATTCTGCCGATTGCCACATACGGTTCAGAGTCATGGACTACAAGACGTAAGGAAATCGATGCGCTACTAGTGTTAAAAATGAAATGCCTTAGAGCTATACTCCGGGTTACTAGGTCTGACGAATACTATGTCAGGAATACGTCAACACTAAATTCCAGCTACAATTATTTCCACAAAAAGAGACCAAGAGGACGCCCGCCAAAAAGATGGTCTGATGGTATAAGGGAACAGTGCGGTGAGCCACTATTACATATAGAGAGACGAGCCAAACGACGAGATGCCTTCGGAAACTATGTATTCATGTGGAAAGCAAAGGACCGCTAATCCTACGCATTTAAGTCAAGTCAAATCATATATATATATATATACTATGATATGGATACAACCAACAAGCTTAGTATTTACTTGAATACGAGTAGGCTATCGTTTGCCTATCGCTTGCGCGTAATAAATAACTTTAAATTAATTATTTCGTATCTTTGAAAAAATTATCCACTATGAGTCAAACTTAATCTATAGTTTTCTATATATATATATAGATCAGCCATAACATAACATATACACTAACATTTTACAATTTTATATTTATTATTTGTTATGTATGAGTTACCACTATTATTATAATTAATATATATATATATATATATATATATATATATATATAGCCTAGTGTCTATGTATCAGTGGAACATCCAAACGCTTGTAATCGAAGGATATTGGGCACGACTTCATGCAGTTATCATGTTTTTCTCTCGTGTTTATCAATAACTTAATAAACATAAAATCAAAATACAAGAACAACAATATTAAAATGTATTTGTATTGTGCGGGGCCCTCAAAGTTATTTATAACATGTATAAGTCTATGATTTCTTGAGGGGTCCATTTTTTCCGCTATTTTTATTGTATTAAATATATATATGTATTCGATTTAAATAAATGATTATCATTATTATTATTATTATTATAAAAATATATAATATTGTCTTACGTATTATTAACAAAAATCGTATATGTAATACCAACCATCAATCTTAGAAAGCGATAAGACATCAACCCACCTAGACTGTGAGCTAACATTATTAAAGATCTGTCTCCATTACTAGCGTACGTAGTTTCTATTAATAACTTGACTTTCTGTTAATGTATTTATGTGCTTTAATATGACAATTACCTTTAGCATTGTTATATTACGTAATAAGTAACAATACAACTATAATATAATAAGTTGACAATAAAAGCCGTATATAATCCCTACAATGGGGTGTCCCACTACCAGTATTTCCGGAAATAATGTCCGTAAATTATTGCTAGTAAGCGATTTTCTAGCGTATCATAGTGGGATACCTTCTATAAAGTTTTTTTATATTCTTGGAAAGTTGCCGGAAAGTAAGTGGGTACCCACTATAACTTGCTAGAAAATCGCTTTCTAGCAATAATGCCCATACATTATTTCCGAAAATACTTGTTGTGTGATACCGCCTTAATATAAATATTAAATATACGTATAGGTCAGTATGGGTTTTATATATATAGGAATGTAGGTATACTTATGTATACATGTATATTAAAACTGATAATCGATATATTGAAATAAATAATTAGTTTATATATTTTCATAATTCATAATTCATAAAATATATTAATAATATAATCATTTGTAATATTAGTGTAGTATATCTAAATCATTATTTATATTTTATTCTATTAAATTACATCGATGCCATGAATTCTTTATCAAGAAAATGGTTTTAAACAAAATGGTTTGTTTTATAAAATGAAAGTATACTTTCAGTGTATACTACCCCGAAATATGTATATTTGTGGTTTATTTTTATTATTAAACATTCTATAACATCTATATACAAATATTGCTGAATACTGAAATCTTCCCTCAATAAGTCACGTATCTAACCGAAAGTTCAAATAAATATTTCATGGCGGATGTTATATTTCTCAGTAAATTATGCACAAAGTAATGAATGTGTGTTTTATACATTGAATGAATGAATGAATGAATTATATTTATTTTACTTGTATAATATACAAAAATTAATAATTAATACACATGGCATATGTATACAATATAATGTAGTTAAATAATGAGTAAAAAAGGAACCCCTTAATAGCAATATGCTTTCGAGAAAGGATTCCACACAAAAATATATAAGTATTAAAGAACAAAAACAAAGAAATATGATAATAACATAACTATAATAATATATACTGAAATTAAATTACATAGTGAATCAAATAGCTCAAATCTCACGTGCGGCAAACATCTACTCACAACATGAACACATGGCATGCCCGAATGGCCTTTATCGGCTACATGTCTTCGTATATTAGCCCAATAGGATATTATTGGTATATAATATTTTCTATCATAGAAAACCGTAATAAGGAATAATTAACGGCCATGTGTATATGCTATGAATAGCGTTAAATACACGTGAGACAAGAGTACTATAAGAAACAAGATGTAAATAAATAAAAATAAAAATAGGTATAATCGAGAAATACAAAATAATAATAAATTTGAATAATATAATAATAGCATAATAAATAAATAATATCTTCAATATCAGGATAAGTCGTTCACTTATTAAAGCTGGCTCCTGTCTCCGATATCTGTTTCTTAAATGAAGTAAACTAGAAAATGAATGAATACAATTAGATGAATCAATATTTACTAATATAGAATTTTTTTAACTTATTTTTAAAAATACTATAAGTAATTGAATTTTTGATAATTAAATCAAATTCATTCCAAAGAATACAACCAGAAATAGACAAACATGTAATCTTTGTATTGAGTTTACTCATTTTAATATGGAATAATTTATCATTTCTGAAATTATATCTTGAATATTTTTTGACATATTTTACTTGTACAATATTAGGTAACTTATTGTGAAATGCTTTATACATATAATTTAACATATATACTTTTTTTCAAGTCATTGAACTTTAGTATATTTAATTTTTTATAAATATAATCAATATTTTGAAACGATTTATCTTATAAATAATTCGCAGGGCTCTGTTCTGTAAAACATTAATATAATTAGTATTTGATTTATACGCTTGACCCCATATTTGAATACAATAAGATAAAGAGGACATGCATAAAGACTTAAATAAAATCAATAAGGCAACGCATTTAGCTTATTTTTCAATTTATGAAATACCGAGATTATTTTAGATAATTTACATCTTAATGAATGTATATGTATTTTCCATACATACATATCATAATACTATATACGTATGCTTATATATTAATATAATATTATATAAGATCTACAAGTTGTGTTTATTTGAACTCTCAGTTAGACACGTGGCATGTTGGGGGCCGATGTCTTTCTAAATCCAAATATTCAGTTGCAAATACATGGGTTTTCGTGGGTTTTCGTGAAATAATTAAATTCGATAAATCGATAACATATGATTAAATAAGAGTTCATAATAATAGTCATGATTATAACATTCCATATCGTTTCTGATGGTGAAACTAGAGAATATATATATATACATATATATATATATATTACCCTGAAGTATTTATGCTGATTTCTGGTAGCATATCGGAAGTCATACGGGGCGCCTACTAGGTTGTTAGAGTTGTAACCTATTTCTTTTAGTCCTGTAAGTCGGGTTATTCTTCACTTTATGTGTGTTTATCGATTATCTATATAATATATATATATATTTATATATAATATATATCCTATATATTATATATATATATATATATATAGGTATATGTATTATTTATATATAAAGGTATCTACGAATTTAAATATGTCATAACTATAAAACTTCGCCAGCTTGCTTATTTTATTTTATATTACTAAATTAGACTTGATATAGAAAATATACCTCTCCAAGATATAAATAGTTAAGTTTCTTTACCAGCTAAGTTGTAGTGGAGTGCCATGCAGCTATTTAACACTACGGAATACACTAAAACCTACTAATTAAATGCTCAAGGTAATATACTATAAGGTTATATATAGTATATACTATATAGGTTATAGTTAATGGGATATAAGTTATAATCCATTCTATTTCATTATTATTACACTGCTTACGTTTCATATATTTGTAGATGTTAAATAACAATTTACCACATATGTTATATTAACAAAATATCAACCTATATTTTCGTAGTATTTATTCGTATAAAAACACAATTAAAAAGAACAAAAAAGTATAAAAATACATTATTTAAAAAAATGTGATATTTAAAATAAAATGGAATTTACTCTACTACGATCACTTCATATAGTTCATGATCCAAGTATTTAGGTATTTAACTCTATATGATATACTATAGGTATATACATACTTATGTCACGATTGACTAATAGAGATATCGATGATACATAATATATACATTGTTAAGTATATATTACGAAGAGAGTCAAGGTTATAGTACCGTGTTTATTATACTACTGAATAGAGGAAACGTTCACCTTTATACAGCCGACGCTAACGTACACTGTATGTCGTACAGTGGTGCGTGAAGGACTATGCATAGAATAATCAATACATATAATAATAAGCATAATGGAATGGTCCATTATGCGTGTTAATCAAAGGGGAGTTATATACAATAGTGGATAACATAACATATGTAATCGTCTACGCTACATTGTTTCACCACCTACCTGTCTGAACCATCGATGTAAAGAAAGTTTTCTTTTCTTTCAAGTTTCCTTTCTTTATATCGATGATCTGACCATTCCTCTAGGTTATCTCCTATTATAACTAGATATATATATATATATATATATATAAAGTGACATGCATCCTTTCCTCATCGAAACACGGCTCGTATAATCCAATGTTTTATTTTTATTTTACTTTTCCGTTTATTTATTGTTTTTTTTTTGTATCGTATCGTTTTGTCTTACTGCAGTAATATGTTATCACACTTATATATTTTATTTATATGTTATATGTGATATGTTTATATGGATTTTTTTTCTTTTTTTATATATAACTAGTAATACAATAAACTTTTGATATATCTATCTATCGAAACACCATTCATGGGGTATCTAGGGGAGAGTACTCGAATACCGACACCCTAACAATAAATCACCATAACTTTATTATTTCTTAATTAAATATTTCCAAATTTCATTTAGGTATTTCCTATAAGTATTAAGTAGGTATATACATATAATAACTATTTTAAATGTAATTTAATTAATTTAGTTTGTTTAACTCTGATATAACAGGGATGTCGATATTATGTGCAATTATGGTGTCGGTATTATGAAAATGTATACATATATGTTGATTAGGTAAAAGTTAATAACTATGTAATAAATTATGAAAAATACAAAATCTTTTCGGCACACTGTAAGATATAATTAGATCTATAAGATTTATTTTAAATATTTAAAATACCTACATTTTTAAATGACTGAGAATCGATATTGTACTTCAAAAATTTCATAAATTATGTTGTTTGAGTTGGAACGATAAAATTAGATTTTGTTTATAATTAAACAAATATAAATAATAATAAAAAAAAATTATACTTATATGAATTAGAATTATATTGATTAACATTTCATATATTAATTATATTTTAATTGGAATTATATTTTAGGAGATATTTAGGGTGTCGATATTACGTGCATGTCGATATTAAAGCATTCTCCCTTTACGTAAACAAATAGTGTTCATTATTGTATACCTTTAACACCATATGATCTTTAAACATATTTTCCATTCTACCACTATTCGTGCATGGTAGGCATATATAAAGGCCCCAGTGGAATCAAAGTAGTATAATCTAAGTGTTACGAAATAATCTTGATTTTTAAATATTGTTCAATACAACTAGCTTTTAAAGCCATATTAAAACATATAAATGTAACGGTGTACATTTCTGGTAACTACTACTATTACTATTTATACATATTTAGTGATAGAATATGTTATCGATTATTGTGTGTATTATAATTATTTCATATGCGTAGATTGCCATCCGCATCTATCCACGTGATACCATGGTATGCGCATCGACATAAAGAAACTTTCTTTATATCGATGGGTATGCGCTGCAGCGCACGCACGCCTAGTGCCTGGTATCACACACGCACATTCCTGCATGGCCGTCTCGCATGATTGCACTTCGCGCAGACGGCTGCTTATATATATAGCGAACGCGGCTATATATGATTATGACAAATAAAGCCATCAATAATCACCTAAGCCTTGACGATATACAACAATGTACATAACAATAACTATATAACAGAATAGAATCTATGTAGATTCGTATTTCCTATTATTGTATTTTGTTTTGTTATGAGTAAAAACCATTAGTATTTTTTATATTCCGTTGTATAGTTCGTGTTTTATTTGTTCATGTTATTTTTATTTTGAAACTAAATAATAATTATTTTGTATACTTAATTAATTAAATGAAATAAATATAATCATTATTTAATATATCGTACCTTCATTTAGATCGTAGGCATATTTACTTTTATCCTTTCCCATAATGTCAATAAACTGCCCGGATACAGATGAATCAAGCCTTAGGGTAGAACTCATTTTTCCAAAATCACCCGTCGTTATCTATATTTAGGAGAAGAATTTTATTATTTTAATACATTTAATTCATAGTTATTAATAACTAAAGTACTTATATTGTATTACAATCATCATCTACATTCTTATTTTTAGATGTATGATAATATATGACAATAATTATTTTATTTTATATATATAATGTATATATATATATATATATATATATATATATGTTTGTGTTTGAAACCGTGATACCATTAGGAGAAGATGATTTTTTATGTTTTTCGCTATATTTTAATTTTAAAACATTTATTATCCAACTTAGTTCTGAATATATTTTAATATCAATATTAACATTTTTTAAATTATAAAATTTGTATTATTAAGGAATATACAGTATATATATAATATATAATATAGGATACATATTATATATTATTATTATATTTAATATTATATATTTAAACTTGTTTTAATTACTAATTGATCCATCCACGCTAGCTTGTCATCTTCGCCGATTTCTTTGGCATACAATTGATTACCTCCCAATCCTTTAATTATAAAAGTAGTCATAATATTAGTCATAGGATTAGTCATAGGGCATTTTCACACAGCAGTGTAGGTACATATAGTTTTACCCAGACTGAGTATACCTATTTACGTAAACCAAGTCTGGGTAACAATATATGTACCCATACTGGGTACCCAATGCTGAATGTGAAAAGGCTGGGTATATACTAATTATGGGTAACTAGTAGTTACTAACTACCGATCATTTTTACATGCTAAATAATCTACACAAATATTATTTTACGAATCACTATAGTTATATAGGTCATAGGTAACCTAGATAACCAGTAATAATTCGAGAAACTAAGATACTACATCTCATATCCAGTCTGGGTATGATTTTTTGTTACCCAGTCTGGGTTATAAATATGTATTCACACCTTAAATTAACCACGCCCAATGCGTCACCCATGTATATAAGAATACTATACTTTTCAAATTAATTCTGGTCTAGTTTCTAAAATTATTACTGGTTATCTATATAACTATAGTAATTCGTAAAATAATATCTGGGTAGATTATTTAACATGTGAACTCGATCAGTAGGTAGTAGGTACCTACTAGATACCTAGATGTATCACCCATTGTAGGCATATAAACAACCTTATCACACTCAGCATTGGGTACCCAGTATGGGCAGTGATGGGCACGATCACGAATTTTCACGATCGCCGATCGTCGATCAATTTCGTCGATCGTCGATCTTTTTACTCGATCATTTTTTAACGATCGTCGATCGTCGATCGTGTAATTATTTTGATCGTCGATCGCGATCTCGATCATCGATCGTCGATCGTGGATCTCGATCGTATTATTATATAAGCGTATGAATTATACGGGCTGCTGCATGAACCACTAATGATCCACGCAGTACTAGCGAGTACTCACGCATTGACGCCGTAATATCAATATATTTATATATATATAAATATACCAATGTATCTTTTTTACTAAGTAATCGTAATATTTTACCGCGCGAGACAGTTTTTATGGAGATTTATTCCCAACACTATTTTCAATAGAATCCCGCTTATTAAAAATGGATACTAAATTAGTTTATTGTCAACCATTATTAGATGTATTAAAGGAAGGATTAAAATGTAGGTTTAACGATTATTTTTCATTTGAGTATTCTATTAATAGTGCCATTATAGTAACAATATCTAACCCAAAATTTAAGTTAAATTGGTTAAGTAATTACGTAGAAGAAAAGGATATGTTGTTATCTACATTTAAGAAATATGTTAAAGGACATATCCCAGATAACGAGGTTAATATAACTGCACCAGAACAAAGCGAAACTAATTCAGATGAATTCTATGTTATTGATGATAATGGACCATCCACTTCTAAATCAACGGTAGAAATAGAAATACTTAATTATATAAATAGTAAAAATACTAATTTATATATGCTAAATAATTATCCTATTATAAAATGTTATTCATAAAATACAATTCTATATTCCCACCAGGAAAGAATGTTTAGTATTGCTACCAATATAAATAAACCGAAATGAAATAAACTAAATGATACTAAATTTGCATTGTTAGTTCTATTGAAATCAAATGTATTATATTAATATTATTTTATTATATATTTGATCGTATTTCAACATTTTCATAAATAAAAGTTATTATTATATCCACTATTTTATTATTTCTTGATATAAATATATATAAATTAAGTTTAATTTTTTTACACGATCGTTGATCGCGATCAGTTGCTGACGATCGTCGATCATTTTACTCGATCATTTTCTAACGATCGTCGATCGTTGATCATTTTACTCGATCATTTTTAAACGATCGTCGATCGTGATCAAGATCACGATCGCGATCGGGTTCGACGATCGACGATCGACGATCGTGATCGTGCCCATCACTGAGTATGGGTACATATATTGTTACCCAGACTTGGTTTACGTAAATAGGTATTCCCAGTCTGGATATAGATATACAAATATATGTGCCCAAATCTTATAATACGTGGTCACATATATTTGTATATCTATACCCAGGCTAAGTATGCCTATTTACATATGGTATGAACTATGTATACATCATGAATCTATGGTGTGCAAACGCCCATAAACACTATTATAATGAAGTATTGACTAAAAGTAATGAAAGACATTTTTGTACGTCATAATAATTTAAGTTGAAAAATTAATCACACTAATAATTATAATTACAAATAAAGACGATATTTTATAATTATAAAAGAATATAACATCATATAGGAATCATATAATAGGATACATCATATAGGACAATAGAGAATGTTGTACTTCGGCCTACTTATCATACACCGGAACCACACAAATGAATGCATAATCAATAGAATATGATCATGCCATGAGGATGTAATCAAGTTTCAATAGCTCATAACACGATCCGGGGTGTATTATCCTGCTGTTAAACGTATACTCTATAGAGTCTATAATCTATAGATACGAGGGACTCCCATAGACAGTCGAATATGTGATGTATACATGTATGCAAGATGCATCTACATACACTACAGGGTAACCTAAGCTTAGCTGACATAGATATCGATATGTTAGTACCCGAGAGTCACTACTGTGAAATAAGTGAAATCATTAAATTATTTCGTTTAAGTTTAATTAAATAGTATAAGAACAAATCGGCGTATAATAATCGATGGGCTTTAAAACAATATTTGTTCATGCTTAGTACGATATGGAATGTTACAAATGTTGTATTTCATCCCATAACCTCGATGTAGCGGGTATCATACTCGGGTATAGGTGTAGTATGGGTGTACTACACCGTAGGCATGCCTAACCCTGCAGGGTTAACAGTTCAATACTATATATATAGCTATAGCTGACGTTTTATATGACCTTTTATTAACTTCCGATATGTTCAATATCTACGAATATATCACGGAACACCTACTATAGGACTAACATCTATATCGACTGCTTTTATAACGTATACTTTAGATATTATACAATTTCAAGTAATTAGATGGTATTACCTAAGCCATTTGGGCTTTGGTATTACTATATATCTTAAAGGTTAACCTATACATTTAATTAAACCATGTAATTTATATTATTATACCGTTATTTGTAACATTGTATTAACGTATATGATTTCTGAGTTATGTGAGTAAAGTGTGTATATATATATATATATATATATATATATATATATATATATATATATATATATATATATATTATAATGTATAAAAGTTTATTAACCTGGTATAAATATGATCGGTGATAAATAGTTTTTCTAAAATGATTAGTCGAATTAGTATACATATTTAATTTTGATATACTACATAATATAGTATATATGTAGTATATCAATATTATATATATATATATATATATATATATATATATATATTTATATATAATGTATATGCACTAAATGTAAACACACATAAGAATAGTTATATGCACCTACCACGGTAACTTTAACCTGTTAACCTGTTCCTTCGAGTCGTATCCAACACCATAACTCAAAAGCATCGATCATCTTTCTCTTAAGCTTTCTCAGTGTCCAAGATTCTGCTCCGTATAAGACTATAGAGAAAACTAAAGATTTTACAAGCCTAATCTTTGTTCTGAGGGTAATTCCTCTATACTTGCAGATTTTCATTAGTCACCCCATTGCCGATCTACCCATTGCTAACCTTCTGCGTATTTCCTTCTCCAGAATTCATCCTTGGTTATTAGAGATCCCAGGAAAATAAAGTGTGATACTACTTCAATATGTTTTCCATCTACTACCATTTCTCCTTGGTCTTCAGTCATCATTACTTTAGTTTTGCCTACATTTAGATACAGACCTGCATTTTAACTAGCCAACTTTACTCTTTCCGTAATTGCTATTAGATCGTTTTTAGTTTCAGCGATCAGTGTTGTGTCGTCAGCATATCTCAGGTTAGTAATCCTTCTACCTCCAATACTGATTCCCCCATCCAAATCTTCTAATGCCTCTCTCATTATGTTTTCTACATATATGTTAAACAGTAAGGGGGATCACATACATCATTGCCTTACCCCTTTCCCTATGTTCATAGTATCAGTTTCACCGAATTCTGTTCTTATAGTGGCTTCTTGTTTCGTATAGAGCTTTCTCAGTAGGAATATTAGGTGAACTGGAACTCCTATTTCTTGGAGTATCACCCATAGTCTCTCATAATCTACGCAGTCGAAGGCCTTTTTATAGTCGATTAAACATATATACACACTCCTGTTGTATTCTTTGGCTATTTCCATCATCCACCGCAAATTAGCTATATGATCTCTTGTTCCTCTTCCTTTTCAAAACCTGCTTGTTCAATAGGTAGTTCTGGGATAAGAAAATGTTCTAATCTTTTCTGAATAATTCGAAGGAATATCTTGCTAGCATGAAAGATCAGAACATTAGTTCGATAGTTCCCACATTCTTTCTTATCTCCTTTCTTGTATATCGGGAGATAAATAGATTTCTTCCAATCTCTTGGCCATTCCTTAGTCCTCCATATGTTATTGAAAAGAATTAACAATAATTTTATAGATGCATCTCCACCTGCTTTCAGAAGCTCTATAGGTATACCATCACATCCAGATGGTTTCCGATTTGATATATGCTTGATAGCGTCCTTTACCTTTGTCTCTAGTATACGAGGTTCATCTTCATATCTAGTTTCGGGAAAAGTATCAATGATTTTAGGATCTCTCCTGTAAAGATCTTCTGTGTATTGTTGCCATCTAATTTTTACTTATCTTTCTTCAGTAGCGGTCTTTCCGGAACTTAGATTCATTACTCCGCATCTAGCTGTGTATGATCCAGTTATATCTTTTATTTCCTTGTATAGATCTCTTTTTCTTCCATTTTTATTGTTTTTTTCTAGTTTTCTACATATCTCTCTTAAATTTATCTCCTTATCATACCTTGATTTTTTTTGAAATTCTGCATTTAGTTTTTTATATTTTTCTATTTCACCTTTTCCTTTTGTTTCTCTTCTCTCCTCCGCTATTTTTATTGTTTATTCGGTTAACCATTTAGTAACTTTCCTCTTCTTTATTTTTGGTATCAATTTCTCAGCCGTCTCTATCACATCATCACGTATATCAATCCAATAATCTTCAGGATTTTTGTCATCTACTTGTAGTATACTGAATCTATTCTTAACTTATACAGTATATTTCGTATCAATTTTTCTAGATAATATTTTTGAGTAGTCTTATTTCTTTTAGTTTGTTTGAGCATTATCTTGACAATAGCTATTAACAAATTGTGATCTGTGCCACAGTCTGCTCCAGAGATAGTTGTTACTCTTTTATAGAACTTTTCCATCAACCTGTACATAAAATATAATCAATCTGGTTTCTAGTAATTTTATCAGGTGACTTCCAAGTACATAGTCTTTTTGCATGTTGTTTGAACATTGTATTCATAACAACAAGACTATTTCGACTGCATACATCTACCATGGTATCACCTCTTTCATTTCTAATCCCCAGTCCAAAACTACCAGTTACCGCAGCTGTATTTTGTATACCAACTTTAGCATTCCAATCGCCAATGACATACATGATGTCACCTTTTGGAGTTATATCGATTGCTTTTGTAGGGCATCGTAGAAATAATCCATCTCCTCTTGATCTGCTATTGAAGTGGGAGCGTATACTTGTATAAATGTGAAATTTATAAGTTTACTTTGTATACGTATTTTTATTATTCTGTCACTTATAGGATTGAACCCAAGAACATATTTTTTTATTTTTTTCTGTACATATGAATGCCACCCCTTTTCTTTCAATTTGATCGTTTCCACTAAAATATACTGAAAAGTCATCAGATTTTACTTGTCCTATCCCCTTCCACTTCATCTCACTTATCCCCATTAAATCTATCCCATTCCTTTCCATTTCCCTTGTAATAATTTCTGTATTTCATTATTCATTGTTCTGACATTCCATGTCGCTATACTTATATTTTTTTAAAGGTAACTTACCACTACGTATATAAGTATATACATCAAATATACACTCAATAATTATAATAATATGATGATAATATAATAATATTATAATTATATTACAATGATATTATATATATATAATAATAATAATTATCAAATTATTTTAATACTAATTATAATAAAGTACTACTGTTTTCATGTTAGTATGAACTTTAGCACGGGTTGTGATCTCCTCCTCCTTTATTTTCGTCGGCATTGTATTGCCGGTGATGGGCGTAATAGTGGGTACAGTGGGCGTATTACTAGTGGGCGGAGCATTGTTATAAATGTCACCCGTGTGGGCATTACTATTGCTGGACTTATCATCGGTTGTAGACATATTAGTAGTAGGAGGAACATGAGGGTAAGGTTTACCCATATGCAGTGGGATAACGCTGTCCATCAAAGATGCCTTATTATTAAGATCAGCGTCGCTCTCGCGGTCGGTAACGTTGAGCCACACGAGATGGGCTATCATCAGAGTGGTTATCAGTAGGATCACTCCCAGGGCAGGCGTTAGACACTGGTTTAGCACTGCGTGGTGGGTAGTGGGGGTTAGCGTTATACACTGGTTTAGCACTGCGGGGTAGTGGGGGTTAGCGTTATACACTGGTTTAGCACTGCGGGGGGGGGGGGGGTTAGCGTTAGTCACTGGTTTAGCACTGCGGGGTAGTGGGGGTTAGCGTTATACACTGGTTTAGCACTGCGGGGGGGGGGGGGGGGTAGTGGAGGTTAGTGGAGGTTAGCGTTAGGCAGCTATGTACTGATACGTATGCAGACGCGTGTGTAGCATGTTGTTATGTATGATACCATATGTATGTATATATATATTTATATTTATATTAAATGAAATTATTAAATTAAATTTACGATTACAAATTAGTGATTAACGCAATGAGTAGGGGCGCAGGTCCTGCGCCTAAGGAACAAGGGGTCTTGAGTAGTGATGTAAATGATGCTAAAATCTAAAGTATGACGCAGTCTCAGTCTCAGTTACCTAAAGTCTCAACTCGGCTCGGGCTCGTTTTGTTATAGTCTCGGCTCGGCTCGGGCTCGTTTTTTTTTTCCGAATATGAAAGTCTCGGCTCGGCATCAAAAAGATCGGTATTATTTACACCACTAGATGAAATTTACATTATTATTCATTGAATCGCGAAATTGGCGCAAATTATTTTTTTTAAATTGATGTAAATGTGAAATATATAAAAATTAGTATTAAAATGTAATTTCAAAAAAGCATCATTTCGACTTGGTAATGTTTTGTAAAAGTCTCAACTCGTCTCGGGCTCGTTTTTTTTTTCCGAAAATGAAAGTCTCGGCTCGGCATTAAAAACCAAAAGTTTCGGCTCGGCATCAAAAGTTCGGCATCATTTACTTCACTAGTAGTTGGTGTCCGGACCCCTATTTATAATTATGGGGGGGGGGGGATCTGGATATCTTTGGACCCCCCTGTTCTTGCACATATTTTTAAAATAATTTTATAATTTGTTAATAATTTAAAGAAAATGTAATGTTAGTAGATAGCGATTATTAGTAAAATACATATTGTAATCTGTGATGTTTGGTTAACATACTATCCCGGATATTATCCGTACCTATTATAGATTTTTAGAGACACATTTGTTGCTCTAAATCTATGATACCCATAGTCATTAAAGTGGGGTTGGGTTTGGTGTGGGTTTTACCTCATCCTAATTTCTTAGTCGATATCTTATATAGGTTTGTCTTTTACCTATTTGTATAACTATAAATCGATGCTTATATAACATAATAGAGTATTCTAAATATATGCCTTACATAGTGCTTCGATTCTACAATCTATCATCACATTATTATTTTATATTTATTAGATTTAATTTATAATATGAACATAATTTAATTCGATAGAATTGCAATAATAATCATAATGATGACATATTTGGATTAATATTTTTATTTATTTATCCAGTTGGATATTATAATTATAAAATTAATAAATAACTTGGCCACAATTTATTTAGAATCGAAGAAACAAATGCTGCATAAACATATTTAAAAGTTAAAGTACGTTACATCGTCTAAAAGTCAAACATCAATAATTGAAAACGCTAAAGAGCGGATAGAAACATATTTGATAAATCCTTCCAGTCAGATATAAGATGTATTACAAAATATGTGTATTATAGTAATAGCAAAGATACAACTTTATCATTCTAGAAAAAATGGAACAACAAATTACAATGGATTCATTGGTGTAGTGAAAAGAAAGCAATGTTTTGCTAATACTATTTTGAATTTATAATACTGCAGTAGCAATGTTTTACTAATACTATTTTGAATTTATAATTACTGCAGTAGCCATGGCTATTCAAATATAAGAAGGCATTTAACGATTTACTAGTCATAGAAAATATAATATGCATCGTATTTCAATGGAAGCGGAGAATAACAATAGTAATAAACATGTAATGATTATACATAATAAAATTATATCATAAATAACAATATTGTTCTGAGAGTTACATTTACTTCTATAAGATTCCTAGCTCAAGAAAACAAAGATTTTATATGTAAAGAACATTCTGATGGTAAATCCATCAAACTATTAAATTTATAAACAAATTAAATTCCTCAACCAGAGGCATGGTTAAATAAGATAACTGACAATACAAATAAAATACATCTATAGATGTATACTATAGTATATGCTATAGCATGAAATACTAGTATACTAGACAAACTATTTTACTAGAATGACAAATTCAAAATAACATTATTGAATTACTAGCACATACAATCATAAGAGAAATTATTAAACACATATATGGTTTTCACTGTATAATGTACGACTGCACAATATATTTCAAGCAATTAAAGTTTTATATAACGATCATGTTTTTTATAAACTAATAATTAATGATATCATAAACTCTTAGGTATGAAGATTAAGTATTAAGTATTAAGAACATTAATGTGTGCCTTTTGGGATATACAGTGTATTTAAGTATATGTGCAAGAATCGTATATAACTTGTTATATAAAATTATCAATATTTGAATACGAATAATCATTTTGTAAAAAGGTGCGTACACTTTTTGTTAAATGTAGATTATTTTCACATTTTATTAAAAATGGCTGGGATTCATAGGGTTAAGTATATGAACAAGAATCGTATTCGGCAAGTGTTCAGTACGTAAAAGCAAACCTTGAAGTTACAGAAATATAAGTTGGTTTACACATCATACATATGTAATGAGGGGCGCTGGAACAAGTTTGTATGTAGGAGGCTGACCAATCAATCAAAATACATTTTATGGTAAAAGTAGGGGAGGGGGACCAATACATAGGAGGTCCCTCTAGATTTTAAAGTGGGGGGGGGACATATCCCCCCTGTTGCAGCGCCCCTATATAGAATACAAAGGTATACACTATAACAAATATGGTAACATATGTAATGATAAGATCGTGTATGAAATATTATATTAACCATAATCATTAATGAAATAGGACAATTGTACTATAATTCTATAACATTTAAAATACATAAACATATTTTAAATTGAAAAGATTATACTAAACCACTGGAAAAAAAGAAATGTCGCTATATAATATATACTCAAATATAACAAATGATACATAAATTATGTTAAAAAATAATATTATATCCGATCTATCTGATAAATGCAGATCAATTATTAATAATCTTGAGAACAGAAATATATATCGAGAATAATATAAAGAAATATATTCCAATGTGAAAATATTGATGAAATTAATCATTGTAGGACCAACAAATTCAGTTGATTGTTAAAGATGTTTTAATAACATGCGTATTGTAGATAATTCGCTGAAAATTCAATATAATAAAAGATACTGGATAGTTTAATTATATGTAGTATTCACAGTGACATTATTGATAAATTGAATATTGATGAATTTATGTCATCATTTATAAAGAAAAGAGAATGTAAAGAGAAGATATATTCACCTCATTAAATTGACCTTTTATTAATATTACCTAATATTACAAATTATTATATATAATAGTTATTATATATAATCAGAGCTGGGCACGATACTCGAAAAATGTATAATAGATACAATTACAATTACACACTTTTTTCTTATAATAGATACTACTACAATTACTTTAACAAAAAGCATAGTAGATAAAATTACAAATACATAATTTTCTAAGTAGATACATCTTAGTAGATACAAATACATTATAATTTTATACAATATATATAGAATAAAAAAATCATAAAACATTCTTTTGTAGGATTTATGGTTTCTGATATACCGAGAGTGTCCGTATTCGGGCACTGTCCGTATTAGGTTACTTTCCCCTACTTTCCGGCAACTTGCCTGAAAACGAATAACTTTATAGGGTATCCCATTACAACTTGATAGAAAATGGTTTTAAAGTTACAATGTTTCCGGCAAGTTGCCGGAAAATCTTGTAGTGGGCTACCCCTTTTATACGGAAATAATGTCCGGAAATGTTTTATAGAAAGTAATTTCTAGCAATTTGTAGTGGGATACCCCCTTTAAAGTTACTATTTTTCCGGAAAGTTGCCGGAAAATAAGAGGGTAACCAACTAAAATTGTAGTTAACTTGCTAGAAAATAATTTTCTGGCAAATATTTCAGGACATTATTTCCGGAAATACTGGTAGTGGGATACCCCCTTTAAAATGACATATTAAATATTTACACTTTATAACGTGTTATTCAATAGATAATATAGAATACATTTGTTGACATTTATTGACATTTAATGATGCCCACGATGAATCCGTTAATGTACCAGCTATTATTTAATATGAAATTATACTATGAGCCATTACAGATTATAGAGAAATATACAATATACAATTTTCAACTAAAAATAATCAGCGACCTTTACTTTCGAATGTTCAACATGAATATAGTAAAGTATCAAATATACAAAAAATAAATTATTAATATATTATTAATTATTATTTAGAATTATCATATTTATTAAAAAGATTATATCTTTCTATATAATATATAATTTTGAATTATAAATCAATTATTATATAAAATATATTATCAAAATAATTTCTTTGTTTTCAATAAATGTATATAATTGTTTTTGAGAATAAATCACTATAATTGATATATCATAATTTTTAACAATGAATTAATTTACAAAAGATATTTTATTAAAAAATATATATATAATGTAAATATATTAAAATTAATTTATAATATGATATTATAAAATATTGATATAAAATAAATATAATGACCAAATGATATATTATTTAATAAAATGTATCTGTTTAAATAATTTCCTTAGTAGATACGTATCGTAGATACTATTTATGACTAATAGATACGATTACAAATACTTTTGAAATTGTTATAATAGATACAAATACAAATACAAATGTATCTACGATACTGATTTTTTGCCTTAATAGATACTGTATCGTCGATACTGCCCAGCTCTGTATATAATAGGTACACATAATTTATTTATATATTATCTAATAGTTTTTAATTAATTATACACATACAAACAAATATATATTAATAATATTTTATAAATTAGTGAACCTATATGAAATATAAATTCCTGCGCCCCTAACTACATGAATATTTAAATTTTTATACCGGAACATATATGTATTAATACAATCAACTCTCGGTAAGTCGGACTACGGATAAGTCGTAATTCTCGATAAGTCGGACACATTTAGTTGGTTTGGTTGGATTTGCATCTAGTTACATGTTAAATTAATCGGATAAGTCGGATAAGTTTGATTAGATAATTCGGACTTTTCTATAAGTCAGACACTAATTATTGTCATTTTTATGATTTTATACTGAATAAGTCGTACTTTTTATAAATTGTCAGAAATATTTACTTTAAATAATGAATATTATAATTTTAGTAAGTAATACAACATGTTATGTTGTTGATTGTTGCATAATTCCACATTTCGGTAACCCTTTAACTCACGCTGCGCATCTCATGTATTATTTATTATTTGCATGCTAATCTGAATCTCGGATAAGTCGGACATCTCGCTAAATCGGACACTTTTCCCATCCCTTGCGAGTCCGACTTATCGGGAGTTGACTGTACATATATAAAATAATATTAATGGTAAGTTAGGTAGTTTATCTAGTTTATATATATGAATTTAATACAAATCACATATATTTAAATATTAATGTTAATGTTCAGCTGTTATGACTTAGAACTATAGAGAAGTTAAGTCAGATACCTCAGGATTGTAATATTGATGTATACGTTGTATAATGTAAAGGTACTATTACGTTAATAGTATTAACTAACATAATACTTTCTACTATTATTTGTGCTTTTATTATTATAAAATTAAAATCTTTAAGTTTTACATGAATTTAGTTTAGTTTTTCATTTTTGTAAAATTATATATATATATTATAAATAATGAACTTTTCAAAAGGATTATTTTCTATTTTAAGTAATAAAAATATATAAAAATATATACGATTGTCTGCATATATGCATCATGATTATAATGAATTTAGTTTATTATTTATAAATTAAAGTGAACACATCTTATATGAAAACACTTGATATAACACATTACAAATACAACAAAACACCATACGATAATTAAATTGGTTAATTATCGGATAGGCAATTTTAGTGCCCGTAACTATTAAAGTGAATATATATATAATTCACCAGAATGTATTAATTTACGACTTCATGGATATGAAGTATACAGGGATAAAACATAAATCCGGGCGCTATATTGGAAAATGCACGTTTTCATAATTCGAGTGGCGATAATGGAATATAAATAAGATAGATCGATTATTTATGATAGCGCTAATACGAGGAGAATATATGATAATTCAGAAATATAGGAGGGCATTGAGAATATATTGATTTAAAATTGACAAATATAGCAGTAAGTGGACAAGAGATATTCTTCCAAATATAGAAAATCATAAATATGCAATAATTACCAATATAAGTGTCTGTTAAATCATAAACTAAAATGTATACATACATTGATATACAATGGGAGGGGGTAGAAGAATATGACCATGTAGGACGAAAGAAGAGATTGAAGAGAGTTTGAAGGATTATTTTTGACATATTTTTAGTTGTATTTAATAATAAATTGTTGTAGAACGATGGTGGAGGTTTTATTGATATATATTAATAATAAGATGGGATATATATGTTCATAATGTAGGTAAAAGAGAAGATATTTTTTAATATATATTTATACATTAAAACCAAATTTGATAATAGTAATAATAATAATAATATATATATATAATGTATTATTTTATTTTACCTTTTTTGAGAGTCATCTTTTTATTCTATAAAATAATACATACATTAAAGTAAATCTATATTTATAATTTATAAATTTATTACGTATCATTAATAGTTTTTAAAATTTTAATAAAATAATTCTATTTAATTAGTAATTATATATATAATAATTTAATCGAATTCGTGGAATAATGAAAGAGTTGTAACGTTAACATGTTAATAAAATAATTTATTATTTTATAAATAACTTAGAATTATATTATATTATAGATATTATTTATTTATTCATATCTATTATCTAACTAGTATACTTTTATAATAACTTAAGTAATGTTAATAGGTTAACATGTTAATAATAAGTTATAATGTAAATAACAACAATATGGAAACCTATAAGGGAATGTTTAACCTAATAGGGTAATATTTACCCTAATTAAGGGTTACTTTTAATGATTCGGGTTAAACCTACTCGACTTTATACGATATAGGTCTATATAACCTATATATATATATATATATATATATATAAGTTAAACAACAAAGGTGATACATACATTATAGTACAGATGAGATGAATACAATCAATAAAAAAGAGAACTAGAATTATGAATGAAAAGTATTACAAGTATATATCATAATATCGAGGAATATTAAGACTAAGGTAGATTAAGGAAGAGCTACATTGACATATACGTAGGTTATATATATATATATATATGTATATATATATATATATATATATATATATATATATATATATATATAATGTATAAATTAGAATGCTTACGAGTTGATATACCACTATTATTAACTCGCTACTTGTATCGATAATAGCATGCATTACCTTGCATTTACATGTCATATATATAAGTTGTTCCTTTAAAACATTCTCCAGTATAATATTTTAATATGTGTCTATATATATATATATATATATATATATATATATATATATATATTTATATATTGTATGTAGAATCCAGTGATCCAACTTATAACTTATAACAATATGAATATTTAGACAGATCTATACAGACCTACAGAATATATGCTATAATATCGTATACGAAGTTGGCAACGCATGTGTGTGCCGCAGCACAAATGTCCACCCACGCGTAATATACTACGTATCTGTATATATATATATATATATATACAGATTATCCTAAAGCCGAGTGCCGCCATTCTGGTGATTTAGTCGTGCGGGCGATAGTAGGTCAGTAGCTATAGCGCGCAAAACTATAGTTACCTATATAGGTTACTAGGTCACGTCTATGTAGTATGAATACGATCACGTGTGTAAATGCTACAGATCTGTTACTGATGTATATTAACGTTATCTCATATACGCGATTATTCAATTATTTGTGTGCGATTCATTAAATATATCTTAATGAAATGTAGGTAATAGAACATAATAATATATAATAATCTATAATAATAATCTATAGATATATATTGCATATATGCACTTTTTTAATTTTACTTTTTTATATATGGGACAAAGTTCACTCATCTATACATAATATTAGGTAATGTTATATAACATCTTATAATACCAATCAATAACTATCGATATCATATTATCATATTAATGATCAACGTTATTATAATTTCATTATATATCGCACATGTACACATACACACACACATATATATATATATATATATATATATATATATATATATATACATAGAAACCAAATTATAAGCAACAATTTTATCATTTATTTAATAATTATTCTCTACATGCATTGTAAAGATAAGTATGATACATATTTATTTATTTATATGTTTAACAATTATTTATATATTAATTCATTATTAATTTAGAGTACAGTATTGTAATTTTAACATTATATTCATTTATAATGTAGTTATTGCTTGTTTTTATATTTGACAAATATCAATAAAAAATCCAGTAAAAATAAATAAATAATATTAAATCATAGATAATATATTTCATTATTATAAAATGCTAAATACTCTTATACATATCATATAGTATACTCTATATATATATGTATACTTGTATATATATAAAATAACCGATAACTAATCAAATATATCAAATGTATGCAAATACATACATACTGATATTACGATACTGCATATCTATTGGTTAACAGTGTTAACGCATAGCCTTAACTTAACACCATATAACGAAGCCAGAGATCTAGATTCGCTTGAGTTGTCGGTGATCACTAATAAACCTTCGCGAATTTTAGATTAGTTATAATAAATATAGCTTAGTCTATCATACTACATATTTACTGTCTATAGACATAGTATTTATATATTACATAGTACATATATTGACTATAGACACTATGTTATCTAGATACTAGTGTTTGAAATGAACCCAACTACTGGTGCTTCGAAGCTTCACTCAAAAAAAATGTATAGTTCAAAGTTCATTTGTAAAATAATTCAAGAGTTCGAACCTGCTTCATAAATAAGTAGAATAGTTCGAACTTGCTTAAAAACTCTAAAAAGATGAGTCAAGCTTCGAAGTCTTATTAATAATATTGTTATTGTTTATGTGATTCTATTTGGTAGATTCCTTCCATCCTATCCATGAACTTAGATTACGTTTTTACTTATAACCATATGGCTCTATAGATTATAATGTCCCTTCGAAACTGTTCCCATGTTAAGACTATTATTAAAACCATTTATTTTTACAAAATTGTATAAGATCACTTCTAAATATTATTCTAATACCTATATTAATATCCCGACGGGATTTACACCCGCAAACTAATACCTGTTTCTTTAATCCAATTTAAAGTATTTGTCAAAACTCTATTTTAAATAAAAATGATAAATATTGCTAATGATGTAGAATAAAACTAATATATAATACTTATAATTATATAATTATTATTAGTATGTTATAATACTCATATAATAATTCATATTATCTTTTCTATTGGTTTATAATATCTCCTGATACCTGATTTATCTATGATAAAATATTATTAATAAAGATATACAATTGTGTTATTAAATTTTTAAATTGACAATATATATCAACGGTTCGGTCCAGGATTGTAATTAAATAATAGTTCGGGTTCGTTTTAAACAAAGCTTCAGTTCGGTTCGGGACCGTTATTTTTTTAAAAGTGAGCTTCAGTTCGGGTTCAAATAAGGCAAGCTTCAGTTCGTAATTCTTCGGTTCGGATTCATTTCGAATACTACTAGATACCACTAGGACGTAACTAATGCTAAAGCATAACTACATACCTCTCTACTCGAATATAATTCATTTAAACAGATACATCAACAATAATATGAAAATATGTATATAGTGCACCATATCAACCTAGGAATATAGCAACATAGCAACATAGAAACATATTAATATTGCAACATAGAAACATATTAACATATCAATATATCAAAATATCAATATAGCAACATTAGCCTGTGACACATACATATTATCATGCTACTCCTGTTCGAGAACGCTTCACCAACATATATTAACACAGCAGGAATTATATCAATGCTATTGGCAACGAAATCTAAACCCCTCGCAATCCTTCTAGACGTTCCGGCTATAAGCATTTCGTGTTCCGTAACGTAACTTCCATTGTATTGCTTATATTAATATTAACAATATTTTAACGACATCTGACATTATATCACCTAACCTAACTGACGAATTACATACTGATACTACCAACATACAACCTACTACACCTACTAAAACATCCACTATATCACCAATTGATAAATAACTTGTTTATATACTTAATACTTTAAAATGTCATTCAGAATTTTAGATTTTCCGGCAACTTGCCGGAAATATTGTAACTTTAAAACTATTTTCTAGCAAGTTGTAATGGGAATTAAAGTTATTATATTTAAGGCAAGTTGCCGGAAAGTACGGGGGTTTCCCACTAACATTATAGTTAACTTGATAGAAAATCGTTTTAAAGTTAAAATATTTCCTGAAATACTTGTAGTGGGATACTCCTTTCATAAATTAAAATATAATAAATAATATACCCATATCTTTGACACTATCCCTAAAACATAATACCAAAAATTACAATGATGTTATAATCACCTTTAGCTTAACATATAATACTACAAATTTCAAGAAAAAATTACCACCCAAGACCCATACTTTAAGATACAATATGACCAATACCCCAAGAAATAATATAACCTCTATCCTAAGATATATGTCTACAGTTATATTATAAACCACAATAATAGATAGCTACTAATACTATATAACTCTATATCTTTGAGACACACTAGTAATTTTACATTTTGCAAAATATTATTTTACAAACGTAGAAACTAACTATCATAGAACACAACATAGGAACAATATAGAACACAACCTACTTACTATGCATAACCTACTGTCACCCGAACAAATCCGACTTAAACATATGTATTTCTATTCAATAATATCTAACAATATTAACGGCTATAGCCTGTATACAAGATATTATCGACTTACGTAATGATACATATATGTGTATACGTATACGAGCTTAGATTGCGCCTAATTGAGAAATAAACCACTTATACCTTCACCTGAACAACTATCCGATTGATATAATTCTCTAAATTCGTTCAGAAGCAATTAAATCACTCACTCAAAACTCCAATCATCAAAAAGCATCACTAGACAAATCATTTTCTGAAAACTACAGAACAATATCACATTTATCTTTTTATCAAAGATAATAGAAATAATTATTGCAAACCATCTTACCCAATCATAGATTTAGAATACCATTGTTACTCTAAATCAATGTACCCAACATATCATGAATACTTCCTTATATAATTAAATACAAACTAGGTAGGAACTACATAGATACATACAAGCTAAATAATAATACTGAAACTTTACTACTAATTAAATTATATTATTATTTTAGGTAGTTTTGGTAAAGTATTTATATAATGTATACTTATATAATATAAAATAGTATGAATATACTATTTTTTTTGAATAATAAAGAAAGTATACGTATATTATATATAACCGAATAACAATAGTTTTGTTTACAAACATAGACATTATAAGCCTTATATAACTATAGGTAGTTGGTTATTAAATGTAGTTATAAATTATCGTCATTATAAAAATAACGAATGTGACCTAATATCAATAACTTTAACATTAACATAGACTAAAGGAAGTACGATAGTTACAACTGATATCAGAAGTGTACCTAGGTATAATATAATACACTACTAAGTAGTAATACTAATTTATATATAACTCGTCTGTTAATATACAATTATTTCGCTTCGATGTGTTTATATAAATATTTATTTTGATAAAATGTTCAGCCTTAAGTATTCTAATCACGCATACATCTCGAGCAAATCTAGTTTTCTTAAAACCATCGTCTGATTATTTAACTAATATAAAACAGTTTACAAATGGATAACGATCGAGTAGTAGTCTAATTCGTGAATACTATAGGTAAAAGCGTCAAAACATGTACATAATGATCGATCCTTGAACACGACAGCGTTACGAAAGTGCGTGACACGTACACTTAACACGAGTCGAACACGACACTACGTTCTATCGATGCGATTGATACGGCGGATAGCGTCGAATACTTTAGCGTGGTGTATTGTAGCTTTATGTCCGGAGTTCTGCACCTCGATCAGGTTCAACAGGTGGCCGTAACTCTCGGACTTTCTCCACTGTTGGTAGGCGTACTTCAAACTTATCCAGTTGACCGTGCCTGCGGGTGGAAGTTGAGGCGACACTTATAAATACAGAAACACAAACACATACACACACACACACATATATATATATATATATTAACTGCCTGTGTGGCTCAGTGGCTAAGGCGTCAGACACACAAGCAGTAGGACACGGGTTCGAGCCTCGTCCGGACCATTAATTAATTTTATAAAATGGGTCTTAAAATATTAGTTAGAAGTGATCGTATATAATTGAGTATACATAAATGATCGGCTCTCGTTAAAACCATGGCTGCCTAAACATGAGATCGGCTTCGAAGGGACTTTAGAGTCATATATAGTTATAAGTGAAAACTTCATCTAAGTTCCAGGATGGGATGAAAGTACTCCACCAAATAAAAATAAAAATAACAATAACAATATATATATATATATATATATATATATATATAGGATTATTATTTATAATTAGGAATATAAAGGTTTACATTTATAATTGTTATATTACATTAGCAATACAGCGCATTAAGGTATACCTATAGCATATACGCTTTACGTAATATCCATCACTCCCTCTCCATCTATATGTATCTCTCTCCCTCTTTAAAATATATTCTCTAAACTATAACATAATCTATTAAGATAACAATTACTACAGGTTATCCTGAACAGGGTATGTACCTATGTATACGTATGTATTAACCGTCTCCGCCTGCCTTCTGTAAACGTGTGAGCAACTTTGGAATTGTAGTCCTATTAGCGTATACCAGAGCGCTCGGAGTAGGTTTGCCTTTACTGGTTGTAGTAGGGTAAGTTATTTCATTAAGTATATTATAATGTATATGATATGGTTATATATAATGTATATGTGCACTTATTAATATATATATATTTGTGCTTAATTTTTATAAATATATATATAAATATATATATATATATATATATATATTTATATATATATTTATAAAAATTAAGCACAAATATATCATAATAAATTATATATGATTATATTAATTGTAAATTATGAATCTATATTGATTATTTCGATTTCTAAATTAATCTCGCCGCCATGTTCTACGCACACTAAAAGTAATGTACTGGTATTCTATTCAAGACTAGTTACTCGTACTTTAAAAGTAAAATTATACTTTGAATTATAATTTAATGTTCAGTCCAGAATGCAATACGATCTAACTTTTCATCCGTAAAATAACATAAGTATGGAGGATAAGTATGTCACTATACCGACCTATGACCCTATCTATAAATGCACGAGGTGAACATATACTTTTCCAATGGTGTGTTATGATGTGGCATCATTTATTATAGATACATATCCTTATTATTTTTGTTTTTTATTGTTTTTAACTTTATTTTCTTTTTTTTTAATTTATTTACTTGTATTTTTTATTATTTACTTTTGGTTTCATTTATACGACTATACAACATATATACATTTCAGTAAATCAATACAAATTTTTATTTTTATTGAATTGAATATTGATCCAAGTATTCAACACTTTATAAATCTATTAGGGGAAAGTACCTTAATACGGATAATTTAACAATAAATGTTCTTAACATTTTATGAATCATTATTATTATTCAAAATTTACAAGATATTAATATTATATGATTATAGATATTATTGTGATTTTAACATTTTATTTCATCTTTTAATTCCATAGATAACGGGGTTGTCCGTATTCAGTACCTGTGTCCGAATACGGACACCATGTGTTATAATACGTACACCCTATATACCATTAGATAAACTATATATTATTGATGAATTAATCAGATAAATTACAATTTAATTATTTATAATTAATTTTATGAATAATTTATTCTAATTTAATTAGTTAATAATTTATTTATTTTTATTATTTTTTAATTTTTTAATAATACAATTTAAGTATCTAAATAATACAAATTTTAGATTTATCTTTATTGGTGGTATTACTATTATGACGCATGCGATTTTTATGAAAATCAGAATAGTTCATGCGCTGCGCGCTGATTGGTTAAAGGGTGTCCGTATTAAAACATCTAAAGTGTCCGACGGACACTGACGGACAGTGTCCGTATTAGGAACTTATATGACCCCTAGATATATGCTATAAGTTAATAACTTAATGAATATTTGATAACAAATATAGAAATTATATATATAATTTTTAGAATACTTTAGTTTTTAATAATATATTGTTATATTTTATATTATATATCGATAAATTTGTATATTTTAGAGAAAGTTTTAAGTTTATTAAATCAGTTTATTGGATATATCAGCAATATTTTGAATATTTAATATATAAAAAATACTTTTTTTAGACTATTTATATTATTATGAATATTTTATTCATTACATTTTTTTTGTAAGATTTATGGTTTCTGAGATACCAATAGTGTCTGTATTCGGGCACTGTCCGTATTAGGTTACTTACCCCTAAGTTAGTGATATTAAAATGCACTATTTGTCTATAACTTTCTACCAACTTTTTTGTTAACATAATATAATAATATAATGTCATACTGTAAGTAATAATTTTGTAGATTTTATGTATAATTGTATCATAAATGTTATTGATAATGATTGGAAAGAGATAACATATGAGAAGTTAAGAATTATTTAGTAAAATTATATTAAAATCAGATATAGAATTAAAATTGGCAGCGTATCGTTACCTAAATAAAGAATAGGGTTATAGAAATTAACTCAGTATTTCTAAAAGCAGAATAATTATTGTTGTTATTTATTTAAAATAGATCATGTTTTTCCACGATTTAAAAAAAATCTCTATTGATTTTTTTAAATAAATATATTCTATATTTCTTAGATTGTAAGTTTGAATATGTATATATATATATATATATTATGTTTATGATTAAACTCAATACATATATAACACTAGAATACATATTAACCTTATAATTATATACGTATGGACCAATGGAGGATAAAAATGCTTATATTGTTGTTTAACCATTCTATATTGTTGCAATGCAAATGTCTTTCTGTCTCCTACATATGTTTCGATGAAGTCTTCTATTTCATCAACCCTAGTGGTTTATTTAAAACATATCTATAGTTTATAAAATAATAATTATAATATATATATATATATATATATTCATTGGACACTTTAACAATAAATTGTCTTAACATTTATGACCTAATATTTTAATTCAAAAATTACAATATATTAATATTATATTATTATAGATATTATTGTGATTTTAAAATTGTATTTAATCTTGTTATTCAATAGATAACCCGATATCCATATTCAGTACCCATGTTCGAATACGGACACACTGTATTATAATACGGACAGTGTCCGTCGAACACCATATATACTACTAAGATAAACCCTATTATTGATGAACCATTCAGATAAATTACAATTACATTATTTATAATTAACTTTATGAATAATTTAATATAGTTTAATTAGTAATTAATTTATTAATTTTTATTATTTTTTTAATTAATAATACAAGTTAAGTATATCACTAATAATATTTGTAGATTTAGCTTAATTGGTGGTATTAATATTATAACGCACGCGATTTTAATGAAAATCAAATTAGTTCACATATATGCGACATATAAATAGGGGAGAGTACCGACAGAGAATATCGACACCCTAACAATAAATCACCATAACTTTATTATTTCTCAATTAAATACTTCCAAATTTTATTTATAAGTATAGATTAGGTATATACATATAATAGCTATTTTAACATTTGATTTTGTTTGTTTAACACAAAGATAACAGGTGTTTCGATATTATGTGCAATAATGTGTCGGTATTATGAAAATGTATGTTGCTTAGGTAAAAGTTAATAACTTTGTAACATCTTATGAAAGTTATAAAATCCTTTCGTCATATTGTAAAATATAATTAGGTCTATTAGGGTTATTTTAAATATTTAAAATACCTACATTTTTAATGATTGAGAATCGATATTGTACTTCAAATTTCATAAATTTTGAGTTGTAACGAAATAATCAGTTTGTTGTTTATAATTAAAAAAATATAATATTAAATAAAAAAGTTATGCTTATATGAATTATATTAATTAACAATTCATATATTAATTATTTTTTGAATAAAATTATATTTTAGGAGATCTCTAGAATGTTGATATTACGTGCATGTCGATATTAGAGCACTCTCCCCTATACTGCGCCCTGTTTTTTTATAGCTATACCCTATAGGGTATCATATATTATGTCCGTATTAAGACATATAGAATGTCCGTATTAGGGATTTATATGCCCTTTAGATATATTCTTATAACTTAATTAATATTTGATAACAATATAGCAATTATGTATATAATGTGTAGAATGCTTTTTAATAATATATTGTTAAGTTTTATATCGATACAGTTGTATATTATTGAGAAGGTTTTATGTTTAATTTTTTTTCATTAATTAAAAAACGTAATAAACAAAACTATTTATTAGTCATATCAGCACTATTTTACATAATTAAAAAAAAAATTATTTAGACTATTTATATAATTATGAATATTTTATTCATTCACATTTTTTTTGTAGGATTTGTGGTTTATGAGATACCGACAGTGTATGCAATCTGGCACTCTCAGTATTCGGATTCTTTCCCCTATACTTATAATTTGTAAGTATTTATAAGTATAATTTATAATTTTAAGCATTTTAATAAAGGGTTATTTGACCTAGTTTGAGAAAATCATTTAAGTAATTCAGACCCATTTTTGTTAAATAATGTAGATCACTTGACTTATATTGAAATAAATGTGGATCATAACTCGCAACACCTCTTTGACCCATATGTTGATATTAATTTTCCATTGATCCATTTATTTTTCTCAGTGTATAGTTAGGTTTTAATAATGTAATTATCCTTATTATCAATTATCCTTGTCAACCTTTCCAAAATATAGTTTATATAATATAATGATAGAAATTATATAATTAAACATCGTATAGTAGAAATTGATATATAATTATGAAATATTATATGCTATATTTAGTAGGCTACTCTTATAAGTCATTATTAATTATTAATTTAGGATTATTAAGGATCATTTCTTGAAAAATTAACCAAATCTCATAATAATTATTTGAATATGAATATGGTTAACCATATGATAATATAATTATGTTTAAATACATTTTATAATATTTATAATAATATCTCTAATTAATTTAATAAATCCTATATATTATTATTATTATTATTATTAGTATTATTAGATATTTATTATAAATACTATTAACATACGTGTAATTCTTATTTGGTGTTGTGATGATAACTCTGTCCCCGAATACATCACTTCTAGGAAATGTTTCTATTATCGTCTCCCATGTTCTCATCAGTGACATAGTTTTTCTCTATAAAGAAATATGTATAAATAGTTAGTATACGAAATATAAATGTATTATATATGTATTATTATATGGAAATGGTAATAATAATTATGATAATAACAATAAAAAATATTTTCCTATGGATGCTTCGTAGAATCTTTGATAATAATAATAATATTAATACTAATTTAATGTTAAAATTAATTACAATTTATGGTTTTTTTTTGTTTATAAATTATCTATAAAGCTATGTTTAAAACCACGGATGCTATGATATGAATGTGGCTTCAAAGGGACATTAGAGCCATTCGGTTATAAGTAAAAAATGCATACAATTTCCTAGATGGGATGTAAGGACTCCACCGAAATAAAATAACATAAATAACAATAACGATATATATATATATATAGGTAACAATTTAATTAATTATAGACATTTTTTTTTACGTTTTCAATTATATGTCGGTCTCCAGTTAAGTAATAATAATAACACCATACATGGTAATACATACATATTACCGACTTTATTTAAACCGGCATTGAAGTCGTGCCCGTGTATGAACTTGTACAGAGCGTCTACAGCTCCAGCCCACGGTGTGTTGATAGTCAGCAACGAGTGGATGTACGTGTTCTTCCATTCCAAGGTCTACGTGGGTAATGAGGGTAGTGAGGATAGGAAGGGTAGGGAGTGTAGCGAGGGTAGGTGAGGGTAGCGAGGGTTGTAGAGGGTAGAGTGGGTAGCGTGGGTAGGTGAGGGTATCGATGGTAGTAGAGGGTAGCGAAGTTAGTTAAGGTTAGAGAGTGTAGTCGAGGGTAGGCGATCACTAGTGATTGTTACCGAACGTGAATGTGTGTGAGTATGTGTATATGTATGTAAATATTATATATAATATATATATATATATATATATATATATAAAAATATATATATATATATATATATATATATATATATATATTTAAGTGGGTATATTTTGGTGTGGCTATATAAGGAGTTAAATTAATTCAACATATATATATATATATATATATGTTTATATATATATATATTATTATCTTACATATGATTAAAACACATTGTATATTTAATACCAACCATCAATCTTAGAAAGCGATAAGACATCAACCCACCTAGACTGTGAGCTAACATGATTATAGACCTGTTCCCGTTATTAGTGTAGGTCGTTTCTATTAATAGCTTGACTTTCTGTTAATTTATTTATATGTGTTAGTAATAACATGATTGGAACCTATAGCATTAGTATAGTACGATATATATAATACATAATACATATATGTATCAGTAAAACTTTACCCAAGGATTTTGACAATCGCAGTAATACAATACATATGTGTGTGAGGACCGGATCGAGGGGCGAGGTATATGTGTAGTATACTAGGCATTTCCCGATACCCTCTATATACCCTCAAATTGTGGCCACTAATTATTAAAAGAACTAAAATATTAATCTATTTTAATCGAGGTTATTTATTATGATTATTTTTCATATAAATATTCATATTAATATTGATATTAATATTGATATTAATATGAATTCGCGCAATAATTATATCATTTTTATACCTAGAAATTGAATATTTTGATTTGTTTAAAGTATTGTAATATGTGCTTCAAAAACTGACAAATATACTGGATATAGTGTTACTAGATACCGTATGGAGATTAGTACAGAACAAAGTAAGATAATGGTGAATAGTAATGATATTTCAAAAAATGCAATCATCGCTCTTTATGTGAATAAACTAGAGGAAGTTATTAAGTTATATTACCTAGGCGTAATCCTTGCAAAAGATGGATCTTGTGAAACAGAAATTAAGATAATATTAACACTTGCAACATCAGCTATGATACGCTTATACACCTATGGAATAGCAAATATATCAACTTTAAGTTAAAGTATAATTAAATCTATTCACTTTTATTATCAATACTAACATATGGTTGCGAGATATGGACGATTAATTCAGTTATGTATACACAAATAAAATAATTCAAAAAAAGTCCCACAGGAAACTGCTCGGGATAAAGTATCAGGAAATAAAGACTAACGAATATAAACGTAAATCACAATATTATTTCCATAATCGGCAACTACGAATCCCTTTACGAAAGATTAAATGACGCATTCTAAAATGGTATGAAAAAATATCCAGACATGACGGGCTGTGCAAAGCTATACCGCAAGACATGGTTAAAGCATTACGTAAACGAGGATGCCCGAAAAAGCAATGGCTATATAACATCTAAGATTGGACTAAGATGGATATTAATTATTTGGTAAATGTCATACATGTTAGAGACGGATGGAGAAAATATATTTCAAAGTAAAGTGCGTTAATTCCCCATACGATTTCCGAGTCAAGGGTTTAAAAGTGAAAAGTAAGTAATACGCGCTATTATATGTTCAGCTAAGGCAGAAGTAATCAATATATATTGGTATACGGCTATGGACGTATCCATCATATTATTATTCAATTAACTTATTCCTAAGATGTAATACTAAAATCAGCGACTGTGAAATTCAAAGTGTGAGCTTGGTTGTATGTTTACTTGCCACAATGATAAACTGTCCAAGTTTGTAAGAATATGGAATAAAATATTGCCACGAATAAATAACTCTTGTAAATTATTAAAATTATGAAAATAGACTTGAATGTAAAATAGCAACAATCAATGATTCAATACCAATAATATAAAGTGTGATGTATTGTATAAAATAATTGCATATTTGATAAATTTATATGATGAAATCGAATATGATGCGATGAGCATCATAATTTCAAAGTGAATTCAAATAAGTTTTAAAAAGAAAAAATAAATAAAATATACAACATCACATGCATTATAATATATATATATATATATATATATATATATACATATATAACAACATGAATGTTATTAAGATCATTCTATGCCCTCGATGAATATAGAATCAGTCGTAATCTCGACAATGTATTGATAACGATTGTAAATCCTAATATTATTTATTATTTATTTCGGATATATGTAACCCTTATGAAAATAGAAAGATAAGATAATGGAGATAGTCATTTTTCAAAACTAAATTAAAATATTGAATTTAAAATTAAATTATTAACAAACTTATTATAAATTCATTAATTAAAGATAAAATATGGTCTTGCAGATAATAAATATAAAATAATTATAAATATTCGCAATATTTACATTATAAGGTAAACTTATATACCTTATATATAAGGTATAGCTTTAAATTGATATATTATAAAACATATAACTAACATTATGTTAGATAAATAGATTAAGTTTAATATTTAAATATTAGGACCCTCAAAATAACAATACACTATACAACTTTTAGACTTGATTCGGCTCTGCATTAATGAATCTTAAATGTCTATATATAATCTATGAACATATTATTATTTATATTTTATTTTAGTTAATTACAGAAAGGAGAGGGCTTCGGTTCTTTAAGAGCTATAGCTACTTCTAATACTTATAGTACGCTGAGAAAAATAAATGCATCAGATGAGTTAACAATATTTTATAAAAATACTTATAGTATACACAATTCTATAGAATTTTGTATTTTGAATTAACTGATTGATATTTCGAATTATATATATATATGTTGTGGTTTATATTATTTTATTAAACTTAATTATAATAACGAGGTATAGGTAAATAAAAAGTATAGCATCCGACAAAAGAAAACTAGATAACATCAACCAACTATGATCAACATAGTAAACTATTAATTGTTCTAATGACATTAACGAATGGCTTATTTCAAATAATCTTCTCCTTAAATAATAATATTAATTTTAATTTAATACCTCCAAAACTTCATTGTTGAATCTTTCTCCATCACCAACTTACTTCCCTCCTTTTCTTATTGATAACATTATAATATCTCCTTATCCTACTGCATTCAACTTAGGTGTATTTTTTGATCCCACTCTTTCCTTCATTCATCATATTACTGGCATCACTAAATCTGCAAACTATCATCTATTTAGAATTAGAAAAATATGAAAATCAATTACTGTATCTATTACTAAAACTCTAGTTAATTCCCTTGTCCTCTCACGTATAGATTACTATTCCTCAATCCTTATCAATCTTGCATTATCCTATATCTCTCCCCTAAATCGAGTTATACGTTCATAAATCCGTACAACATATAACCTACGTATTCGAGCTCATTCCACTACTACCTCATACCAACACTTGCCTCCATGGTTCACATTTAAAACACGATCTGCTTATCGCATACTATCCATTGTTCATTCCTCAATATACACTTAAAATTGCCCCTCCTATATTTCTGCTTTTCTATTACAAAGATCTTCCCTTCCATCACTTAGAAACATGTATCTATGCATGCATCTCATCTTCTATCTACCACTATTCTCCGTCCCTCAAAAAAGAATACTCAGGCTCTGAGTTATATTGGTCCTAATCTATGGAATTCACTCCCACCATATATTAGATCCATAAAATCGCTTACAAAATTATTTTATTATTGTTAATGGTATTTATTGTTTACCTACTTTTATTATTTGTATTCTATATATACACTTTTGAGAAATCATTTATGATTTATTTAAGTGTCTAAATAAACATTCAATCAATCAATAATTAAATTTTGAATATAATATAAAAACTTAACTTTTTCTAATGCTATTCATAATTTAACTATACCGTGCCCACAATGATAGCAAGTGAGATAATATGTATAACTGTTACCCTGAGGTAGTCGTGCTGGTTCCTGGTAGCGTATCTGAAGTCATAAGGGGCACCTACTAAGTTGTTGTGGTTGTAACCCATTGTTTTTAATCCTGTATGTTGGGTTATTATTTACTTTAGGTATGTTTATAAATAATATATATATATATATATATATGTGTTTATTATATTATGTAATTTATATATAATTATAATTATGATAATTTGTGATATATCATTTAGTTACAATTCGAATACTATCTATAACTGTATCTATGAATCATACTACCATAGAAAACCCTACATAGTATACATATCATATATATATATAATACCTATTACTGGTGATTTTATTTAAGTGATTAATAATATACAAGTCATAGATTATTATCAATTATATGAACGTTAAAATATACAGATATCACTACATAGGTGTCACTACCTATCGATTTTAGTGACACCTATATATTTTAACGGTATAATGTCAAGCATTATATTATACGAAGCTTTGATGTATTACATCGGTACATTGTTCTATTGTACATCAGTACTATTTATAATGCATTACATTATAAGTGCACGCACTTAACTGCAGTATGTATAAATCATCGAGGTGATATGTTATACGACTATGGTTATGATATATGATTACGTATTATATAAGTTACATTCTATATGGGTTAAGTGTTATAAACCTACCTAGTGTTGATAAACTAACGTAGATATATATATATATATATATATATATATATATATATATATATATATATATATAGTTAATGGGTCACTGTAACGATATTTAATAATGATCTAATCTCAAATGAATTCACATACGAAATTAGTTAATAAATGCATTCACGAGGAACATCACACAACGGATCACATTTCCCATCATATTCCGTAACAATTATTCGAATAAAAACATAATTTGAATGTATAAAATATACTACAAATACATAGTTTACTCAACGTACCCGAATTCAGTTTATCGGCATAGATACTTTTATCCTTACCTATTAAATTGAT
This sequence comes from Osedax fenrisi, assembly GCA_964019155.1. Lineage (NCBI taxonomy): Eukaryota > Metazoa > Annelida > Polychaeta > Sabellida > Siboglinidae > Osedax > Osedax fenrisi. The sequence goes on along the minus strand of OZ025244.1, from coordinate 28,443,373 downwards.
TAAACTTCCGGAAAATGACGAATCCAGCCTCAAGGTCGAGTTCATGGTTCCGAAAGCCATCGTCGATATCTACGATTAGCACCCGAGTAGTATTAGGATTCGAATTATTCTATTTAGTTAACAACGCCGTTTATAAACTTCTTAAATAATAACATATCTATCATCAGGTGTCAACAAATATTATAATAGGTGATGGTTATTTTAATGTTGTTCTTGAATATATAAATATATATATATATATATATATATATATATATATATATACGATCGTACATCATCTGAACGTGAGTTACTTTTGACATAGTTATACATACATACATTATTATATTATATTTAATAACCAATACGTTATTATAATAACCGTGATACCATTAGGGGAAGATGATTTTTGTTGTTGTTCATTGTATTCTAATTTTAAAACCTTTATGATCCAATTGAGATCTGTATGAATATCAATTAATATTAATATTTAAATTGTTTTAATTATGTAATGTAGATGTTTACGGTATTAGGAATATATATAATTATATATATATATATATATATATATATATATATATATATCATAAATAGATAGAATAATACGTACTCAGGTTTTCTCAAAAGAAAATCTTGATTATAGTATAATATAGTATACTCAGTGTTGGGCAGGATCGCGATCATTGATCGGCGGTCCTGGATCAGAATCGGGATCGGTATCGGGTTAGAAAGAGAAGATCGGGATCGGGATCGGCAAAGGATCGGGTAACGAATGGAGGATCGGGATCGGGAAAAGGATCGCATAAGAGCATAAATAAAGGATCGGGATCGGGATCGCCGATCCAGGAAAAAAGGATCGGTGCCCATCACTGAGTATACTATATATAGTAGACTATAGTATATATATATATATATATATATATATATATAATCTAAACTTATATTTGTTACACATTCAACTTAATAATACAATACAAAGAAATAATTATAAATATATATATATATATATAACAAATAACTAATTCCATAATTCAATCTATTTAAAGTATAAATATAATATGTCGAAGCCTTATTTACAAAACAATGTATTCTATCTATGCTTTCGATTATTTGTCATTACATTCTACGGTAACTGTAAATCGTTTTAATCTTTTATTTTTATTTGTTTATTTCAGTTTATTCGAATATTTATACTTTAATATATCGACTATATATTTTCTTTAGTAAATTATAAATATACGAATAGTACTACAAAGATACTACCATCAACAATTGCGAACTACAACAAAACTAGTAAATAGGTAAATATCATACGTGAGGGGTGTTATTTGAGAGTATAGGTATAGTATGGTATAGTATGGTATGGTATAGTATAGATATAGTATAAGTATAACCTACCTATAGGTTACCTATTGTACAATATATTTAGTGCCTTATAACTATTCCATTTAGTAGTCGCTTTAGTGGCATACGAATGGGCTAATACCTATGCTAAGATAACGTAACTTATAAACACATTAATGTTTATATAGTAAAACATTAACAGTGTTAATGTAACACTCTTCAAGATAATTCTTACCACGGTTTATTTATGAATATCGTTAATTTTAATATATAATAGTTATCATAATTTTAGCTATATATATATATATGTATATATATATAATATTTTTAAACTAAATTTAATTTTATATTGATCCATCCACGCTAATATTTTCTCATTGCGGTATTCCCTTGCATATAATTGACTTCCTCCCAATCCTGTAAACATAAAGTATATAGGACTAATGCAAGTGAAACACATAGAACGCTTAAATAGATGTGTAGATTATCACACACAAATTAGAATAATTTCACGGTTATTAGTAATCGTTGGTAGTAACTAGGGGCGTCATAAAATGGGGGGGATGGGAGGACATGTCCACCCACTTTTATAAGTGGGGGGGGGGATATAATATCAAATATCCCCCCCCCACTTTTATGATCTATAAATTATTTTATTCTTTATAAATATTATATTTCTGCTATTTATAGTATTTATAGTATCACTATATCCAACATTGATTTGTATTGTGCAACCCAATACAAGTCAATCATATAGCCCTATACATGTGATATTATAGATTTATCTTCATGGAAAAGTATATGGTAATAATTTATGAGTCTGAGATACCCCCACTTTTAATCACCCTTTGATGCCCCTAGTAGTAACTAGTGATGTAAATTATGCCGAGTTTTTGATACCGAGCTGAGACTTTTGGTTATTGATGCCTAACCAAGATTCTAGCCAAACGAGCCTGTGCCAAGTTGAGAATCTTACAAAACATAACCGAGCCAAAATGATGCTTTTGTGAAATTACATGTCAGTACTCATTTTTATATATGTATCACATTTACATCAATTTAAAAAAGCATTATCTGCGCCAACTTCGCGATTCAGTGAATAATAATGTATATTTCGTCTAGTGATGTACATAATATCTATATTTTTTATGCCGAGCCGATACTTTCATTTTCGGAAAAAAACAAGCCCGAGCCGAGATGAGACTAGCCAAAAGTGTCCGAGCCGAGTAGAAACTTTAGATAACCGAGACTGAGACTGCATCGATAGATTTGAACATCATTTACATCATTATAGTAGTAACCTACGTTAGCATGAACGCATTCAGTGATGGTAAATTTCTCTACTGTATTCAATGTGATACTAAATTTGCCAATTGTAAAGAAAACAAGCATTCATATACGTCATTTTAATTTTAATTATGTATTTTGCTTGACTATGAATACATTTAAAAAATATAAATCTATATTTTGTTGTGATTTCAACACTTTAGCGGAAAATTATAAGATAATAAGGACCCCAAATAATGCTCATAAAAAGAGTTCTTATTGACATTTTTAGACGAAAAACCCTAATATTCTAGTGATTTTTTATAATTTCAGTAGATTTTTTTTATATATATATTTTTTAATATATTATCATGTATATACGAATTAGTGTTCTCGTTCTTATTTATCAACAATCTTTTTTTTTTCAAGTTTAAAAAAAAAATAAAAAATCTTATACATGTTTGGAAAAAAAATGTTGTTTGTGGTATTATCGAATACATTTTTATATTATATACATATACTGAACAATTTATTCTAATAGATCAATTATTAATATAGAAAATAATAAAAATACCTATTTTTATCCAAATAACCTATCTTTTTACATGTTAAAATTTCGAAAGGGCCTTGAGGCACCAATATTGAACCAAATAAAAAATCTGAGTTTAAAATAGCCTACTCTTTATGAGTTTTACTTTGGCATTTTAATTCATCTCAAAATGATTGAACTATACCACCCTTAACGTACGTCGTACGTGTTAAATATCAGACTTAACTGACGCATTGCAAAGATTTTTCTAAGGGAAATATTTCGCACAATCTTTGCGTATTGTGTGTGAGTATTAACCTAAGCATATAATAAACTTCATCAGAATTTAAAACACATTAATAATAAGCCTTATAAGACTATGCCTATAACTTGTAAGTTTCACCTAAAATCTGTATACCTCGAATAACCAGCCGTTGCATTATTTGAGATTCGAAATCTTTGAAAGTTAAGACACTGAATGTCACAGAGTGCATGATGTACACAGTTTTAGATTTACTGTATTTTATTCGAATCATATGTACACATATATATATCATATATCATATATACTCACATAGATATCTACAGTATGCATATTTCGGTAGGGTTTTCAGTGGGACCTAACTGAGGCACGTGTGGGGGCCTATAGGCTTATGCATAGGCCCCCACGATGTGGACTCAGTCCTATAGGGCTATAGTAGAGTTGAAGTATGGATCTATATCTAGTAGTGAGGGCTAAATAGGGCTGAAGAATACACATA